>JAHLJT010004567.1:17228352-17563934 GCA_031308135.1 Acheta domesticus | reverse complement strand
TAATTCGAGAATGTGCGTAAACCTTACTTCACCTGCCTACATGAATGCTTAACTGGTCAACATGTCTATAATTGGCTAGCCTGAACTAAAAGTTCCCAATGGTACGAATATAAATGTGACTTAGACCACTAAGAACGACTAACATTAAACCATCTGCCAAAATCAAGTGATACTTTATCATGCGGCACCTACAACGACAAAGGACTGACAACTTTAGAATGTATAGATGCTCACCTGTAAAGATCAAACTTACATAAACCTGGAATTTAGCCAAAAATCTTCAACAGAGCACTTTACTTCCAGGAGCGAACCAATTCGAAAACTATAGGGTGCTTCTCTGCGTTTCATAAAGTATTAGAGTGCTTTGCAAATCCAAGATTCGACCGGTAGAGATGGCTCAGTGCATCAACTGATGTCACCTGGCAGTTTCCTCTGCACTAGCTTATCGCTAGGTCGAATTCAGTCGCTGTCTGAGGATAATTCTAGCGGCCCAGCTGCTCTGATTGTAGTTTTCCGTGGTTTCTCCGATCAACCTAGGCGAATGCCGGAGCAGTACCATAACAAATGGGCCAATGCTAACTAGAGCGCGATCTTTTCCTTCCCATTCCTTGTTCTATCCCATCCCTTCCTTACACAGTAACATGCACTACTCTACCGCACATGCGAGAGACCAGTAGGGAGCATAGAGCTTGTGCCCGGCTGGGGCTGTGCCCCACTGGTGGGAGATACCTGGTTGTGGAAACCCTGCTAGTTGACGGTAGGTCGGCGCCGGATCTCGCCATCCAGCGGGGGGAAGATCACAGCTACCTCCCGATGAAAACACGCACTACACTTACAGTACTAATGACCTCGGTAGTTGACGCGCCCAGAATCAGGAACAATCAATCAAAGAATTCGTGTTGTCAGCAGTCAAAAAGGAGTCATTCGGAGTATTCCCCTACTTCGAACTGCCTGATGGAACGGTGCGAGACAGTCAAATGATGTCACGGCGGTCAAAAACCCCACTTGGCCGCCTCCTTGGGCCGTGTGGAGATGACGCAAGCGCCGCCGAAGGAGGTCGGAGACGCGTGCGGTGTGCACCTGATGGCGGCGTCTGCACCCCGCGCTTAACCACCCGGACGCCGATTGATTCATTGATTGATTGACTGTTCGGGATTCCGGGCGCGTCTACTACAGAGGTCATAGTCCCGTAAGTGTAGTCCGTGTATCTTCATCGGGAGGTGCCGGTAGTCTTCCCCCGCTGGATGGCGATATCCGACACCGACCTGCCGTCAACTAGCGGGGTTTCCCCTACCAGGTACCTCCCACTAGCGGTGCGCCGGGACAGCCTCTAGGCCCACGACCGGTCTCCCGCATGTGTGGTAGTGTGTGTAATGGGGTAAGGATAGAACAAGGAAGAGGACAGAAAGATTGCGCGCGGTTCGTGGCCCATTTGTTAGGGTACTGCTCCGGCATTCGCCAGGTGTTGATCGGAGAAACCACGGAAAACCACCGATCAGAGCACCCGGCCGATAGAATCCTCCTCCAGATAGCGACTGAATTCGACCTAGCCGAGAAGCTAGTGTCGGAAATCCTGCCTAGGACCTCCCGGTCAGGGGGAGGTGCAGTGAACATCAGTCGATGCCCTGAGCCACTTCTCCCGGTCCGCCGAGGAGGTTTAAAAGCGCGTGTGGTGTGCACCTGTCGGCGTCCTGCGCCCCGCCCCACTCGGCCGCCCGCCCGGAGGCGGAAGCAGACGACGTTGGCACCGCGGGCGCCGCCGCGGTCCAGGGGGCACCGGCGGTCAAGGTCGCGCCGCCCCGCCACGCGCCGCCCGGCGCCGCCCCGCCCCGCCACGCCCCGCCACGCACGCCCCGCCACGCCTCGCCACGCCCAACGCCACGCCCCGCCCCGCCACGCCCACGCGCCGCCACGCGCCGCTCCCCCCGCCATGCCCCGCCCACGCCCCGCCACGCCCCGCCACGCCCCGCCCCGCCCCGCCCCGCCCCCGCCCCGCCCGCCTCACAGGCTGCGCTCAATCAGCCGGTGCCCCCCTCGCCAGCGCCTTGCAACTCTCCGTTATACTGCGATTTTTGTATCTTTGCCCCTGATAGGAATCAACTGTTTCGCTGCCATCCAATCGGGAGCTTATATTTCGCTACAGTGACGTCACTAAGAGCTCCCGATTGGATGAAACCGTCAACAGCTGATTTCTCTCAGGGGCAAAGTTACGAAAATCGCAGTGTAAAAGCGAGGACGAAGCTGGGAGGGTGCTACGATAGGAGGCCCTGGGTACAGCTGGAGGTTAGGCTCGACGACTTCCGCAGACAAACTGCCCGATTTTCTGAGAATTACGAAAAATGTCTTCAATTATTCATAATATATGCATACGGGACCGCTGAAGAAAGCGCGAACAATCGACGCTATCTTTTGTAACATGACGCGCCAGCTTGCGTCTCGCGAAACCAACGCAGCAGCCACGCACGTTTGACGTATCGTTGGCAGCAGTTCGTACTTCAGTTCGGTGTAAGAAGGTACCGCAGGAGAGGGCGCCACCGTATAATGGTGGTCCAGCACGTTACATGGGAGTTAAAAGGCCCTTCCTCTCGCCAGTAGCAGCGTCATCTGCCCGCCCGGCTCCCTGCCGTCCACCTCACCTCCCTCGCCGCCCTCCACCCACTCCTCCGACGGCCCCACCAAAGTCACGGGCTGGCGTTTGCGCAAAGCAGCAATTGGCGGTGACAGCCGCATCTCTTGAGAAGAAATAACTTCAAATATTTTTATTTCAATTACGGAAGAGATATGGCGACTTCCTTACGCAATGAATGCAAACTTACAGCCGATTTTATACTATATTGAATTTTTACACGTTTTTAATACAGGGGTTATTCGAATTTTCGCTTTGTCCACGTCATTCCCTCGTTTGCCTATGAGCATATGGTGTCACGCAAGTAATACAGATCACTTCGTGCTGCTTCTTATAATCAGAAAATAGTTCACGGCACGAAATACCCCGATTACTATTGGATTTGCACGAACTCTAATTGTAGGATCGATTACCTTTCCTGTCAGTAGGAAGATGGTACTCTAGATCCTACTCAACATAATTTTATAGCAAAAAAGGAACGGTCGAGTTACGTGGCTTGTTTTCTTGCTGTGAGGTAAGCGTGCAAGCAAAATATATACCTTTCGGTGGACAGGACGGACGTATTAGATAAGAATGTATGCCGCTCCTTCTATTCTTTCCTTAGCAATGTCATCTGCGGAGTGCCCTAGGAGACATCTCTAACGTACAAACATCATTGCCAATAATAAACTGGTTCATAGCATTTTCATTATGGTGGCAATGCCAAACAGTTCGCGCGGAAAAATTGGAAATCTTTTTACTTCTAAAAACTTTTTTTTTCAACAGTGCGAAATGACGCCAACAGCAAATAAGCTCTCAGAGAAAGTATTTTTTTCCGCAAGAGGAGCGATCGATGCAGTGATTCGTAAGACGCAATTCGTGTTCCGAGAAGACGTCAGGTCCTTCGGTCCGCGTGTCACCAAGTGCGCAAGAAGGCAAGACCCCGCCCCCGTCGCTCCTCACTCTCTCTGTTCGCGCGCGCAATTAGCATTCTGCAGAATTTATGTGCCTGTTTCCCGTTTTGTCAAATGCAGAAACAAGACGTTTTTCGCCTTTTCTTTTCGGCTCGGAGGCATGCGGGCGCATCCTCAACCGCGCCTTGTTCCCGCACACAGAAGCCGCCTGTGCGCCTGGGCATTCCGCCGGCCAGGCCAGACGGCCCGCCCGGCCGGGCGGGGGAGGGGAGGGGAGGGGGGAGGGGAGGGGCGCGGAGCTTTCTCCCGGGAGAGCTTTTGGGCCCGCGCGTGTGCGTCACCGCCGCTCGCAGGAGGCCGTGGCCGCGGCCGCCTGCATGCGGGATGAGGCGCCGCACGCGCCGGCCACGCCCTCCCCGCTGCCCCGCGCCGCGCCGCGCCACGGCCCCTGCAAACTAGGGACAGGGCGATTTTCATAACTTGGCCTCTCAAGCCCCTGTAGCCCTATAACCCATAGTGGAATATCACATGGCATTTCGCGGCTTTCTTGGGTCGTGCCGGTATAATGCGATTTTTATAACTTTTTCTCTCAAGCCCCTATGGCCATGATGGAATATCACACGGCATTTCGCGTCTTTCTCGTTCGTGTCAGTGTAGTGCGATTTTCATAACTTCGCCCCTCAAGCCCCTATGGCTACGATGGAATATCACACGGTATTTCGCGTCCTCGCTCGTGCCGGTATAGTGCGATTTTTCTAACTCTGCCCCTCAAGCCCCTATGGCCTATGGTGGAATATCACATGGCATTTCGTTGTCTTTTTCGCTCGTGCCGGTTAGAGTGCGATTTTTATAACTTTGTCTCTCAAGGCCCGTCTTCATGATGGAATATGTCACGGTATTTCGCGTCTTTCTCAGTCGTACCGCTAGATATCGCATGATCACGACCGTATCGAGCAGTGTTTGCGATCATGCAACATCTAGCGGTAGGACCGAGAAAGACGCGAAATGCGTGTGATATCTCATCGTGGCTATAGGGGCTTGAGGGGCCAAAGTTATAAAAATCGCACTATAGAAGAGTAGTATAGCGTGGCCGACGACCTTAGGTCATTGTGATATCCCTTCCCTTAGAAAGTAATATTTTTAGTTAATTTGGGAATATCCTTCTCAACGAGGCTCCTGGCCTCAGACATGTGCTTACAGTGTTAAAAAGATTCATTTTATAAGGCAGCACGTATAACAATAATCTAACATAAAAAATCGAAGTATAATGTGTCTATAAATGCCCCTTAATTGTAAATATTGGAATACCAATGATAAAAAAATGTAAACATTTCCTTGATATGCACACTTCATTCAATATGCTGACCTCTGAATAATATTTCTTGGAACGCTGGGCCACAGTCCTGACATTCCCTTCCAAGAAATATCGCTTCGCCATAACTTCTACACACACGATTACATCAATTCAGTTGCATTTTCAATAACTTAACAGTAACAGTAGTTGATTCACGTATTTCCGAATGTAGAATGAAGCCAACAGATTTATTTTATGATGGAAATAACTCAACTGTGAACAGTACTAATAGTACTGAAGTCAATCGAAACTTCGGATGGCTCTGTAGGTCAAGATCTAAAAATGCGAACGACCAAGGAACATAACATGATTATACGAAGTGGTCTCAATGCATATGAAACACTTGTGGCCTTGATCGTAATGATGCCTTGACTCAGACGTCACTTACAATGCAATATCGGTATACGTAAGTAGTGGCAGCTCCGCCGCAGCCGATGACTCACATCACGAACCGTAAGACGCCCGCGTCATTTTCACACTGCGGCGAGAACGCGCCCTGTCGATAAGATTAGTGTACAGACGAAAGTATCTAACGATTCCACTAGAATGCGATCTCCAAAGCATTGCTCACTCCGACGGAATCACTTCATTTCTCGCTAGATTCGCTCCTCCACTCACACATCATTCATCACACCACATCTTGTGACCCACGGCATCCAACAATACACGTCGAAATGGATTGAGTTTTAGAGAAAACATACGCAGATGTAGGTGATTCGTAGTTGTAGGCGATTGAAGATATTTCGGGATGCATTGCAACTTTCAGACATGAACTTCGAGATACGACTTCGACTACGAGATAAACGCCAAAGTTTGTTTTACAGACACATTCCTTGAAGCGTAAAACTAATCTGAAATGAAAATCATGTACGGTGTTTAAACAACAGGTCTTGCATAAGAAAATGCTAACCGATGTTTTGAATTTAAAGTTGAAAATGCGTGAACCTAAAAACATTACAAAAACATAAAAATCAGGTACAAGTAGACTAAAACGATGGTCCATTCTTTGAATGTTCGGTAGAAGAAAGCAAATACAATCCATTCGAGCTTAAATAAATCTTAACTATAGTTAACTATAGTTTGGTGTAAGGTCCCCATGTTTTAACGTTTCAAAATATTCTTATTGTTAGTATTTTTTTCGTTTGAGCTTTATAATTAGATTAGGCGATACAAAATTTAGCCACTTTCTCACCAGCAGATCGAGACGCGTCGAATGAAAATTTGCATTGCTCACTCAAAATGTGGACCAAACCGTGTCAGACGGACGGTCATACAGGTTATCCAATTACTTCATAAGAATTGCTATTCCGTCCTATACTTGTTTTTTATTTCTTCGCGTGGGGGCGTGTCTCACGATGGAATACCTCACGGTATTTCGCGTCGTTCTCCGTCGTGCCGCTGAGTCGCATGATCGCGACCGTATCGAGCAATGCTGGCGATCATGCGACTCCTAACGGCAAGACCGAGAAATGACGCGAAATACCGTGAGATATTCCATCCTGAAGATAAGCCCCCACGCACCAAGCAATAAAAACCAAAGTATAGCCCATCACTCAGTCGCACCTCGAGAGAATCATGTCAACCGATTGTACAAGTACTGTAGATACAAGTTTTGAACACCAATGTTTTGGACGTTATCAGTCGCAGCTGAAGCTGAGAACTGAAGTAGAAACGCCTTAAACTCAAATCTGCTGCAAAGGTTTCAACGTCGCTCACTCCCCGCTTCCCCAAGCCAATCCCCAGCATTGTCTGCCCCCTATTTGCCTGGGGAACTGCTAATTCCACGCCCCCCAGAACTGGAACCGCTCCGCGTTTGCTGTCGCCGCCGTCGTCATGAACAGAGACAGGATTTTTATGTAATTACATATTTTTTGTCTTTCTACTTACCGTTCTCAAAATGTAATCTTGGCGAATCATCGTCCTCCTAACATAATATCGAATTTTTTCGTTACATATTTTTTACATATTTAGTACTATATTACTACTTTACATATTTTGCTATTTTCACAATATTTTTATTCATTCAATTTTCTTCCATTTTATTACACAGTTTTAAGAAAATAAGTTTTTTGTTGTTTTTTTAAACACTACTTTGTCCTACATTATTGGAGAAATGTGGGTGTCAAAAGTATATTCACACCACGTTTTGTGACCTGTAACGTTAAATTACGAGAAAAATTTGCGATCTCCGACGTGCAAACACTTCCACGAAAATGTTGCATGCTGCAGTGCTGTTGCTGGTCGTAGAACTCACCAGTTTGTGCGATGACTTCTATTGAGACTCGTCGGGCTGGTCCGGAATGGATTACGCTAGATGAAGATTTCACTACTGACGAGAAAGTTGTTAGTGCAAAGTGAGCATTTTTTCTAAATGTAATTTCTTGCTATGTACATGGTTGTTTTAATTAGAGAAATTTAATATTACATATTGCATCCGATTGTACATTTTATTACATATTCTTATTGTTTTCATTACATATTTATGTGCATATTTTGATGTTTAATATTTCATATTTTTCCGATCTCTGGTCATGAAGCTCTGATGAATTGCGCCACTCGTGAACAGGCGGTCTCTCGAGGCGTGTAGGGGCGCGGCAGCGGGCCACCGACGGCGCGGCGCGCGGCGCGGCGCTATGCATCACGCGGCGAGACAGGCGCGGCGCGGCGCCACTGCGGCCGGCGGACACTCGCCCTCGCATGCCGCGATTTGGGCTGGGATTTAGCCTGCCCCGCGCCGCGCCCCCATTCTCACCCCCCCCGCCCCGCCCCAACGCGCCCCACCCCGCCACGTCCCGCCACGTCCCGCCACGTCCTGGCCCGTCCCGGCCCGTCTCACCCCGTCCCCGTCCCGTCTCGCCCCGTCTCGCCCAGTCACGTCCCGTCCCGTCTCGCCCCGTCCCGTCCCGTCCCGTCTCGCCCCGTCCCGTCCCGTCCCGTCCCGTCTCGCCCCATCCCGTCCCGTCTCGCCCCGTCCCGTCTCGCCCCGTCCCGTCTCGCCCCGTCCCGTCTCGCCCCGTCCCGTCTCGCCCCGTCCCGTCTCGCCCCGTCCCGTCTCGCCCCGTCCCGTCTCGCGCCGTCCCGTCTCGCCCCGTCCCGTCTCGCCCCGTCCCCGTCTCGCCCCGTCCCGTCTCGCCCCGTCCCGTCTCGCCCCGTCCCGTCTCGCCCGGTCCCGTCTCCCCGGTCCCGTCTCGCCCCGTCCCGTCCCTCGCCCCCCTTCCACTGTCTCCTCTCCCCGCCCCATAGTGGGCAAGGCTCTTCAGCAGTAGAGTAAACGTAATAATTTTCTTTGAGCAGGTTCCCGCGCAGATTTACGTACTGGCATACATCAAACTGACATTCCGTGTGACGTAACGAATTGTACATTAACTGTCATTTTATCGCACTTCTAACGGCCCACTGCTTCTTGTCTCTGCTTTAAGTCTTAAGTTTCCAGAAGAGGTTAGTCATTCCGATAAGCGAGTAGGTGTATGGTAAATGTGTGTGTGTGTGAGAGAGAGAGACAGACAGAGAGAGAGAGAGAGAGAGAGAGGGAGAGGGAGAGGGAGAGGGAGAGGTGAATCCGCCACAGGTCACGGACGTACTTGAGGATATTGGAAAGGCCAGTTTAGGCCAGACTTCCTGAAATCAAGCCGACTGTCATACCTCAGCACTGAGCGAGCACACGTTCTGCGAATGCCGGAGCCTTCCTCCTAAAATGAGTAAGTTCGCAAATAAGCGGGAAGATCAAGACGCAAAACCCACAAAAGGCCAGCTGTGAAACGTAATTGTGAATTGGAAAATTATAAATAAATACATTATGAAGTTATATAAGTTTTTTTTAGTCGGCCCCGTGGCCGAGATCGCTAAAGGTTCGAGTCCCGCCTCGGGCATGGTTGTATGTGTTCGTCCTTTCACCATATCGTTTTCATCATCATACCATAACCTTAAATCCAATCGTGGTCGCTAATGACCTAGTAGTTGATGCGACCTTAAATAACAAAAAAAAAAAAAAAAGGTTTTGTTTTTAATTAAATGTTTGGTAAGACTCCGCCTGGCAGCCTAACAGGTAGCTACGAGCTCCACTGGCTACAGCAGCGAAGCGAAGGCCTCCTCGCCTTGTGGAGCCTGGTTTCTCTTGAAGGGGAAAGGTTATTCCGGGGAAATGAAAGCACGATTGTTCCCCCTACAACGAAAGAGTAAGAGAAGCCTATTTGAAACGTTAAAGAATAAATTTATGGCCACTTTTGAGAAAATTTTCGAAATGTTCTACCAGCTTCACATGAAATTTCTAAAAAATTAAAACATTTATACTTATCTTCACAAAAAATTCTATAGCAAATTATCAACTTCACCTATTTTTCAAAACTTCACATTAGGTCAAACTATGTTCATCTTCGAATCCGATAACTTTTTCTTACGGGCATTTTTCGTCCTCCACAATTCAAAACTTGTTTCATTTTCATTCACACATTCATAATTAATTTTTAATTAAATCACATTTTTAATCATATTTCATAATTAATTATTTTTAATCACAATTCATAATTTAAGTTAGTGACAGCACTTTCATTAAATTATTGGTAACAATTTACCAGACTATTAAATGCTGGCGTCTTGTCTCTACATTACGTATCGCTATTACATTTACATTCAATTCGCTAAAAAATTGTAATGCAACTGAAAAGGTGGCAAGCAAATATTTTAAAAAATTAAAAGATGTTTTCAAATTCTCAATTATTTGCGATTGCCTGCATCGATAGGAGAATATCCGTTTTGGAAAAAACGCGTATTATAGTTTACGCACTAGTGTTGTCGGCAGACAAATGTATGAGGTTTTGAATGAGGAAAAAACACACACACACGCACACACACACACAGTTCAATTCTACGGGAGCCCCAATCGGGCTCTTGCCCAAGCACTAAATAGGGACTTGGCCCTCTCATTTCGCAGAATATTTTAAAATGAATATGCCCACTGTAATTCGTTGAATTATTTGCTACAGTCATGAAAGCTGTTCTAAAGAGAAACACCACCAACACATTAAAAACAATGAATTTAATAAATAAGTAAATGAATAAATAATTCAATACTTCCCAGCAGTATCGTCTATTACATTGAGCACAACACACAAGAACACAAATATTAAATACGGTTAAAAAATCTAAGGAAAACACCTCGATCGTCAACAAAACCAAGGGTGGACTGCAATTGCATCACTTTATGAGGATGCATTCAATACGAATTCGAGTTCGAATATCTAGGAATGATACCAATAACATATTAATTATGATAACATTATAACATATTCGCAAATCTACCATTTTTCTTCGTCACTACTTCCTTCTCTCAATGATATACTGAGAGCAAGTCAACACACCCACAAAGTTACAACTTTCCTAATAGGGGCTGGAAGTAGAACAGAAATAAATAATCGCTCTCTTCCTCAAACGACGGGGTTCGGGTAGTTCGCCTTTTTTGTGCTAATCAGCATATGGCAAGCAATATCATTACACCACGCAATTCCCTCGAGGGATACAAACCATATTTCGAAACGACTCGCCGCGAATTACTCTCAGTTAATGAATTGCAGGTCTCCGTGAATGTTTACACGTGGCATGTGCTGTATGCGATCGTAAAGAAATTTCCATTTCCTCGTTTTAAAATTCTCTTTATAAAACCATTTGCAAAGGTGATTAATAGGACTGGAAAAATATGTAGTATGACAGTCAAAATATGTACATTAATATGTAATGAAAACAATAGGAATATGTAATAAATATGTAAAATCTGATATAATATGTAATATTAAAATACTCTATTATATTAATATGTAATTATAAAAACTCATTTACAAAATACGAACTTACATTTACAAAAAATTCTTATACAACTTTGAAAAACAATGCAAACGTTTTAAAAATCATTAGGAGAGCACAAGTTGATGTACACTTTCACCATACAACTTTCCTATCAGTAGTTAAACCTTCACAAATTGTTATCCAGGAATGTAGTTTAGCACCCAGACTAGACACAATAGAAGCCATCATGCAAACTGGCGAAATCTACGAACACCAACAATCACTGCAGTACGGAAAATTCTCATCAAAGTATTACACGACGGCGATCGTCAACGTTTCTTGGAAATTAAGGTTAAAAGGTCGCCAAACGCGCCGTCAATGATACAGTGATACTCACACCTAAAGGTGAGAATGATCTGTCGCTGACGAGCACTTCCCGTCACTGAGATAACTGAAGCAGTCGCGTCGGACTGTGAGAATATCCGACCGCGTCTTCACAAAGTGTATCTCGAGAAGAGTACAGTACGCAGTACCATGCAGCATTAATGCAGGAAAAAAATGCTAAATATTTTAGAAATACTTCTTTTCATACAAATATGTACGAAAATTGATAAAATACAAAGAAATGTTGAGAAAACAGCGAAATCTGTAAAATATGTAATATAGTGCCAAATATGTAACAATATGTAACGAAAAAATTGGATATTGTGTTAGGTCGGCGACAATAAGCCAAGATTAAAATTTTGAGTACGGTAAGTAGAAAAACAAAAAATATGTAATTACATAAAAATCCGGTCTCTACTGATTAAACTTCTCCTGACTCCAGAAATCTAATCAGGTTTATGACTCCAGAAATGCGTATCTCCATTAATAGATTTTCATAATTACTCTTTACCACACAACTCTTAAGATAAATTATGTCAAGATGACTACACGTTTTCGAATGACTGGTCGTGTCAACTATATTTCTAAGAAACCTTATTAATTCACATTTTAAACCGGGACTAATTTAATAACCAACAAATTCCGTTTCACCTTTTGGCGGTACAACTCGAAATCCGCAGAATGATTCCGAAAGTTCCGATAGTACTGACAAACTACATCATATCATGATGACGTTTTACACTAACGAAACACTAATGAAATATCACCATCAGTCTGGAGACCGTCCTTCTGCCTACTTTTATCTGCAAAGCAGCTACTAATCTAAAGCAGAGTTTCTTTTCGACTGGAAAGATAATCCGAGCCCGGTATTCTTCTAAGTGTTTTGCGTGTAATCCGCGCAGTTAAGACGGACTGCATAGGAAAGTGTGATCTGGGATGTTTATAATCTACATCGAGGTGTAACAAAGTGAATAACGCAGCCAAAAGAATGCTTAAAATTGCCAGAAAAGATAATTGAACAGGTTGTAACGATGATAGGAGAAGCTAGAGAAAATTCCCCTCGGTTTTTAAATGATCAAATGTATCTCATGGCCCCCATTTTGTGCGCCTATACCAGGGCTATCCAACTCTGAAGGGCTTATGGGCCACGCATCAAATTTTAGTTAAGCCGTGGGCCGCACCGTAATTTAAAATGTTTTTTACCCCAACTACTGAGATTATTCTGAAACATATATTATATACGATATACTTAATGATTAATGTACATACAACGAGAACATTAATATAACATTAAGTAGAAATAAGATGAATTGGACAATTGTATTGCATTTGGTTGGCATGATACAATTTTTCGCAGGCCGCACAAAAAGATCCGGCGGGCCGCCAGTTGGAAAGCTCTGACCCATACACATTTCCTAAATGACACAACAAATACGAGCGAGATCACTTGCCATTGTTCACTCTCGATACGCCACATTCCCAAATCTTTTTTTTTCTTTCTTTTATCTAGGTATTCAGGAGCCCATGGCATGCATCGAATTTGCGCCCCTGTCAGGATACTTCAAATGACAATACTTGTTTTTAACAGGTATACTTTAAATCTGTGGTCACGGGCTAAAAGTTCTCAAGTCAATTTTTGGTGAAAATGGGTTAAGCATTGAAACTAAAACTTAAGTATCTATTTTAATTTAGTAAAACGACCGAATTCAAAAGTGGCCTCGTTAACGAGAAAAAAGCGTTGGAAAATAGCGTTAAGCGTAGGAAAAAGCGTTGGCTCAATAATCTAACCCTTGTTTTCTCCAAACTAAGATTTTTGATTTAAGAACTTTTACCTCGTGATTACAGAAATAGCGCCCCTTGTGAGTGGCGCCCATGGCACGTGCCATGTCTGCCATACCGTAGATACGCCTCTGGTCGGCGGCGTGAGGCGGCGGTCCCCATTTCACGGGGGCCATTTCGCGGGGGCGACCCCGCCCATTTCGCCCAGGGTGACGTCGACTGCATGTGCGAGCAGCGCTGCGCGGGGAGATGACCTGCGCCATGCAGCTGTGTCCCGCGCCAGGGCCTGCTGTCCATCACCCGCAGACAAGACGACGCCACTGTTGGCGCCCACATGCAGCACTACAGTCCGTGCAGTGCTGGCACAAGCGGCTCGCCGTAACGTTTCTCGACATGGCAATGCTTTGAAAAAACCTACCGTCCACCAGTTTCTCGTCGCTAGTTTGTGATTACGTATTCCTTGACACTCTCGTTTTATTTTCTGCGCTTCACGTTGTAGTACTGGCTAGAGCAAACCCATCCATCTCTCAACCAGTGCTCGGTGAGACGGTATGCCCGGTGAGACGGTAGGAAGATGCCTCCAAGCAAAATGAACAAATATATTATGGACTTTTATTCTGAACTAAAATGTTTACAAAAATAGCTGGTTTCTAACTCCCTACCCCAACCCATCCTATTCAATGAAAAACGTGTTTTTTAAATATATTATTTTTATATATCTGCAGGATTTGTTTAATAAAAATTATTGCATATTTACAAATATATTTCCTCAATAATACAAATTTACAACAAAATTCGAATTCCGCGAAAGACTTTTCGGAAATTTATAGATGCAAAGTCCGTTGAAGATACGAATAATCGTAAGTAAAAAATGTTTTATAGATTATTAAATTTTAAGAAGAAAAGGACATTCGAAATGGTCCGAAGAGGAAGTAAATAACAAAAAAATATGTTTGATATATAATACATATTAACCTTGCAACCATTTAGTAATAACACTTACGAATTTATTTGTAATACCTTAACTCCTACGAAATGAAAACGAGAAGTTGAGATTATAAAAATATGATTTCACTACAGTCATATCTGGTTCCCACTGAACGAAACAATCTTGAAGAGCCATAAGTATGATAAATAATTACGTACGGATTACCATGCAAATATACATTAACATAATAATACTACGTTAATAGGTGCTAGTGGGACGATCCTTTATTACAGTTGGCTATGCAATTCTAAATACAGCAGCTGACGTGTAACCAACATAGTACTCCAACGTAAATTGCTTGTAATCCAGTTCTTTCCTCAAGGTGACCAATTAACGATATTCACTCTGACGTCATAGTAGAGTTGTCACTGGGGCTGAAGGGGAAGGCGCGGTGGCGGGAGCGGAGGCGGGGGCCAGGAAGGGCGAGGCGGGGCGGGGGGCGAGGGCGGGGGACAGAGGCGGGGGCGGGAGACGTGGCGGAGGACGTGGCGGAGGACGTGGCGGAGGACGTGGCGGAGGACGTGGCGGTGGACGGAGGTGTGGCACGGGGACGGGGGCGGGGGACGGGGGCGGGGGACGGGGGCGGGGGACGGGGGCGGGGGACGGGGGCGGGGGACGGGGGCGGGGGACGGGGGCGGGGGACGGGGGCGGGGGACGGGGGCGGGGGACGGGGGCGGGGGACGGGGGCGGGACAGGAGCGGGGGACGGGGGCGGGACGGGGGCGGGGACGGGAGCGGGACGCGGGCGGGACGCGGGCGGGGAACGGGGGTGGGACGAGGGCCGGAGACCGGACGGGAAGGTGGGGCGGGGACGGGGCGGGAAGGGAGCGGGGGCTGTGCGGGGGCGGGACGGGAGCGGGACGCGGGCGGGACGCGGGCGGGACGCGGGCGGGGAACGGGGGTGGGACGAGGGCCGGAGACCGGACGGGAAGGTGGGGCGGGGACGGGGCGGGAAGGGAGCGGGGGCTGTGCGGGGGCGTGGGCGAGGCGTGGGCGGGGCGAGCAGAACGAAGCAGAAACGGAAGCGACAGCGGGAGAGCGAAATGCAGATGGAACCAAGTGCTGCACACGGAAAATCGGCCGCTTCCATCCACGGCACTGTTGAAGCACCAGCTGGGGGGAGCGGCTCCTCTCGGAAAATGAAATTCGGGGAACCTCTCCAAATAAATTTTGAAATTTGAAAATTTTGAAAAAACTCAAAATCAAAATTTTAAATTCGAATGTGAAAAACTTTTCAACCCAACCCCTATTGAGTTGTACATCGTATAAAAGGCCACAAAGAAAGCTGCCAAATGACACCTGTTCCAGCTCTCTATCTTGATTTGCAGAGGTTCTACATCAATTTAAAAATTTTCGGGAACCCAATTTTGTAAAATTTTACATGGCTGTATTTCACAAACGGGTGGAAATATTTTACTCAAAATTTGTAGTTTTCTTATTCTTCATTCATACTACCTATGTGTAAAATTTCATCAGAATCTAAAATGGTGAGGTAAAATTTTAATTAAAACTGTGTTGATTTAAAAGTTCAAAAAGATCCAACAAAACGATTTCGGACAGTCAAATTTATAAAATCAGTTTACATTAAAAACTTATGTTTGTGGCTACGTTTCGAAGGCTGATGCACCTTCATCTTCAGGCCAATACACATAGATGAACTTTTAAATTAATTTTGAACTTTTAAATTAAATCTATGTGACAGCCTTATAAAAGAATTTCGAAATAAAACTGGATTGATTTAATCTGGAATGACCCTGCTACGACAGCGGCAACGCGAAACCGCAAATCCTGAAAGCCCAGGGACTGTAGTGCCGTCCGTCGTCGCTTTCTCTCGCTGCGCCGAGTGTTAATGGAACCTTGAAGCGCTCGAAAGCGCTTCCCATAGTTAGGCTGAAGGCGACCTCCGTAGTTCGTTACTCCTTCACCCTTTGGCTCAGCCGGCTGAACGAGGCTACTGGGAATCTAGGCAAACGGGCAAACTGCTATCCAAATCTTGCATCTTTGCAACTCTGAGTTCGCGGAGATAAAGCAGTATTGTGTTTTGCAATGTAAACATCTCTGATGTTTTAATCACGGAGAAGCCTTCAAGATATTTTAAAAAAAATATTACATTCGTCATCCATTATTCGGCTGAGCTGCAAATTGCATTTATGCAGAATTTTCCATGCATTTCTTAAGTGTGCAATAAAAATATAAGTTATTTATAAGCACATTAGTTCTTTTTATATGAAGTGTACGAAATGATTGTATTTGACAAAAAGGATATTTTTTCTCTAGGCCGGAGTTAACAAAAAAAAGAATCGAGATCGTGCAAAAAATAATAATTTCTCTCACAAATTTTAATCAACATTTTTCCTAAGATACTCTAAAAATCATTAAATAACGAACCATATTTTGTGTTTTTCTAGTTTTCATCTTTTAAACGAAACCCTGTGCACATTTCTCGTTGAGCGCATTAGACGATGAATGTGAATGAATGCAGACCAGGTGCAGTCAACGAAGGTAATGGGCCAAGACTCAATGAGCGAATTGTGAAAGTGGCCAGCGAGGGAGGTCTGGAGGAAGCGTTAAAAAGTATTTCTTGCACTCTAGCGTCACCGAGCAACAAAGTACTTCTTGCACTATGACTTCATGTGTTTTTCGGAAGTCTTCATAAAAAGACTCTTCTCCCACACGCTTAGCCTTTAAAGAACAAGGGTCCTCTGAGTGACAATTTTGGCAACGCTGTGTCATACGACACCTATTGCATATCTTCGGTATCTCAATGGATTAATTGTTTCTAGTTATCAGATACATGTCCCTTCACATTTATAAGTCTATACATTATGCCAATAAACAAAAAAATTTCAGTTTTATTCATTCTCACTGTCTGCACAAGGGTCAGTTCACTTTTTGGTCAGTTATTCAGTTAATTCGCGAGAGCTGTTCAAATTATCTGACATCACGTTTCCTTGTTACCAAGAATTGGTTCAATTAGTTAGAAGTTCATCTCGTATTTCTTCTTCCGTTAGAAAACGCGAATTCATTTTCAGATACTCTGCAAAATTGGTAACATAAACAACAAGGCTGTGTCATAGATGACAAACACTAACTTAGTCTTCACACTATTGATCATTGAGTGACCGGAGAGCCACAAATCTTCCACGGAGTGTTGAATGGTGGCTAGGAGGGTAATTAAGTGACAGATCCACAACCGACGCGAAATGACACGCATGCGTGTAAAGAACTGCGGTAGGTGACATATATGACACAGCCTTGTCGTTTAAAGGTTAGTGGTGCATAGAAGATAAAAAAAATATCATAAAAAAATATTGCGTACACATCCAAGACGAAGCGTTTTCAATTCTTAAATGAACTGTTCGACCGTCAGACAGAGCATTTAAGTTTGGCAAATAGAGAGAACTAAAAACAAGTCCGCACAGGGCGATAAAATGAGACCAGAATGCCGTTCCTGAACCACGCGATCGCCATCATTGTCCAGGTCGTCTGATGACATTCAGTTTGTTCCAACAGTATCCCTGGGAGTCATCTGAGCAAATTTTACGATTCTACAACAAAACATTACTCCAGAACAATCAATTTCTAAAAAAAATCATTTTTATGACTTCTGGATGATGCTTAGTTCGTAACCAGATGCAGAATGTCGAAGGCGGTCTCCCTGAAGATTTTAGAAGAAACAGAACCACGTCTCGAATACCTTTCAATTAACAACATTTAATGCCCATGCGCAGCAGTATTTGATAGCTTGAAGCTTTCGTGCAACAGGACATTTTCAACTTGTGGTCGGCGATTGTAACGGAATTTGACATCCACAGGATACTCTACCTACGTTGCACCTACACATGCGGCAGTCTTTGAAGTTGTGTGATGCGTGAGTGAAGGACTACGCAATCCTCAACCATACACGGGGCATTTCTGGAACATTTCGATTTTCAGTCATTATAATCACGTACTGAGTTGAATAAACTCTTTACTGAATACAATGCCGTATGTGAATTTGTGATAAAGGGGGGGATAAATCTGAAAATAACGAAAAATCCCGGTTTTCAAACCGAATTCCCGGTTTTTCCCGGTTCTTCCAGGTTGTTTCGATTGATTGATTGTTCGTGATTCCGGGCGCGTCAACTGCTGAGGTCATTAGTCTCGGAACTGTGGTATGTGCTTTTTCATCGGGAGGTGGCGGTGATTTTCCCCCCGCTGTATGGCGAGATCCAGCGCCGACCTACCGTCGACTAGCGGGGTTTCCCTCAGCGAGGTATCTCCTACCAGCGGGGCACCGCCCCAGAAGGGACAAAATTTAGCTCCTGACCGGTCTCCCAGCATGCATGGTAGTGTATTGCATGTTAGTTCAAGTGTGTAAGTACGGGCTGAAGATAGGACAAGGAAGAGGAAGAAAAGATCGCGCGCGCGGTCCGTGGCCCGTTTGTTAGGGTACTGCTCCGGCATTCGCCTGGTGTTGATCGGAGAAACCACGGAAAACTACCGATCAGAGCAGCCGGCCGCTAGCATTCTCCTCCAGACAGCTACTGAAGTCGCAAATCCTGCCTAGGACCTCCCGGTCAGAGGGACTGCAGTGACATCAGTTGATGCACTGCGCCATCTCTCCCAATCCTAATCCCATCGCACGTGTGAGTTCCACTGGGTGCTTCCTAGCGGCGAGGAGGCGAACCGCGAGGGAAGACCCCATTGTGCCGCCGGCGCCGCCGAATCTCTCCGGAGGCATCGACCTTGCCATGAGCGGTTCCGGTGCACCGGCCGCCGCCGCCGCCGCGGTCCGTCGCCTCTGCGGAGCGCCGAGGAGGCGAAGCAAAAAGCAGCGCAGGACTTAGCGGGGGGCGGCGGGGGGGCGTGGGGGCGGGGGCGGCGGCGGGGGGCGGCGGGGGGCGGCGGGGGGCGGGGGGGCGGGGGCGGCGGGAGGGCGGGGGGCGGCTGGGGCGGGGGGCGGCGGGAGGGCGGGGGGCGGGGGCGGCGGGAGGGCGGGGGGCGGGGGCGGCGGGAGGGCGGGGGGCGGGGGGCGGCGGGCGGGGGGCGGGGGGAGGGCGGGGGGCGGCGGGAGGGCGGCGGGCGAGGGGGGCGGCGGGTTTCGGCGGGAGGGCGGGGGCGGGGGCGGGGGCGGCGGGGGCGGGGGCGGTGGGGGCGGCGGGAGGGCGGGGGGCGGCGGGAGGGCGGGGGGCGGCGGGAGGGCGGGGGCGGCGGGAGGGCGGGGGGCGGCGGTAGGGCGGGGGGCGGCGGGAGGGCGGGGGGCGGCGGGAGGGCGGGGGGCGGCGGGAGGGCGGGGGGCGGCGGGAGGGCGGGGGGCGGCGGGAGGGCGGGGGGCGAGGGGAAGGGAGGGAGGTCCGTGGGCGGGCGAGCGTCGCGGCGCCGCTGCGAACTGCGGCAGCGCCTGCCTGCACCAGCACCCCCCCCCCACGCCCCTAGCCCTCGGCTAGAGACGGCGCTCGATCGATGCGGCGACGAGTTTACTTCTGCCCGACATGGAATGGATACACATGGCGGTGTCACCACTGGCCTATTCAACACACCATCGCTTCCCTACACAAACTCGTGATTTAACACCGTTTGCGTTCAAACATTCATTTCTTTTTCTGGGTTGCAATGTTTCATACCTCGGCGAAATAGAGATCAAGAGCAAAACGACGGGTTTACTTCTCCCAACATGAAATGGATACACATGGCGGTGTAACCACTGGCCTATACCACCCATACCTCGGAGAAATATACATATAAATATACGTCATATACAGTTTTTACTGTTTTTTTGACAAATAAATAAATAAATAAATAAATAGATTTAATTTAATGAATGGAACCATAAAAAGAACATGGGGTAATAAAATCAGGAAAGAAATATTAATTAAATTTTATAAAGTTATAAGTATTCAAACTTGCCTATATGGAAGCGAGAATAGTAGTTAATGCAATTAGTTTGTAATGTTGAGCTTTATTGTATGAGTAGATGTTTTGAAAACGAGCGACTTTAGGAGCGAGTTTTCAAATTTATACGAAAGCAATAAAGCAATATTACAAACGTGCTCCATAATCTATTTTTTTTTGTATGACAGCATTATGAACGTATAAGGGAATCAAACTTAATTTTGCGAAACAACATTTTTGTGACGTCTCGGGTATTTGACATCCGTGCGAGAAAACGGTAGTCGGTTGTTCCGTTTACCTCTACCTTCCCCCGATTCTCTCGCCGCGATTGGCTGAATGCGTGATGGCGCAATCAATTGTGCCGTAAAATCTAATACGTCACCATTTGTGCCGTAAAAACGCCCGATTACGAACGATTTCTTGCAACAGAAAAAGTCGTTTTTAATGCTGGAATATGGAAAAAAGTCCTTTATAATGCTGGAATATGGAAAAAAGATAAAATGATATTGCATAGTGCTGAAATCCGATTCCTGTGATCAAATGCAGGATATACACTGATAGAAAAGAAAAGATATATTGGTATGGATACTAGAAACTAATTCTGTAACATCAAAATACCTGTAATATCTGTCTCTACATATTCACATGTATTGTAATATTTGTAAATTTTCATATCTATTGTAAAGTTGCCATGTTAATATTGTAAAGTTGTACTTAAAGTAGTCGCTAATGACCTCAGTAGTCGATGCGACTTAAATAATAAATTAAAAAAAAAAAAAGAAAAGAAAAGAAATACCGATTTACGAAAGGAACTTAACATATCCAGCTTGCAAAATAGAATGGAAGACTGAACTCCTGGTATCAACTTATGAGAACAGATGAAGACAAGCTGTCGCGGCGAATCCTATAGTACAACCCGAGAGAGCAAGATGAAACCCCTAGCGCCCGAGGACAGGCTGACGCAACAGGCGAATGCCTAACGACCTGAGGAGGAGGAGGAGCAGAAGACTACTTGTACACATTCTTTTATAAAAAGGTGTCTTTCTTTCGAGGCCTTACATAAAAATGCCGTTTTCGTCAAATATCCCTTTTGAAGTTTGAACCAAGCACTACCTTTCAATGCAGACAAATCTTATGATTTTGGACTTAGGCACCCTTTTTTAATAATTCACTTTTCTCAACAACTCAATATTTCATTTTGGTATTCAGTAATCAGGGTATATTACAGTAATCTTGATTCTGTTTTTCGTATGAAACTTTTTTCTATTCAACATACATTTTGAATGGACAGGAGCAAGGACAAAACCAAATTAATTTTAGTACACGATTTTCTTCTGCAAAAATGAAGACTGACCTGAGTTGTCGCAGTATGTCATTTAATGGCTTCTTTTTGCTGCAAGGCGCTCATCGAAATTCATAATTTCTCATGTTCCTTGCCATCTCATAACATCGACTCCGTGTGACCTCATGATAGAGCGATATCTCAGTGTCGAGGGGTCCCGTAAATGTGTCGATGACAGCAGTGGTTCAAAGTACGTTTTTAGAATCTCGATATTCACGTATACCCACATAATTTATAAAAATAGGCAAATGTCTCTCTAAACTACTTTAAACTACAGGATATATAATCGTGTGAATCTTGACTATATCTAAACAATGTTTTAAAAAGTCAACAAAGTTAAAAACGCACAAGAGAATTCATGGGGCTACAAATAAAATCGGAAATGTAAATATGTTTGGCAAAGGTCAAGCACTTTACCTATTATGGTTCTTTGAATCTGTCTCAAACCTTCAACTCAAACGGTCAACGAGTTCGCATGAGATGATGAAGGAATGATGATTCAGACGGGTAAAATAAAGGGCCGGGGAAACAGGAAAACGCAGAAGAAACCTGTCCTGATTTCGCATTGATCGTTGTTATTGCACGTGAGGCAGAGCACGCTCAACCTAAATAGGAATGTTAACGCACGGTCTGCTGCGCTACAAATTGGGTCACTCGTGAAGATGCGATGTATTCAGTAACCGATTCAACGAAAATAGTACTAATTCGAACATGCAGATGCACAGAGGAAGATTCGCATTTAACGTGAAGCCACCTACACACATTATAGGACGATATGCATCAACAGGAAAACAAACTCAGCTTGGCATGTGAAGGAGTCTTAAAATCTGAGAGCTAAAACTGCACCGCTTTCTTTGGTTGTTGATTGTTAGCGATTGCTGGTGCATCAACGGATGACTGTCATTAGTCCCGTAAGTGTAGCGCATGTTTTAATCAGGATGTGGCAGTGATCTTCCAACTGAAAGCTCCCGAGAAGCGTAGTCTAGTGTGGTGTAGTGCATGTGAGTGTATGTCAGTAAGGGGGAGAGGACAGGACAAGGAAGAGGAAAGAAAGATAGCGCGTTTCGTGGCCCGTTTGTTACGGTACTGCTCCGGCATTCGCCTGGTGTTGATCGGAGAAACCGCGGAAAACTACCGGCCGCTAGAAGTCTCCTCCAGGCACCGACTGAATTCGACCTACCTCTGTAGCTAGTGTCGAAACTCCTGCCACCGTCGGGAGTGGTACCCTCAGACCCCCCGCTCAGAGAGACTGCAGTGACATCAGTACATACTCTGAGCCACCTTTGCCGCTGACCGCTTCCACAGCCAGCCTTGAGAGTGCGCGAGGAGCGGCGCAGTGCAAGCGTGCACCGGAGGCGGTCGATGCCGCTGCATCTGCACTTCTGCGCTCTGCTCCGCGCCGCGCCGCCCCGCCCCGCCGTTCACATCGACGCCTTGGCCAAACGTAACCTTCGCTCAGTGTGTGGCGTCATAACAGTCGCCTCGTACAAAATTAGTTACGTGCATTTCAGAGACTTGAAATGTACACGGGAAATAGTTGCCGGCGCGTGCTGAAGGGACGCTTCGCAAAACAAAGGGCTATACTTGGGTGACGAGGAAACATCCGGACGTGCGCTGCCACAGGGGCAGACTTGTAAACTCCGGTGGACATGCGGGCCGGAGAAATGCGGCTGGGGGAAGCGGTAATATGACGCAGTTCCGAAGGCAGGCCACAAGGTACATAAGACGGCCCCGGACGAAAACTCCAGTTTCTTGGGCTCGTCCGTAGGTCTTCGTGGGTGGTGGTGGCACGTTTGATGTGCTGGCTACAGAGACACGGGGATGAAGCAGGCGCGCATGCGTCGTGACGTGAGACAAGCGGACGTGGTGACCGGTAAACTTTCTTCTGGTAACGGTCGGTTATAACATCCATTGTAAAATTTGTAAATAGGGATTTCAGGTGTCGGTGCACATTGTGAATATAAATTCAATATTTTACAACCGTTCACGTCTGTGTATTTGTGTAACGGCCCTGGCCATGACGCCACACGTGAAACCAAATAACGCACAGGTGTCAAGGTCTTCTACAGGTGGCAGTGGCACGCGCCATGGCATCGTAGCATGCCACGAGCTTCTCTGCGCAACTAGAGTCGGGAAAGGAAACTATTAGCGGTAACCCCGCTGTTTTACAATAGGGATGGCATTGTCTCTGATGGCGGGGTAGTGAACTGCGTGGAGGGGCGATTTCGTCGCGGCACTCCTGCCACGGACTCCCGCTCGTGGCATCGACCTTGACAACACTCAAATAACGTGTATCCACAGCAACTCCACCGCATGTGCAAACGTCGTCGACCGATCTACGTCGTTCTCTCTCCCTTGCGTTTTTTGTCGTCACTTGGAGCATCCTGCCCCTTGATCAGGTGGTGCACCACCACACCCACACTCGTTTTGGTGGCAGCCTGCTGCAAGACAGTGACGCAACGACGATAACAAAAAATTAATGTTTGCAAACAACGATGTTCAAAATTAAAACATCGACATTAAAAACACATCGATGATTAAAATAGCAGATTAGTATGCAACATAATTTAACAGTGGCCTAGTGTATTAATTTATAATTACGATTTAAGTGAAAAAGTTAAAAATATCTCTGCGTGTGCTAAATACTGGAAAGAAGAAGGAAATACCACGGCGTTATCTAGGGCGAGAGATAGTCTGTTCAACGAAGGTAATACCTCAGCGCTCGTTTGGATCAGATACATCACCTGACAGTGGTATCACCTGCCCCACCCGAGCGTCCAGGCAGAACAGTATATAACACCGGACGCACACAATGTCATGTCACTGCCCTGAGGAAGCCTGCGACATGGTAGACGAAACGTCGGCCTCTTAGCCAACGACGTGGCTTCACCCGGACAGCCGAGAAGTTAGTGGTATCTTTAGTTATTATTTAATATTTTAACTTTCAAAAAATTGGATTATGAGAACTTTTCACTCACAAAACATCGTGCACAAAACGTAAAAACGTCGAGCACAAAAATTCGATATTAAAAAAACATTGACTTTAATAATTCGATGTTTAAAACTTCGACATTTCTAAAAAAGCATCGATATTTTGAAATCGTGGACGTCGATGTCGCGTGCCTATGCACGTGTGTAGCGGGGGACGTACTAGCTACAGGGCAGCCTGGCCACGCGAAGGCACCCTTCCGACTCTCGGGCGGTGTCCTTCAGGCGCGAAACAAACGCCTGTACACACTGCCTCGCACAGTCCTGTTGCAATTTCAAAGTTCAATTCTTTCATGTGTCATTTACAACGATCACAAGAAGTTTAATTATTCGACACGAAAACGTCACATTTCCTACCTGTCACAATACCTATTTTGTAATTTTTTGTCTCCCACATTTTTTTTTTTTTTCACTTTTAACACTACTGACCTTAATTATTTACAATTCATATGAATATAACTCCCATAACATCGTTGCATACTGTGATTCCGAATTTGTAAAAATTAAATCATAACTTCTATACTCGAAATATCATTATTCACTCGAAAATATCGCATTGTAACTTATGTCTTCTACCAGAAAGGACAAAAATAAGACATTATTTAGAAATATTTCTTCCTACGAGTCCTTGACGGGAGATCACATCAAAGAGGCGCAGGAACACACTCGACTGCGCACTGGCAACTGCACTTGACAGCTGCCCGCTCACACGGTGTTGGAGAGATCCTTCAAGATGGGCGCAAGTGAACAACGCAACACTCGCATATCACTTTCTCGCATTTCAAGTAAAATCTAGCACATCTGAACAATGGAAGGGGACAGGGAAACGCCAAGATAACTTATTTATTTCACACATTCAAAATAAAGATCTTCCTCTTCTACTGTACAATTGTGTTCAAAAACTGCTATGTGTACAGAGGTGAGCAAAAAGACTAAAGATTTTTTCGGTAAATTCAAGGTACACTTGTAGTAGAAATTATAAATAAAACTGACAGTACTACTACAATTTTTAAAACTATATACAATGACGTCTGGTACTTTTTTGTGTTTCATGTACAACTGATGTTGGTACAACAGTTATTTAATTTGTTTACTCTATAGTGTGTCTCAGCTACCGCCATTGAACAAATGAATATTCTGTTCTGCAATGGCCAGCTAACAGTCCAGATACGAGTCAAATTGAAAATATTTGGGCAATAGTTAAAAGAAGCTAAAAAAAGAAAACACGTGAAGATCTGGTCGTAGAATTGAAGGAAATATGGCAAAACGATCCAGACACCAAAATGCAGTATTTGGCATTGAAAATAAAGATTCCAGACGGGGTAGAACGCTCATAAATAAAAAAAAAAGGAATGTTCACTAGATATTAAAAATAATTCCTATATTTCAAAATAAATTCATAAATCCAAACTGTACGTCTTTAGTCTAATAATTTGCACACCTCTGTATATTAAGCAAAAGAAAGTGTGTATATTACGGCTAATGTCCGAATCTGGCTAATTTTGCGAATACCTGGTTAACGCTCATATCATCCTAAATTAATGGATTACGTTCCGAAGCGTACTTCCTACTTCGGCCAGATGAAGTGCACATTAGCCAACGAAAGGTGAGAAGGGTATGTGAAATACGTTTGGGTGAAGAGATATACGTAGTGAAGGACGTGCGTAGTTTCGAGCTCCATGTGTAAGCTGTAAATTTCTATTCACGCAACTGCACTTAACCTCACCTCCCGTCCATACCAAACATGCCTCTATTGACGTTTCGCTACGCCTTCACGCGTTGGGGAGGCGAGGCTCCGGTCTCCGGCCTTCGCGGTCGCACAACCTCGGGACTGAGCAAAGAATGATTTACAGCGCATTGTTATGCAAAAACTACGGGTATCCCGTTAAAAATAACGACAAGAAATCAAACACATTTTAATAATACTTTGTAATGATTAGTAATCAATTTAATTTCCTTTATGCTACTATAATTAGGCCACACAAAATTAAGAGAGAAGCCAATCGAAATCTACTTATGGAAGGGTATTGGTGTATTACTGAAATTGCCGAATGCCCAAACTCACTGTATCTACTCCTTCCCTAATCCCAAACTCACTGTATCTACTCCTTCCCTAATCCCAAACTCACTGCATCTACTCCTTCCCTAATCCCAAACTCACTGCATCTACTCCTTCCCTAATCCCAAACTCACTGCATCTACTCCTTCCCTAATCCCAAACTCACTGCATCTACTCCTTCCCTAATCCCAAACTCACTGCATCTACTCCTTCCCTAATCCCAAACTCACTGCATCTACTCCTTCCCTAATCCCAAACTCACTGCATTTACTCCTTCCCTAATCCCAAACTCACTGCATCTACTCCTTCCCTAATCCCAAACTCACTGCATCTACTCCTTCCCTAATCCCAAACTCACTGCATCTACTCCTTCCCTAATCCCAAACTCACTGCATCTACTCCTTCCCTAATCCCAAACTCACTGCATCTACTCCTTCCCTAATCCCAAACTCACTGCATCTACTCCTTCCCTAATCCCAAACTCACTGCATCTACTCCTTCCCTAATCCCAAACTCACTGCATCTACTCCTTCCCTAATCCCAAACTCACTGCATCTACTCCTTCCCTAATCCCAAACTCACTGCATCTACTCCTTCCCTAATCCCAAACTCACTGCATCTACTCCTTCCCTAATCCCAAACTCACTGCATCTACTCCTTCCCTAATCCCAAACTCACTGCATCTACTCCTTCCCTAATCCCAAACTCACTGCATCTACTCCTTCCCTAATCCCAAACTCACTGCATCTACTCCTTCCCTAATCCCAAACTCACTGCATCTACTCCTTCCCTAATCCCAAACTCACTGCATCTACTCCTTCCCTAATCCCAAACTCACTGCATCTACTCCTTCCCTAATCCCAAACTCACTGCATCTACTCCTTCCCTAATCCCAAACTCACTGCATCTACTCCTTCCCTAATCCCAAACTCACTGCATCTACTCCTTCCCTAATCCCAAACTCACTGCATCTACTCCTTCCCTAATCCCAAACTCACTGCATCTACTCCTTCCCTAATCCCAAACTCACTGCATCTACTCCTTCCCTAATCCCAAACTCACTGCATCTATCCCTTCCCTAATCCCAAACTCACTGCATCTATCCCTTCCCTAATCCCAAACTCACTGCATCTATCCCTTCCCTAATCCCAAACTCACTGCATCTATCCCTTCCCTAATCCCAAACTCACTGCATCTATCCCTTCCCTAATCCCAAACTCACTGCATCTACTCCTTCCCTAATCCCAAACTCACTGCATCTATCCCTTCCCTAATCCCAAACTCACTGCATCTATCCCTTCCCGAATCCCAAACTCACTGCATCTATCCCTTCCCGAATCCCAAACTCACTGCATCTATCCCTTCCCGAATCCCAAACTCACTGCATCTATCCCTTCCCTAATCCCAAACTCACTGCATCTATCCCTTCCCTAATCCCAAACTCACTGCATCTATCCCTTCCCTAATCCCAAACTCACTGCATCTAGTAGAAAAATTAGGATAAACCATAAGTCGCCCCGATACTTTAATCTGCGTAGGTTCAGAAATTTCTCAGAGTTGTACACGCAGTGGTGAATTGTGGCCGTAGGCGTTTCCAATTGCAGAACTGCGAGAGGCGGGAAACGAGGCAGGGTAGTAACCTGGTAGGGCGGGGAAGGGTGGGATGGGGCTGGGCGAGGTGGAGCGGGGCGAGGCAGGGTGGGTGCGGTAGGGTGGGTGCGGTAGGGCGGGGCGGGAGCGGGGCGGAGCGCGGCGGGCAGGCGCGGAGCGGGGCACAGAGGGGAGCGGAGGTGCGAGGCGGGGCAGGGCGCAGAGGAGAGTGGAGGGGCGGGACGCAAACAGGAGCGGAGGGTCGGGGCGTAGAGAGCAGCAGAGGGTCGGGGCGCAGAGAGCAGCAGAGGGTCGGGGCGGGGCGGGGCGGGGCGGGGCGGATGGTGCGGGCGAATCTGCCAGCCGGCAATGGCCACGCCCGCGCGCCTACTGCCTCGCACACGCCCGATTCCCTGGCGCGGCGCGGTACACGCCTCTACACAAATTTCTAGCAACTAACAAAAATGAAGACGCTTCCGCTTTCATTAACAGCATTTTCATGATTTCCATTCATTTCAATATTTTGTTTCAAACAGGAACATGTCCGAAAGCGACCTGCAGTGCTAATTTACGTTTACATACAGACCCAGGGTCATTAGAAAAAACTTCATTCCTCTTTTCTGTGTTCTCTCAAAAACTGCATTACATCATCCCTTAGCTGTTCGGTGTCGTAATTCTCATCCTGCCTGTCATTCTCTTCCTGCATCCATAACGTGACGCATTTTGATACATCAGGCGACCCAGTGAGTGTGTTATTTGCGTTGGCTGACCCGTTTCATCGGTCCAGTGACGTACTGCCGTGGACGTGCGCTCGCAGGTCGACAGGCCACCGCGCGCAGGGAGTTATGGAAAAGAACAATCAGCGATAATACGAAAAGTTATTTCTCTCTCTCTCTCTCTCTCTCTCTCTATATATATATATATATATATATATATATATATATATATAAAAATAAATAAACATGATGTTGATACGTACATAAGAGCAAAACTCTAACACAGTTGGACCGATCTCCATGAAAGTTGACATTTCGAGGTGTTTTTTCATCGAGGTTTACGAGTTGTTAATTCTGTTGTAACTCCACTACATGGCGCTACATATTCACTACATATCCACTACATTTTCACGTCAAATGCAACCTGCAACATACTCGGCAGAATTTTGAATCTATATCGTTAACTAACTCCTAAATGAAGCGTTCTAGGACCTTAAAAACTAAAATTTTGAGGCCAATGGCCTCAAAGAAACGTTTCTCACACCGTAATCTACAAAATGCATTATTCCTGAAGATTCTGTTACATTTTTGCTGGTCCGGCGCTTCGCGATTTTACCTCACCTGCTCAGAGACATGCAGAATCTGCAAGTAAATGTGAATAAGAGGGACAAAGAGAGACACACAGAGACAGTGTGAAGGAGGGAGAGAAAGTGAGAAACGGAGATGAGAGGGGAAAGAGGGAGATGAAGGGCAGAACAACGCCTGCTGGGTTTTCCTAGTCGTAAGGAAAACTGACACACATTTCAAATAAAGTGAATTTCATCACTTCTGTTACATCATAATTAAAGTTTCAAAATCAAGTTACAGAATGAAACGGAGAATGTCAGGAAAACAAATTCTTTGGGGCACGAAATTTCGATAATTCAAAATGGATTAAATTGTTTATTTTGCTGACGGTACAAAACGAGCACTCTATTCAATAATTGCAAGAGGTTTGAACTCACACTCAGAAGATAAGTTTAACAAAATACAGTCAAACCTCGATAACTCGAATTTTTGATAAGTCGAAGGACTTTTACATTCCCGGCCCGGTTGTACGTATTTTATAGGCAAGAATGACTCGTTAACTCGAAATTTTATGCCTCGAATTTCACGATAATTCGAAAGAATATCTTCTTCCCCGAAGTAAAAATCATACTTTTATGTCGAAGAAACTGACGAAGTTTGTTTCGACATCTCGAAATACAGACTCTCCGAGCTATTTCCCACAGAACAGTGGCAGCTTCTCTCTGGGCTCTTGCCGTCTGTTCTGATTGAATTCTTGAATTCAAAACCTCAGCAGTACCACGTAGGGCTGATTTGAATGAAGTTGTTTTTAAAATTATTTATTACCTTTATGATTTGTTTCACAATAGGTTTTTTTTGTTATTTAAGGTCGCGTTAACTACTAGGTCATTAGCGATCATTATTGGATTTAACGTTATGGTATGAGGATGAAACGATAGGGAGTGAAAGGACGAACACATACAACCATGCTCGAGGCGGGACTCGCACCCGCGACCCTTCTGTCTGAGATGACTACAGCACTTCTGACTTAGCGACCTCGGCCACGGGGCCGACACAACATTTTGTTTCTGAGAATAAATGTTTATTATATAACTAATGGACATCAATTTTATGATTTAACTATATTTAATCGTGCCTATTAAAAAGATGTCAATTATGTGACGCAAATTTCTTGTATTTTCAATACCCCCTTTCATCCTTGTAACGCACTTCTCTAACTCTGTGTAACGCAGGGTAACGCTGCCTCAGACCCCCTCCCTCCCATTTTAGCGTTAGGTAGTTCATGGATGACCCCTAAGTCGAAGAAATATTTCACTCCGGAGACGCTTCGAGATATCGAGGTTCGAATGTATTGAAAAATTGTCGTGTTCCGTGCCGAGTCTTCAAGTCGTGGGTTCCCGCTCTGCCCCCCCCCCGGGGCCAAACGGCGCCTGCCAACTACAGACTTTTCCCCTTCCTTTATGCTACTTGCGCCTGGAGTCACCCACCCTCAAGTCGTCCTTACAAGACAGTGTTGTCAAGGTCGATGCCACGAGCGGGAGGTCCGTGGCACGAGTGCCACGACGAAATCGCCCCTCCACGCAGTTCATTACTCAGCCACCTGAGACAACGCCGGCACTACTGTAAAACGACGGGGTTACTACTAATAGTTCCCTTCCCCGACGCTAGTTGCGCAGGGAAGCTCGTGGCGTGCTGCGGTGCCACGAAGCGTGCCACTGTCACCAGTAGAAGACCTTGATGTCACAGCTGTAAGAGATTCTTTCCTGGCGTTCTGCTTCCCCTTTGCTTGCAATTAAACCTCACCACTCCGCCTTGAATGTCGGACGCATTGGACGACCTGCCTTCGTCTAACAACCACTGTCGGGGATTCTTACCCGTTATCGGATCGAATACATGTGATATCACAATAGTTGAATGAACTATGCGAATATTATCTGAGCGAACATTCCGTGCCTTGTATTTTTTTTTAATTGCAAATTCCTTCACACAGAAACTCAACCGAGTTTCGGACAGCTTGTGCTAAGGTCAAATAATGTGGGTATCTTCCCCAAATGAGGTAGAACGAAAAGAAAAGTTTCAGTAGTCTACGGTTTAAGATACACATCTCGTTTAGGGGCACGAAAACGTTGTTTTAAAGGGCTACGACGCATTGTTTCCGAGTTCCGCACTATGGTAAGGAGGATGGACCGTTCTGAGTATTGCGGGTTGCATGTTTGCTCTTTAATAAGTATCAAAAATCTCTTAATTTCGAAGTCTTCAATATATTTCATGCATGACTGGGAGTAATGTTTTCTTCATTAATAGCTTACGTAAGAGGTTTTCAGTCGAAGGTTTCATATAAATGTTACAAAACCGTATATATTTCTTTCGAGTATTATTATGCAGAGGGAATTGTCACGAATATCCACCATAGTAACAAGAATGCACATGTAATTAATCTTATTTTTTACCAGGAGAGATAGCTCAGTGCATCAACTGTAGCTGCATCTGTCACTGCAGTCCCTCTGACCGAGAGGTCCCAGGTTCGAGTCCTGACGACGGCAGGATTTTCGACACCAGCTTGTCAGCTAGGTCGAATTCAGTCGCTGTCTGGAGGAGAATTCTAGCGGCCGGCTGCTTTGATCGGGAGTTTTCCGTGGTTTCTCCCATCAACACCAGGCGAATGCCGGAGCAGTACCATAACAAACGGGCCACGGACCGCGCGCGATCTCTCCTTCCTCTTCCTGGTCCTATCCTCACCCCCCACACACACACACTAAGATACACTATACTGCCACACATGCCGGGGGCTGAGAGCTTGTCCCGGCTGGGGCGGTGCCCCGCTGGTGGGAGACATCTGGTTGAGGAAACCCCGCTAGTCGACGGTAGGTCGGATCTCGTCATCCAGCGGGTAAAGATCACCGCCACCTCCCAATGAAAAAACACGCACTACACTTACGGGACTAATTACCTGTAGTTGACGCGCCCGGAATTACAAACAATCAATCAATCTTATTTTTATTTAATGACACAATTTTCTCGTATGTGCATTAATCATTAAGTATGTCGAATAAAAGTCGTACCTAATGTAAATTTGTTTCAGTAAAATCTCAGTAGTTTGGGTAAAAACCATCTTAAATGACGGTGCGGCCCGCGGCTTAACTAGAATTTGATATGCGGCCCATAAGCCTTTCTAAATTGGACAGCCCTGACCTAAAATTATCCTTGAGCCAAGATACACATTATTGACAATTGTGAAATTCGTGAAAGTATCCTCTTTTCCATTCGTTGGCGGGTCAATTGACAAAACCCATTTCGAATGAGAGACGAGCCCGCTCATCTGTTCTTCACGCGGCGACGCCCTTCCTGTCGGCCTGCCAGGCGGCGGACGCGATAGATAATGGAGGCAGCGGCAGCGGCGGCGCCGGCGAGCGGAGAGGGCGCCGAGCACCCCACCCCACCCCCACCCCACCCCTCCCCGCCTCGCCCCGCCCCGCCCCGCCTCGCCCCGCCTCGCCCCACACAGCCCCACCCCGCCCCGCTTCGCCCGCCTCGCCCCGCCCCGCCCCGCCTCGCCCCACCCCACAGAGCCCCGCCCCGCCTCGCCCCACCCCACAGAGCCCCGCCCCGCCCCGCCCAGCCCCGCCCTGCCCCACGAAGCTCACTGCTCAGCAGGTACAGAGGAGTTATTCTAAGAAGGGACCGCTTTGACATGTCGGGAAACAAATGAGCGTCATGGAGGGCGATGGCATTGCCAGAGATAGTGATGAGGCCATTTACAAATGAGCTAACTGTAAACGAACGCACTGAAAGAGTGAGTGCACGGACGTAACTTGCAGTTATATTGCCAGCAGTGGCCGTGCAGTTGCTGTCGAAGCTGTCCCTTCTTGTAGAAATCTCTCAACAGATCGAGAATCGCCCGCCTCAGCCTACTGTCGCTCTCTCTGCAGCTAAGCCCGCGAGAGGCTACAGAGGACGAAAGTCCGCAAGCGACAGCGAATCTGACAGCTGACTAACAATGACACAGCCAAGGCTTTATGTCAAAGGAAACGCACCAACCTAGGTTTGCACTCCGGCACACAGAAGCGTAATCGAACTGAAGCAACCGGCTTAGATGGCTCAGGGCATCAACTGTTGTCAGTCCAGTGCCTCTGGCCGGAAGGTACTAGGGTTCGAATCTCGATGGTACTAGGATTTTCGACTAGTTGGAACTAGGCAGAATTCAGCCGCTGTCTCGCGAAGAATTCTACCGGCCGGGTGCCCTGGCCGGTAGTTTTCCGTGGTTTCTCCGATCAACAGCAGTGCCGGAGCAGAACCCTAACAAACGGGCCATGGACCGCGCGCGATCTTTCTTTCCTCTTCTTGGTCCTATCCTCACCAGTTTCTTACACACACTTCATGCACTAGACTACCACACATGCCGGGAGATCAACCGGGAGCTTAGCTTTTGTAGCGGCTGGGGCTGTGCTCTGCTGGTGGGAGATTCCTGGATGTGAAAAACAAAAACAAAAAACAACCGCAAGCCGCCGTAAAGGTGAACGCCTGACATCCATCGGGGAAAGATCACCGCCACATCTCCAGGGAAAACGAGCACTACACTTACGGGACTAAAGCCCTTAGCCGTTGATGCACCCGGAATCACTGCGACTAATCAATCATTCGAATTGAAACTCGTCCACAATTTTGACCCAGCTGGGGCGGCGTTCCGGCAGGGGAGATTTCCTTTAAATGAACCGAAAAGGAAATTACCGTTAAAAACGAACAAAAATCGACGCGTAGGACAGCGTCGGATCGTTGCAAAATTATCTATCTAACGTTCTTGCCCAGTACTCAGTGACAACGCTTCGCAAAGCGCGCGCGGTCCCCTGAATTTGCGTTCCCTCGCCGCAAATTCATCTCGGACCTAATTCCGGCAAGGGGGGGGGGAGGATACCACCACCTCCGGTAACACGCACAATATTAACGGAATGATGACCTAACTTGACCCGTCCGGAACCAAAACTCAGTCGTTCGTTGTCGCTTGCGTCCTTTCGACTTGCGACTTTCGTCCTTTGTAGCCTCTCGCGGGCTTGGCTGGAGATAGAGCGACAGTCGTCTGAGGCGGGCGATTCTCGATCTGTAGAGAGATTTCTACAAGAAGGGACTGCTTCGACATCAACTGCATGGCCACTGCTGGCGCAAAGAGGCCAGCCCTTTCGCGCCCTGCGCCCGCAGGCTCCCGAGGGCCGCGCCGGGGAGGGCCGGGGAGGGCCAGGCCGGGGCCGGGGCCCATTCATCACGGTCCGCGGAAAGCGACGCGCCATCGATCGCAGCGCGCCTCGCGGACCTCGCGTGGAGCCCGCGCCGCCGCCAACGCCCCCTCGCGTGAGCCGCTGGGCGGGAGAGCGACGCGACGCAACAGCTGACGGCGCGGCGCCGCCAGCCGCCTCCGCGCACCGCCCGCCGGAGGCGCCACGTGGGCCTCCAGCCACTGGCGCGGTGACGGCGAATTTTACCGCAACATCGATACATCGCACCAAAGCTTCGATCATGCGACTCCCACCGGCAAGACCGAGAAAGACGCGAAATGCCGTGTGATATTCCATCGCGAAGAAGGGTCTTGAGTGGCCAAGTTAGAGAAATCGCAATATAGTGACGGCAAATTTTACCAACACATCGATACATCGCTAAAGGGTTTTCGATGTCAATGAAAACATCGATGTTTTAAATATACACTAATAAACATGCTAGTTTCCTATCCATTGTTAGTACAGAGTTTTTGCACCCTCGAACGTAAAGCACTATCGATCTTTTGCGCATGCGCGGTTCACGTTTCGCATCACTTTAATGCAACTGCGCATGCGCATAAGATTGATAGTACTTCACGTTCGAGGGTGCAAAAACTCCCTAATTTAGTGAAACTCGTGCCAGTTTCGAAAGAAATGGGTCACACATCGCATGTTACTGTGTGACTTCCAGTGGCGTAGCGTCAGGGGACGCTGAGATGCTGAGCATCCCCGTATATAAGAACCTTAAGTACTGTATTGATAATCTTACAAGTGGTCTGTTGAGCGAAACACGTTTTGTATTAATTTAAAATTGATTTCCTATGATTGAATTCGGCGGGCTGTTGAAGCTGGCCTCTGATTGCTTGAAAGCTAAAATACTTCAGCGTCTGCCGCCAGATCGCGACGAACAATGACGCATGCGCAGATGGCGAGGTCCCCCTCTCCCCTCTTCACCCCTGGCCCAGAGAAACCCGACTGCTTTACGCTAGCGTCTACTGCGGAAAGAAGCTCGTTTGTGCACGAGAGCGCAGCACACTTCAGGCGTTCAGTAAATTATCTTTCTCTCTCTCACTCGGGAGTCCCCGCTTGGTCATGGTACAAACTGTAGAAATAGTGCCTGACTACTATTTCTTAATTAATATCCAAGAAATTGTATTATCTCTTAAATAGATTACATATTATTTAAGTCTGCAATGTATAAATTAACAAATGGTCTTATTGCCATTCGCGTATAAGAATTAAAGCTGAGCCATTGTATAATTTGCTTTCAAGACATCGGCAGCCCTGACTGCTGTGAGGATTTTGTGGGAAGCGCCTACACCGTCGTAAGCAATCGAGATCGTGGAAGTAGTCCCAGAGTATCTGCCTTGTGTGGCGTTCGCCTGTTAGACGAAGTAGTTGATAGTGACATTTTGTGTGTTATTGTTGAGCATCCCCAAACGTGTGAGTCACGCTACGCCACTGGTGACTTCCCTGGATTCAGGGGAGTGAGTTTGGTTCTGGTTCACGACTTGTCAAAATGTCTGAGGGACATTTCTAACACTTATGTCGATACAGGCAATGACACGCCTAGCGATAATATGATAAACTTATAACATGAGAAACTCCCAAACTTCCTCAGATTGCACAGGCGAAATGTACAGCGTGATAAAGATGATGGCGCAAAACATCGATATTGCAGTGGATTGCTCTAATCCGTGCATTTTTATAAAAAATATAAAAAATAGATGTTTTTGCAACAAAATATCAATGTGAAGAAAACATCGAAAACAAAATATCGATGTTAATATATCGAGGTTTCTGGTGGAAAACATCGATTTTTTGCCATCCTTACAGTGGAGGCTCCAGCGGGCCATGGGGGGTCACGACCCCCAAAAGGCCTAGAATTTTCGTTCGTTACCTTCTATTTGCCAAAATTGATTTATGTTAGAATCAAGTAATTATTTAAAAAAATAATATTTATAGTATCATATATTAGGGGCGAATCCGATCATTTTGGAGGGGACCATCGTAGATTTTTGTTAAATAATAAACATTTTTGTCATTATACTATATATTTTTTATGTTCTGTAGATACGATACTATACAATATTATTCTTTAAATAATTATATAATTCGAACATTAATACATATTTAAATCAATTTTGTCAAATAAAGGAAGGTCTTTAGGGAGGGGCCATGCCTCCCCTCTGGATCCGCCAGGGTATATGGATACCCTACAAAAATTACATGAAATATAATAACAAATAAAACAACGTAGGCTTTCACGACCGGAGTTGTAGTCCACGTTTTCTTCCGGGCTCCTCCAGCCCGGAAGAAAACTTTGACACTAATAACAAATGTTTATTCTTTAACAAAAATTCATGACGGCCCCCTCCAAAATGATCGGCTGGATGTGCCCCTGCCTCCAGGCGAGAGTGGGGGATTTTCTGCAGCATTAAATGAGTAAATATTAGCTGATGCCGCTGTCCACAACTTCACCCTTCTAATTGAACATGGGTATATTTCAGTTTGAACAACACGCATACATAACAAAGAATTGTTGACGTTTTTATCGAACACATAATATAATTTGCATGACGCTACACGTGTAATATTGTGTTTGTATTTTCGATGAGGTTCCCATGAGCATTTGCCGACGTAAGCATCCTTTGAGAATTGTTTGTAGCCTACACTATTGTAAGCACTGTTACTGTGAAAAAGCAGATGCTGATGAAGTAGAGGTCAAAGGTACGAGATTCGTCTTCCAGTATGAAATTCGTTTTCATCGCGCTTCTTTAACAGTGCTGTGTGTTTCAAATACGAATCCCTCAAGTGATAAAGTATGTGTATTTTATTAGAAATGCCATTTTCCTCTTTAGAAAGACTAAGATAAAGTTTTTAGTTATGGCGCCCTACTGAATCTCTAAACATCCGGAACAAAAGTTTATCATTCAAGAAACAAGTACAAACTTAGTTTCAAACGGTTGTAGTTTAAACGATCCCCATGGACGTATTCCTCTCCAACTCCACAGATATCTTCTTGTAGAATATGCTTGATATTTAGCAACAAAAGAAACGTTTGGAACAAGAAAGGATTTGCCGCACTGTTAAAAATAAATCGATCGTTTCATAAACACTCAAATTCGGCAGAGCGTATAAAATGCACATAAAATGAATTAATCAAGTGCATTTCAACCTTTATTAACTCTTCACCTAATTTTACAGCCACGAACCGCCATTATGGCGAAGTGAAATACATTAATGACAATTCTATGACCCTCTTACCTATAAGCAACACTCATGCTTGCCATTCGGCATTTTGTTTTTTTTCTGATGCGAGCGCTTTAACATTTAGCATCAAAAGGTACTCTTGCCATTCATTACAACGTCAGAAGGCAGACTTACAGAAATGAATTTTAAGCTATTACACTAACGGTCAAACAAAATTAAGAAACCAGAAGAGAGAGCTCAGTCGGGGTGAACCTGTGGGAAGATTGCTTAACATCACACAAGGAAAAATGTGCAGCCAATGGCCTTGATGAACCCAGCCCCCAAAGAGTAGAGTTATTCTTATCAGTTTTGGGGGAACTCGCACTGGTATAAGCTGAATAAAATATAACGTGAACACCCACAGGAGAGGGTTAACGATTTCGGACAATGCCTAGAAGATGCAATTTGCAAGTGCCTACAAGATACTAATTTGCTAATTTTAACAAGTACCAAATATTGGAAAGGAGTCCCATTAAAGGGAGGAGTGAAGCTGGTTCGATGTTTTCCGTAATTGCCCGACTTTCAATCACACGGACTTCCCTATCGAGAATTGTGTGTAGGATCACTGAGAGTCTACACACGTCGCAATGGATCTAGTCGTTTCCTCGCGCTCTGGCAAACGGGAAGGGCGATTTCAGACCCCGCAGACTACGATCCCTTAGATAATACTCCCGGAAGGGTGATTTGCTCTGTTCCTGTAATCGCTAGGTGTTGACAAATTTGGCAGAGAAGAGAAGATTCGTATTCAGTGAAGAATCCAGCTTCTCTCTCTCTCACAACACAGGAGACAACCATGAACGACTATGACGGATAACATTAGTCTCTCTTCATTATGGAGAAAGTGGCCATCCTGTGTTTACTTTGAAGCGATACAATAGTCCTAGTAATAGCGTCATTCCGCCAGTAAGAATCAATTTGTTATAAAGAAGTGTCACCTCTTTTAGTGTTATGACACATGTGAGTTCACAGAAAGCGCATTCTGCTTCCAGAGTTTTTACTCTTTGTTAAGCGACATGAAAACAAAGTCCGTTCTTATTCAGCGAAAGTGCCCTTGCGCGTAGAGTATTAAACTTCTCTCGCTTGGCCACACTTAATAATTCGTTGCCGGAGAAATCAATTGCCCAATCTTGTAACGGGCATTCTATGATTACGGAATGAGCGAAAGGCCTTAGTATCTAATCGGCGGAAGCGCCAGTCGTCGCCAGAGGCCGAGAGTGTCGCGCATCGCAGAGGAAGGTCCGGCAAGCAGAGCGGAGCGGCCTCTGCGGGCGATCCATCAGCCAGGCCGGCGAGCGCAGCGCCGCGCCAACCCGCGCCACGCCGCCCCACCCCGCCCAGTGCCGTGCCGCTCCGCCCCCCGTCCCACTCCGCCTCACCCCTCCCCGCGCCGCGCCGCCCCGCCTCATCCTCACCTCCGCGCCCCGCCCGCGCCGCCCCGCCCCGCCCCGCGCCGCCCCGTCCCGCGCCGCCCCGTCCCGCGCCGCCCCGTCCCGCCTCGCCCCTCTCCTCCCCCCGCCCCGCCTCGCCTCGCCCCGCCCCGCCCCGCCCCGCCCCGCCCCGCCTCGCCTCGCCTCGCCTCGCCTCGCCCCGCCCCGCCTCGCCTCGCCCCGCCTCGTCCCGCCTCGCCCCGTCTCTCCTCCCGTCCCGCTCCGCCACACCCCTCCCCTCCGCGCCCCCTCCCGCGCCACCCTGCCCCGCGCCACCCCGTCCCGCCCCGTCCCGTCCCGCCCCGCCCCGCCCCGCCCCGCCCCGCCCCGCCTCGCCTCGCCTCGCCTCGCCCCGCCCCGCCTCGCCTCGCCCCGCCTCGTCCCGCCTCGCCCCGTCTCTCCTCCCGTCCCGCTCCGCCACACCCCTCCCCTCCGCGCCCCCTCCCGCGCCACCCTGCCCCGCGCCACCCCGTCCCGCCCCGTCCCGTCCCGCCCCGCCCCGCCCCGCCTCGCCTCGCCTCGCCTCGCCCCGCCCCGCCTCGCCTCGCCCCGCCTCGTCCCGCCTCGCCCCGTCTCTCCTCCCGTCCCGCTCCGCCACACCCCTCCCCTCCGCGCCCCCTCCCGCGCCACCCCGCCCTGCGCCACCCCGTCCCGCCCCGTCCCGCCCGTCCCGTCCCGCCCCGCCCCGCCCCGCCCCGCCCCGCCCCGCCTCGCCTCGCCTCGCCTCGCCTCGCCTCGCCCCGCCCCGCCTCGCCTCGCCCCGCCTCGTCCCGCCTCGCCCCGTCTCTCCTCCCGTCCCGCTCCGCCACACCCCTCCCCTCCGCGCCCCCTCCCGCGCCACCCCGCCCTGCGCCACCCCGTCCCGCCCCGTCCCGTCCCGCCCCGCCCCGCCCCGCCCCGCCCCGCCCCGCCCCGCCTCGCCTCGCCTCGCCCCGCCCCGCCTCGCCTCGCCCCGCCTCGTCCCGCCTCGCCCCGTCTCTCCTCCCGTCCCGCTCCGCCACACCCCTCCCCTCCGCGCCCCCTCCCGCGCCACCCCGCCCTGCGCCACCCCGTCCCGCCCCGTCCCGTCCCGCCCCGCCCCGCCCCGCCCCGCCCCGCCCCGCCTCGCCTCGCCTCGCCTCGCCTCGCCCCGCCCCGCCTCGCCTCGCCCCGCCTCGTCCCGCCTCGCCCCGTCTCTCCTCCCGTCCCGCTCCGCCACACCCCTCCCCTCCGCGCCCCCTCCCGCGCCACCCCGCCCTGCGCCACCCCGTCCCGCCCCGTCCCGTCCCGCCCCGCCCCGCCCCGCCCCGCCCCGCCCCGCCCCGCCTCGCCTCGCCTCGCCCCGCCCCGCCTCGCCTCGCCCCGCCTCGTCCCGCCTCGCCCCGTCTCTCCTCCCGTCCCGCTCCGCCACACCCCTCCCCTCCGCGCCCCCTCCCGCGCCACCCCGCCCTGCGCCACCCCGTCCCGCCCCGTCCCGTCCCGCCCCGCCCCGCCCCGCCCCGCCCCGCCCCGCCTCGCCTCGCCTCGCCTCGCCTCGCCCCGCCCCGCCTCGCCTCGCCCCGCCTCGTCCCGCCTCGCCCCGTCTCTCCTCCCGTCCCGCTCCGCCACACCCCTCCCCTCCGCGCCCCCTCCCGCGCCACCCTGCCCCGCGCCACCCCGTCCCGCCCCGTCCCGTCCCGCCCCGCCCCGCCCCGCCCCGCCCCGCCTCGCCTCGCCTCGCCTCGCCCCGCCCCGCCTCGCCTCGCCCCGCCTCGTCCCGCCTCGCCCCGTCTCTCCTCCCGTCCCGCTCCGCCACACCCCTCCCCTCCGCGCCCCCTCCCGCGCCACCCTGCCCCGCGCCACCCCGTCCCGCCCCGTCCCGTCCCGCCCCGCCCCGCCCCGCCCCGCCCCGCCCCGCCCCGCCTCGCCTCGCCTCGCCTCGCCTCGCCCCGCCCCGCCTCGCCTCGCCCCGCCTCGTCCCGCCTCGCCCCGTCTCTCCTCCCGTCCCGCTCCGCCACACCCCTCCCCTCCGCGCCCCCTCCCGCGCCACCCCGCCCCGTGCCGCCCCGCGCCACCCCGTCCCGTCCCGTCCCGCGCCGCGCCGCGCCCGGATCGCTATCTGCATGGCGTGCGCCGCGCCGCGCCGCGCCGCCACGGAAAGCCACGCGCGGCCGCGTGAAAGCGACGGAGATAAGGCAATCAATGCGCCCCGCGCATCTACACCTGTACTACAAGCGACCAGTGTTTATCCACTGAGCAGTTGCCCACGACGGCTAAATTTTCCCATTCAAAACTCTACATAGATAACTAAATATATTTCTGAACATATTTTATAGGTCTAGCTTTTGTTAATTTCGTATCGATAAAATCTTTATTTGCAATCCCAATTTATGAGACTTCTTTTAATCTTCAATATACACAGATTTTTTTTTAAATTTATTTCTGTCTGCTCGGTATTTCTGCCTTTCACGGGTGTTCATAATACATAAATATTACACATTAACTTTTAGGGATGGACATCCGCATGCGTTACCTCCTTTCTCAGGGGTTTGATAATTCATTTTATTAGACAGAGAATTGAGATTTCTTCTCGTGCAAAGAAATCTGTAAGCGTACGAAGTTGTTTTAAGTTAGTTTCCATACAATCACTTAAGCATATTTAACCCTGCAATCATTTCCAAGAATTGAAATTAATAACCGACAAAAATTGTTTTAATGAATTATTTCCAATAAGACGTATCTACTTAAAAAAATTCTAAATAGAAATACTACTATCTCTATTGACCATTTTAATAAATTATCCAAAATGTTCTTCTCCATACCCGTTTTAAATAAAAAATCCGATTCATAAAAATGTGTTTGTCCTGTTTTCTCTCTGTTAATATGCATAAAATTTATTTTAAGAATGTTTTAATCACCCAACAAATGCGTACAAACATATGACAATTTGTTTTAAATTTTTAAATTATAACCTGTAAAAAACGGTAAAAGATACTGCCCAGAGCATCAGTAGACTAAATTCGCGCCAGCGAACTAGTAATATACAAACACATCGGTAATTATCGCTAACTCAACTTTCATACATCACTTTCTCTTCGATCTTTTAATATTCCTTTTTTCCCCTCCACTTATACTTCTCGACTTATATTTCAGAATGTGGTTTGGTATTTGGGGGCTCTCCATTCGATCACCGTAGTCTCTCCAAGCTTTTCTGTATTTGTCAAGTTTTCCCATTCAGATTATAAATTCCTCGACTAGTACCTCACGATTATTATGAAAATGGAGCATGACTCATGAGCAATCACACTACGAGAGGTTATCAGAAGTGCACACGGACCCAACCGGCTTTAATAGATTCATGTTTACATCGTTATTCTCGTCTAACTTTATTTACTTACCAGCCCGTGCAATTATTCATGCGTCCTCGATTTTACACCACAGTGGACTTTGTTGTAAGCTTCACATTTACACGTCACGCATCCACACAAATCCGAGGATACGTTTATCCCGTGGTAGACCAGCACTGTCGTGTAAAGAGGAGACATGGTTATAAAAACCGGATGAATCCTCCCGCAGATAGCGGACTACAAAATTTCCAGGCCTATCTTTCACTTTAATGTGTTGTTTCGTACCGTGGCATTCACACGTCGTGTGTTTTGTGAATGAGGCAAATTAGTGCGTGGACCCCCCTGATAACCCCGACGGCCGTCGTCTGGGAGCGGGGGCGGGGGCGGGGGCAGGGGCGAGGGCGGGGGCGGGGGCGGGGGCAGGGGCGAGGACGAGAGCGAGGGCGAGGGCGGGGGCGGGGGCGGGGGCGAGGCAGAGGCGATTCGACGAGGCCCGCACAGAGATGGCCACTCTCTGAATCTGAATCAGTGAAATTGTCGCTGATTCAGTCAGTGAAAGCCGAAATCACTGATATCTTCAGTCGACCTTTGTAGTTTCGCTGGCAGGCAGCGAATATGCGTACCTTTTCATAATGACCCCCAGCATTTCACTGGTCGTCACAGTTAAAAGTGCCGCGCCACCATCGCTCACTGATTGTCAGTCGTTCACGTGCTTCTGTTTTCACAGATTTCACTAATTCAAAAAGTGGACCCTATTTTCACTGATTTGTTCAGCTCAATTCACTGAATGTCGGTGGCAGGGTTATAACTGACACCATTAGTGAATAATCACTGTCAATCAGTAGTTTTTCACTGATTCACACTGAGAGAACACCATGCACACATTCCCCGAAACCAGCCAGCGAAGCAGTGGCGTATCTTCAATTGGTGTCACCTGGACAAAGCTACTGGTGTCACCCCCACACACACACACAAATTAAGTATAAAAATATTTATTGCTGCATAATTGTACATTATTTTATTGAAAATACAAACATATTTGCATATGATAGTTATTTATAATATATTAAAAAATTCTATGAAATTAAGAATAATTGCAATGTAATTTTTAAATAAGTTATATTCCATTTTAAAATATTTATCAAATGTATGTTATTTACAAAACCTCTTTACGAGATTTTAGGGCAGCAAACTTATTTATAACTTCATTAAAGTCTACGCTTATTGCAATATATTTTCTATTGACAATAGAGCCAAATCAGCTAATCATGATTAATATATACATTTTTAAGTAAATGATTTAAATTATATAATTCTACTATAAAATAATGTTATTGTTGTCAGCCCTAGAATGGTGACATCTGGGGCGCGCCGCCCCCCCCCCTGCCCCCACCCCTGGCTACACCACTGTGGCGAAGCAATTCTGCGAACGTTCAAGATACCCCTAAAATTGTTCCGATTGATTGAATGAGCGAGCTTTAGAGGGCGCTTCAACTATTGAGGTCATTGGCGCCCTTGTCAAGGTATCAACAAAAATAAAACAGATTTAATAAAAGGGAATGTTGCAAAAGCAACTTAGCCATAGATTAAAAGCATGTACATTTCCAACAAAAGGACTTAATGTCACATAAAATATACAAGTGTGCAATAAAAGGTCAAGACAATTAAACGAACAAAAATATTTACAATAAACACTTCAATAAGGATATTGTCTGTATCACTAGTCTGTTTTTGGCTTCAACATGGGGGAAAATATTCCTCGAAACGTTGCTTTGTGAACTCATATCTTTCTACCTGAAAATCTGGATAAACATTTTTGTCTATTGTAAAAATCTGTGGCCATATTCTTTTAATACTTTACAATAAACGTAGAGCTGTCTGCAAAGGTGACAAGAAACACACAATTGTCCTTATCTCCCCAAAAAAAACTCCGCTTCCTCAAAAAAAAAAAAATCTTTGAGAGCGCCGAGCACCTCCCGTAAGGAGTGGCCTAGGCCGAGTCTTCGTCAAATTTGGTACAATACAGCAGGACGTGTTCCAAAGAAAGAACCGTCCTGCACGAATCGCAGATGGGGAGAGATTCACCTCGAAGAACGAAACCATGGGATAAGTGGCAGTTTCCGATTCGAAGACCTGTTAAAATGACTTCCTTATGCCTAAACTATCGGGATGATGAACGCCAGAGTTTAACAGAATCCTTTTACACACTTAGTTTAAAAGTGGTATTGTACCACTCTGTTTGCCACGCTCTAAAAGATGAATCACTTAAAAAAAATTGCTCCGCGATGTTCAAGTTTCCTAGTTTAAGTAAATAGCTATTCAAATGTCATGTTCAATCAGTTTGTTTATATTAAACTCCTCATTTATAGATGAACCTTTAAAAAAACAATGAAAATAAGTGAGTGTGTGACGTTTAAATTCACGAAAGTGTGGTGTAACGTCGCTCGAATTAGTAATTTCACCGGATCATGAAACAACGCAAAAGGGGCGCACGTTGTATTCCGAGAGTCCGTTTGTGGAATCGTTTTTGGACTAAAAGCGAACGGGTCTCTTCTTCCGTTGAGCCATTAATTTTCATCGCCGCTCGCCATCGATTGAACGCTCCGGGTGGCGAATGATTCAAGAGTCTTCCTGGACAGAGCTCATCTTTTCCGGCAACCCCCCCCTCTCCTCCCAGCGAGGCGAAGGGCGGAGCGGTGACCCACAATGCGGATGCCTCGACTCTTTCGGAGATCACGCAACACGATCAAACGCCAATCGCGTTATAAAACGTCAATGAGGCCCTTTGGCTTTCGCAATTACAAGTGATAGTCTCCTTACGAAAAAAACGGAGAGATTAGAATGATTTGAAAAATTGCAGTGAAACCGGTTTAAACGACCACCTCAATTAAGCGTCCCCTTCCACTAACGACCGTTCTTACTCGTACTTGAAACCGATTGATTTTTTCAGATGACATATGTAAGTATTCCTTCTTTTCAGCGGTCACCTGATTAAGCGGCCAGGCACTTTCCGTAGATTGACCTTTATTAAGCAGTCACCTCCAGCGATTCTCAACAGTATTATATCAAGAAACGGAAAAGTGGTGCAGATTCCTGTTGATTTAACATCTTTCTACGACGGGATGCATTGTCGGATTGCTTCGATTAATGTAATCCAGAGTCTCTTACCTCCCAGAGAGGTATTTCCTGATACGGGTAACGGCAGGTACTTTTTTAATAGACCTCTGTTAATGGAACAAAACCGCGTACGTACCTCCCATTTCACCGTATTAGAATGATTTGCTAAGTCGTGATTCCCTTTTATGGAAATTTTAAGGACTCGAGAACCACGCCACGGCACGAATCCGATCTGAGAGTCATCCACTTCCTTTGTACGATGGCACTGCTGTAAAATTTATACAGGATATGAATTGCATCTTCATTAGTTCGCGTCTTTGATTCCGCTGGGCGGGGAAGAAAGTTTCTCGACGAACAGCATAAGTGACACGTCAAGGGTGTTTTGTTATTAGCTGAGAGGAAACAAATCAACCTAAATACCTTCTTTAAATTATATTTGCCATTTACGGTAATTAAACAATTTAACGAGAACATAGCTCATTTCATAGCAATTAGCAAATTAGATGTGATTTTTCACCAATTTCGCCGGAACCAATGGTGACAGCCTAAGTCAGATTTCCTTATATTCTGAATTTCTGAAAGTAAAGCAATATAATTTACAAGAAAAAAAGTCTTCAAAAAACCCATGATTAACACACGAATCATCTTTCTCGCAAAAATTTCTTTCTCACTTTCCACCACGTCCGACTGAAATGAGAGCAGCGTATCTTAGGCTTTCTGGTGAGCGACGTCAGAACATCGCAGTCGCCTGAGAGCTGCTGCCTGGAGCAAAATAGTAGATAACCGCGCCGAACATTGCGGGGTTATTTCGGTCTGTTCCGCTGTGAGCGTTCAGCGTTCGCACTGGCAGCGATGGGTGTCGACGGAGAAAAGGTATATGAGTCGAGACAAGCTAGACGGACAATAAACCGTGCCTCGGGTTCGCCTAGAAACCTCAAGGAAAGAAAGTCCACGTCACCCGCTTAGTTGGAGTCAGAATCTGGAACATCCAACGCTTTCCTCGCAACACAAATGGTTTCAGATTTATTTATATATTTATTTACTTATTTATTTATTTTCGAAAATACTAATGGGGCTTCTAGTTAATACTGGAGCGGTGGCGGTTGCCGGAGTTACGTTAGAGGTGGCGCGGGGGTCGTATCTGACCCCTTTAAGTTATTTCTTTATAAAATTATACTTAGCAAGAAATAAGTGCAAAATTAGTATTTTAATAATAATCAATCGTTTTTAAGGTCGTATTAACTTAATTCTCCATTATAAACAAACATGCAAATGAGGAATTGAAACAAATAAAAGGGCAAAATAATAATTTATCTTTCATTTTATGTAGTGACTCCATTTACATTCACCTGAATATTCCAACGACAAAATTCAGTAAGTTTCATTTTCTCACATAAAAACAAACAATTTATTGCAAATGCTTCAAATCCAATCATCACAACTTATAAAAAGTACGAAATTTACAGGTTTGTATTGGTTTCACAAATATTTATAAATGAATTATTATATAGAAAATTTTGAAAATCTTTCAGACCAAAGCTAAAGAATGTGGTGAAAGGTATGTGAAATGTAAAGCTTCTGACTAGCAAAATTAGACAACTGCAGCTGAGCAAAGATACGTGGGGTCACAAGAGACCCCGCGCCACCTCCCGGGTTAATTTATATGAAAGTTTCTATAAAAACAAATTATCAAATATCTTTATGACTTTTACTTAGGGTGCTCTTATCATTTCAACACGCTGTACTGAAATCACTCTCACTAAAGAAGTGTTTCCTTTCTGATGCGTACAGATTAAAGTAAATCACGTTTAAGCAATTTAAGCCGCACAGGAATCAATACTGAGAAACACTGGCAGCAATCTAATGAGATGTCTAATTTCTTCATAATACGGGATTCCCCCACAGAACTCGAGGACCGATCGTCCATTGGTCCATCTCGTGGCGGTCTGCTCCTGGGGGGGGGAGCTCTTCCGCCAGATGAGTGCAGCTTACGTTTGTTTCAATTGAACAGGTCGCACTGTGGTTGTGGCACTTTTGGGTGCCTGAGAGGTGTTTTCCAGTTTTGTTTTGATTTGATCAGTTTCTTTCATTTGGTTTTGGCTGGTTTTGAAGTGATGAAATTTTCGGTCTCTCCGTTTCAAGACTTTCCCGTCGTCGCATCCGGTTCTACTTTACTTATTTTACAGTTTACAGTGTACAAATGTGGACGGAATATTCCAGGGTCGCGATGAATGATTCAGTGTCGTGTCCGCAAGGTGCGCACTGGCACAAGATACGCACTTCGAAAAAAAAAACCCTCAGGAAATAAATCTTACTTTATTTATAACATAAATCTTGTAATTTATCGTGGTGTCGTGCAGTTACGAAATGCCCGCGCTTGCTGGTGCGTGCGAGGCGCGCGGGGAGTCAGGAATCTCGGCTGCGATCGGTTGTTCTCGGTGAGTTTCGTGGGGCCTGCAATCGGCTGAGTTGCGGGACCTCGCTTGAATGAAAGCAGTGTTTTCAAACGAAAATCGTGGCTTTTAATGATAAATGCGTGTAGATGTATGTACACTGAAGTATATAATTCAAAGTGTAGTATATGTTTATGCTTATAAGTGCTAATTCCGAATTAGTTTACCGTTATAAGTGAAACTACCGTGAGAGTTATACCCTATAGGGTACGCAATCAGTAAGATTGCGTCCGTTAGTGTTTCGACAGGAAGAGCACGAAGTAAGATCTTTTTTACTGCAGGCAGTGGCGTAGACGCACACACGTACGTGATTTGAGATTTATAAATGAAGAGTTTTGTTTCGCGGAACTTTAAAGATAAGAAATACATTAAGGCAGGAAGGATAATGCCGAACATTCACTACTTCTTAGAAAACCTGTATAAGGAATTTAATAGCCAACTTCTTAAACCTAATGAATGGCTAACCGACCATATATTCAAGTCATTTTCCCGTCATCACAGCTTTCGATTCTCTTTGTTTATTTTAGTACAGATTTTGTACAGTATTTTAGTACTGATTTTTTGGTATTTTAGCAGTTTTGTGAAGTAATGAAATTTCTGCTCCGTTTCAATTCATTTTCCTGTCGTCCCAGCTTCCGATTCTCTTTGTTTATATTAGTACAGATTTTGTACATTATTTTAGTACAGTTTTTTTTTGGTATTTTAGCAGTTTTGTGAAGTGATGAAATTTTTGCTCCGTTTCAAGTCATTTTCCCGTCGTCACAGCTTTCGATTCTCTTTGTTTATTTTAGCACAGTTTTTGTACAGATTTTATACAGATTTTGTACAGTATTTTAGTACTGATTTTTTTGTTATTTTAGCAGTTTTGTGAAGTGATGAAGAAAGTTTTGCTCCGTTTCAAGTCATTTTCCCGTCGTCAGAGCTTCCGATTCCCTTTGTTTATTTTAGCACAGTTTTCTTGCAAAAGCTGACTGAAGGAATGATTCCCCCAGCCGGCCGCCGCGCCGAGCGCGCTCTACTTGTCCGTGCGCGCGGAAGAAAGGCGCTCCCCGAGCGCCGAGGGCGTGACGTCGCCATAAAGCCCCTCGGCCCATGGCAGGGCGTGGCGGCGGCGGCGGCGGCGCTGTCGCGGCACGAGATTGACGTAAAAGCTGTCGCCGCCCGCGCGGGAAGGGAGAAAAATCGCCCTACATTAGCTTTCACCTGCATATTCTGGCCTAGATTTCACGATCCCCTACTCACCGGGGTGGTACTAGTGATGCGACGTGGATGACAAAACATCGATGTTAACCAACATCGATGTTCAAAATTAAAACAATATTAACACCAAAAAATAAAATCAAAACAATATTGACAGCAAAAAACAGAATTAAAATAATATTGACAACAAAAAGGAAAATAATATTAACAAGACATAATATTAACACTACGGATGGATGCAGCCGATCATTTGGCGGGGGGGGGGGAGAGCATCAAAGATTTTGTTAAATAATAAACATATTTATTACAGTGTGTATTATTTTTGTAGCATATATATACATATATATCTGATAATATACAATGTTGTTTGAATTATATAATTTGAATATAAATAAATATATAAATCAATTGTGGTAGGTAACAAACTAAAACCCTAAGCCTTTTGAGCCTCCTGGATCTGCCACTGCAAGTGACCAAAAAACCATCAATGTTTTTTAAACATCTCACGATCCATCGATGATTTAAAGCTGATTTAGTACCTTCTAACATTAAGTTCGTGCACAACAAAATCTATTTTGACAATGGCCTACGTTATTAATTTATAACTAAGATCTATGTGAAACGACTCTCCATGTGCGAGATACGAGGAAAGATGTTGGAAATGTCACAGCGGTGGGGATCATCTCGGATGAGAGGCAAACCTGTTCAACGAAGGTAAGGTCCGATTAAATTAAGAAGGTGATTGACATTTGTGAGTGGAGGGGAGCGACGTTGCCAGGTCGCAAACCACTGAGCACGTGTTACCGGGACACGAAAACAAACACTTCAAAAAATACGTGTAAAAGTGTAAAAAATACGACAAAGGCCTAACCTCAACGCAACTCATCACAACACAGTACACATTGCGCGCGCAGCACAGGCAGAAACGCGGGCGGCGCGGCGGCAGGGAAGTCACTGTGCGATGATCAAATGTTCCCCGTGTTCGGCAGTGGCAACTGAGCGACCTGACACGTCACTTTTTGTCTCTCTGCTTGGCAGCTGCCATGGAAACGGGAGAGGCGTCCTGACGTCACATAGAACTGTCAACCACCTTCTTAATTTAATCGGACCTTAGTACCACAGCGTTCGTTCGGTGCGATCACAAACTGACAGTGATACCATTTGTTATTTCAGATTTTAATTTTTATAAAATTCCGACGATGGGAATTCTTCATCACAAAACATGGAGCGCAAATTGTAAAGACTATTGGGCACAAAAACATGGGATGTTAAAAAGCACCGACTTTAATAGATCGATGTTAAAATACCAATGTTTTGAAAACATCGATGTCGTATCCCTAGATCGTACATTTGCGCGTGTGACGATACATTACACACGCATTTCAAACGGACCTTTCCTCTAGGGACAATTTCTCGCAATATAAAGTAGACGTACGTGTTGCCAAAGAAGACTGGGTAATACACATTTTACAACTTTGTAAATTTTCCATGATTTTTTCTTCCGCAACGCGCGGAGAAGCCAGCAAAAGAAACGAGCCGAACGTGACCCGTCCTTTCAGAAACGGCGGCTATCACTAGTGATGGAAATTTTTGCAAAACAACGATTGATCGACACTTCGCTACAACAACAAAAGATTTTCGATGTCGATGAAAACATCGACAAAAAACATTCATGTTTTAAATATAATGAAACATATCGAAGTAAGATGTCTGGGTTCTAATATGACACATAACATGTCAGTATTAGTTTAAAGTATATTCGCCTTAAATTTGAGTGTCATCTTAATTTTCTAATGTTTTATGTAGTCAAGGTTCAAAATGCAGTTTAACGATATTATCATTAGGATGTAATATTAAAAAAAATCAAAAAAGGCAATCTGCGAATAGCAAACTGCCCTGATCGATATCAGTGACAGTTGAACAAATGTATCGATATGAGGAAAACTTCGAAAGTAAAACATCGATCTTTATATCGATGTTTCTGCTCGAAAATATCGATGTTTTTTGCCATCCCTTTTTTATATATCTAATTTGTAGTTCGTTTTGTTCGATGCAAAATAGTTTCTATTATACGGGAGCACTCATTTCTGGTTATCAGATTTTGCCTACAACTCTCGTCTGCTATTATTTAATCTTAATTTAACCAATATTAGCAAAGGAGTGGGGGTAGGTATTCCGGGGCTGAAGAAAACGTGCGCGTATTCTACTGACGCAGCCAGAGCCGCAGCGATTGGCGGGCGGCGCCGCGCCGGCTCCGCGTGTTCGCAGGTGGCCGCGCCGTGTTGACGCAAGTGGCGACGCCCACCGCTGCTCTGCTGCGCACCCAAGGACGAGCAGATGCACGGCAGCGCGGAGCACCGCTGCTTCGATTGCTCGCGACCGAGCGGGGCTGGGCGGTTGGCTCGAACCGAACACGAAAAAATGCTTTACATTTGGCCATTCTCTTAGAGATTTAGTATTATTATTATTGTGCTTTATTAATTATAATATTTTATTAATTAAATGTGCTGGAGTTTATTTTCTTAGAGAAAATTATTCTTCTTATTCTGGATATAAAAGAAATAGTTATTAGAGTACGAATACTTTGAGGAAGATTCACAGTCTCAATTCACCACTAATATCTTCTCTGAATAACTTGTTAAATATTTTCTACTAAAACTTTCTTCAGGCGTATATAATCTTACATATGTATCTCTTTCCGTAACAGCGACAAATACAGATTTTTTTTTTATTTTAAGGTCGCATCAACTACTAGGTTATTAGCGACCACTATTGGATGTAACGTTATGGTATGAGGATGAAACGATGTGGTGAGAATAGGGGGTGAAAACACGAACACGTACAACCAAGCCCGAGGCAAGACTCGAACCCGCGCCCACTCGATCTGAGATCACTATGGCACTACTGCCTTATCTATCTCGGCCACGGGGCTGACTGAAATAGACTTTGTCCTACCTCTTTTGTAACAGCATTCACATTCCATTTATTTATGAACGGAGTAAATAAGTAATTAGTGATGTCGCAACAGAACGAAAATTATTTTACAAAATTTACGATTTTTTAAAAAAAAATTTTATCCTCAATCAAATTTTATTCCACCATCTGCAACATATCTCCAACATTATATCGTTCTTAATTTCACAAAATAACACAACTTCATCATTATACTCCTTTATAGTTACTAATCGATAACACAGACTCCTTTACAGGGCGCCAACTCTGTCACACTCTAAATTTATTTATAAATACCACGAAAGAAACGCGATATCTGAGATGCTGCACCGGCAATCCAAAAAAGTAATTACGTTTGATTCTCTCATCTTACAGTTGATCTAACATAACAATGTCAATAAGCATACTATGCAAAGTCACCGACCCCTTTACACGCGCACCAGACTTTTGTAATATTTACTCTATGGCACTTGTGTAAACCAGCCCTATGAGAAAATTTCCACACTCTCTTTCGAGCACGGGGACTTTTTTTTACACTAGATGCTCACACCAACAGTATATCTTCCTATTTCAAATACCTTCCTCTGCAACGTGCTCCTCGTTAATTTCATGTTAAATAAATTGAAGACCTCCGGGCAATAACATGCTCTGCCACAATATGTAGGTTCTGAGAAAAAGGAAAGTAAATACATTGCATTCTACACTTTGGAATAAACAACATTAATTTGTGAATTACACTGCCATCCTGCGGCGAATCATTAAAATAATAACCCAACATTTAGATACATCTATGGCGCGTCGAAATACACTAATATCCCAGTTTCATCAGAAATGTGGCATAGCATGTTATTGTATTGAATTAACTTGAACTGAATTGCCTTATTTTACGTGGCGAGACTCGGGTCATGAGGCCTGCTCTTCCGTCTGACCACGCAAATTTCGCTACGCTTCTTTCACCAACTACCGGAAAGAAGGTATTACTTGGGCAACGCAACAGGCGATTTGAATTTAGCTCAAAGGCTTCATTTAGGCTTGATCTTTTACATGCAGTAAATCTACTAACATGGGACAGCCGGCTTTACTTCCCCTCCGAAGAAATGCGTTCGAAGGATTTTTTTCGCCCTTAAAAATCCACGGCGTCGATCGAATCTTATTGCCTCCAGTTCTTCAATTTCTTTACCAGACGCCCACTGCGAATGGAGTGAAGGGCCCATTCACAATGCAAACATAAACATAGGCATGGCGTTATAACATGAAAGTCACGACTACATTATTAAGCGGACTCCTTCACAATGCCTTCGCATAAGCATAACACGTAAGATGTGAAGTTAAAAGCTTGCAAGCTTCAAGTTTCTGTGCTTATGCTTGAGTAAGAAATAAGAAATGAACCGATCACAGTACGTTTAACTCAAAATCGAGTATCAAAATAGGATCGAAGTCGATAGATCGCACAAAAGACTCTTTTCAAATTGCTTGGTTGATTTTCGACAGTTTTCTGCGTTGTTTTGTAGCGTACGATCCTTTTTGTAGTTTAGTTTTGTTGTAGAAAACATAGTAGTATCATTTAGCTTTAATTTTTATTGAAATAAAAATACCTAACCTAACCCAACGTAACCCAACCCATGGCCGCAAGGCCGAGACGCCGCTGGTAGGCCTTGGCTCGTCAAGAGCTGTTGTGTCACAATACATACGTACCTGTTTATCTAAATGTTTATAAAATACAGATTCTCACATCCAACCAATAGTAACAAGAATGACCCAGAGAAAATAGAAAATATTTGCTTACGCTTATCCTGGACATCGTGAATACTTCAGTCTATCACTATGTTTAAGTTTGTCTATGCGTTATTATTGATTGTTCGTGATTCCGGGCGCGTCAACTAGAAGGGTCATTAGTCCCGTAAGAGTAGTGCGTGCTTTTTTCTTCGGGAGGTGGCGGTGATCTTTTCTCCGCTGGATGGTGAGAACCGGCGCCGATCTAACATCGACTAGCGGGATTTTCCCCTCAACCAGGTATCTCCCACCAGCGGGGCACCGCCCCAGCCAGGACAAGCTCTAAGCTCCCGACCGGTCTCCCGACATGTGTGATAGTGTAGTGCCTGTTAGTGTGTGTGTGTAAGAGGAGAGGATAGGCCAAGGAAGAGGAAGGAAAAATCGCGCGTGGTCCATGGCCCATTTGTTAGGGTACTGCTCCGGCATTCGCCTGGTGTTGATCGGAGAAACCAAGGATAACTACCGATCAGAGCAGCCAGCCACTAGAATTCTCCTCCATTCAGCGATTGAATTCGACCTAGCTGACAAGTTAGTGTCGAAAATCCTGCGGCCGTCAGGAGTGGAAGCTAGGGCCTCCCGGTCAGAGGGAGTGCAGTGACTTCAGGTTGATGCACTGAGCCCTCTCTCCCGGTCTATGCATTATGGTTTAGGTTTGCATTGTGAATGGGGAAAACTCCGCTAGCCATCAGGTAGGTCGGCGGCGGAACTCCTCATCCAGCGGAAGATCACCGCCACGAGGGAAACCGCATGCACTACACTTACGGGACTAATGACCTAAGCCGTTGACGCGCCCAGGGCAGCGGCAGAAGCGTGGAGGGCGCGTGGTTTTGAGGGGTGGGGGGCGGGGCGGGGGGCGACGCCTATTGTTAGCCGCAGGGCGAAGAGACCGAGGGAGTGAGGGCGGGCCCGCACGTGGGCAGATCGGCACGCCGCTAACGACGCTGCGGTGGGCGGCCAAAAAACAAAAACGGGTCGCGACGCGGCGCGGCGCAACGCGACGGAGCAGAAATATTCAATAACATCCACATGGACATGACGCAAGGCTCGGAAAATCCGTCGGCGAAGTCAGTGTTAAAATTACCCTGTAACACAATCGGGCTTGCTGATCTGCATTTCGTTCCTGATAATTACGTGTCCACGCGCGATTGAAAAAGTCCAAATAGCAAGGAAAGCCATTCAATGCGGCAGGGGCGGATCCAGCTGATCATTGGGGGGGGGGGGGCATAGCCCCATCATATATTTTTGTTAAATAACAAACATATTTGTTATTATATTATATATTATTTTTGTACTGTAGATACGATATCATTGTTTAAATAATTACATAATTCGAACATAAATATTTAAATAAATTTTGCCAAATAAATGAAGGTAAACGAAAACTCTAGGCCTGTGGGGGCGGTATGGTTCCCATGCACCCCCCCTGGATCCGCCAGTGCAATGGAAAACGGCTCTCACAAGACATTTACGGTGTCCTTCAGCAAATACAACTTACAGGATGTGACGGTTCAAAACTCAGCTCTCAGGAATGAAATAATTATTGAAAATACCAGACAAATACAGCTAATTTTCAGGTATTGTAACATACATTTTCCGAATATCCAAATGTTGCGGTTTTCGTAAAAAACCTTCAGGAGTATTAGAAGTTTCATAGGTATAGAAAGTCATATCGACGTTCAATATCCATAACGATCATGGTAGTATTATACCAAGTTCGTTCACTGCTAGTATTGTAGCCTGAATTACGTTTCTGTCGTCAACACAGAAGTTAAAAACTCACTGAAAAGTGAATTAGTGCATTGTCTATTACCTTGGAAAAGATCTGGAAGAGAAATATTCTCAATCGGAACTCTTCCACGAAACGAGACCTCCTCGGGTCTCCTAGAAGTGCGGGGACAGTCCAAATTTCCCTCTGATCGCTAACACTGCGGCTCCCTCTCGAGAAATGGAGGGAAGCGCGGTTTTTTGGTCAGGTCATTACATCCCAGAATTGCAATCGATATCCCCGTCATTACGTGTGTCATGCTTAAAAATCGATACTCGGAACGGTTGCTGTTCATTGCCCTTACTTCTTCATGCTTTTGAGGCGTTTTCGGACACGTGTTGAACCTTTGGTCATTTCATTAGATTAGGTTTTACATATTAATCGAGGGTCACAATTCAGAAATCAGTCACGAAATTGCTCACATCACTATTTCATTAGCATAGGCCCGAATGCATGTTAGCTGGACTGTAGTGTTGGAGAAATTTGAGTGACCAATCTTGAGTATTTGGTCTAGTGAAACACGAAAATTCGTTTTCCTTTCCCCACATTGAGGTGTCCAGCGTGTGCAAAATGGTTCTTTCCCTTCGGTTTGCAAATAAAACTACTTAAAACATCTCACGACAGACTTGAAGATGCACCGATGCAAACGTGAAAAAACAGCCTTGAACATATTAGCAGCGCGTTAAGTAGCAAAACGAGCATTCGTCAGCCGCGCTATTTCGAGCAATGATTGAGCGAGCGGACTTGCGCTCGTGCGTTGCCAGAGCCCCGCCAGGCAGCCCGGAAGTCCCCGCGGCAGGGGAAGGAGTGGGCGGAACCACTAGGAGGAGGACGAGAGGGGATCAATGGCGAGGAGACGCACGCGTCACGCACGATACACGCACGCGCGCGCGGGCGGAGCACGCATCGGAAAAGCGCGGGGGGGGAGGGAAGGGAAGGGCGCGGTCGCTCGCTGTGATTAATGGCGAAGCGGGGAGGGGAAGGGAGGGGAGGGGAGGGGAGGGGGACATTACGCGCACCGCCTTCGCCAGCGGAAGGAGGAAGTGGCGAGGGCCGTCACCTGCCAGCCTCTCACGCCGCGAGCCACGCTCCCAGCTACCGCCAACGGAAGCAAAGAATACCACTGGCGTAGCTTCAGCTGGTGTCAACCCCCATACATTAAGTCTAGTCCTGCATTGATTGTACATTATTTTATTAAATTTTATATTTAATAAAATAATGTACTATCTCTGTTAATATTTTGTAGAAATTAGGTACAATGTATTTATTAAATTTATTGCGCTTTAGTTTTCATTATTTCTTTGCTTTGGTTTTTTAGTATTTATGATTTAAATGTATACTTATTAGATTAATATAATTGCCATAAAAGCCATAAAAATATTATAATTCCAACATTAAAATTTTCAAACTTCTAAAACTAAGAAAACTAACTATTAATAAATAAAATTTTTAAGTAAATGATTTAAATTATATAAATCCACATATAAAATATTTTAATTGAAGTCACCCCTAGAATGGTGTCACCCGGGGCGCGCCGCCCCCCTGCCCCACCCCCCAGGCTATGCCACTGAAGAATACCACAGCAAAAAACCCTTATACCAGCGGTCTTCAAACTTTTTTCGCCCACGGCTCCCTTCACCTACACGAAATTTCCCGCGGCTCCCCTGCTAAAAGTTACAAATGAAGGGGTTAACATAGGACTACTAAAGATTCAGCACAAATGAGAAAGTGATATAATGGGCTATTTTATTTCTTCATTCTAATTAGGTATTAAAATAACACAAAACACTTTTTGTTTCCCGCCGCGCTCTCGCGTGAGCAACGGGAGCTCTTGATCTGCGTGGGTGGAAACAATAAATATCCTCGGCCGCGATGGACGCTAGGGATGTACGTCGATGCTAAAGGAGCCACAGAAGCTTATTGGAAAATAACTTCCTAGGTTCAATTAGCCCACAATTAAATACAATCATAAATCATATGTACTACCAATAACATACAGAAGGTTAGTGCAAAATTCTTTGGAGACATAAATGACACAATGATTAAACTAAATCAAAACTAAAGATAATTTTTAATAAATCACCACGACGCCCCTGGAAACCGCGAGGCACTGTTTGAAAATCTCTGCCTTACACAAAAGGCGGCTTTGTCTTTTGCCCTCTTCTCCCCTTTTCGTACTATTTCGAAACAAAACTCTTCTCTCCCCTCCAAGGTACCTACACACAAACCCTTTTCGCTTCTTACCACCGCCAGAATTACAAACATTCATCTGATATAAAGGAATAATTAGTCTCTACTAAGACTTTAATAATTAGCAGACTAAACGTATTAAATGATCTCTCTTATATTTTATAATTTCACAAAATAGTTACTTTACTAATATAAACTACACGAGAGATACAAAGGCGAAATATGTTCAAATAATCGAAAGGCAAGGTCGACCAATGGAGCTGAGGTATTCTGTATCCTCCAAATATTAATTTTTGTGTAATGGTGCATCATTCACATCAATATTGTTTTGCATTGTTTTTTTTCATTTTCAAGCAGAATATCGTTAAATAAACGTTAAATATCTAGCGAATACCAAATGGAAAGCGATTCTTCATTTTAAACAAGCAGGACACGTCAATAAAAAGGGAAAATTTGCGGGATATCTGACGGACGCATTGCGTGCAGTGACGTTCCATTTTGCACTGATGGTGCCCTCTATAGACACGTCATTCTCAGGGCGGAGCAGGGTTTAGCCGGGCAGTTAAATAGAAAAAAGAATAGGTAGTAATCTGTCTAGTTGATGATTTTAATAAATCAATCATCAGATAACCGGCTACCGGTTTACTTCCGGTGCTACGCTTTACTTCCGGTAGCAATAGATAAAAAAGAATTCCAACGACAAGCTTTCTGTACATTTAATAAAAGAATGGTAACCGAGTCATTTAACTCTATAGAATCAATCGAAGTTGTTCACTTCATTGGAAACTGATAATGTTTTACAGTATCAAATTAAATACCGTTCAAAACATCTCATTTATGAAAACACCAAACCTTTTCAAGGATTCCCTTTTTCCTACTTTGCAGGTTATTTACATATCACTGCTATGGCGTCTCATGACTAAGCTAATGCACAATCCTCCTGAAGGCCATTAACAGTTTCATTGATTTCTTTCAAGTAGACTACAAATGGTAAAGCCAATTATTGCTCGTAGGGTGTAATATAAGCACTCCTCGAAAAATGAAAATGAGATAACGCGTTTAAAGATTTCGCCAATGGTTGAAAGTAATCGCTCAATATTAAGAGCGTACGTAAAATACTTCTAATCACTTTTGTTATTTATGATTATAAAAGGGTCGAAAGTAATCGTCATAAATTCGTGTTTCCGAGTTGTACCAGTGTTGCACGCCACATTAAACGCGAAGAACGCGATGTTTTAAATGTTTGAATATTCGTGAAATGCTCTCATTCCCGAATTTGCCGCATGCAACGTCTGGTGGGCAACGTGATTTCTGAAAGTTGGAATCCAACGAAAATAACACAAATACAAATGTTCTTCGTAAATTCACTACTAAACAAGATAAAGCAGCATCAAGTAGGAATACTATGTGGAATGTCGATTGTCACAGACTTGTGAATACTGGTTGCTTGCGTCACGCTTGGAACGTTGACACATTCACATATTAAAAAATTCACATGGAAACACACACACAGTCGAGTTTCAGTAACACGTCTGTGTTCTATGCTGCTAAGCTTCATTAAGCGACTAAATCATAAACCATTTGATGTTTATTTCTTCGATGAAATTAGTGCATTCGTTACAAGACATGTGCGGTAAGAATGTATTCTTACACTGTAGAAATATGTATCGTTTTAATATTTTTTTTCGAGACCCTGAAGGAATACCACACTGTTTTTCGCATGGCGAAATAGGACTCCCCAGGCACTTCCATTGCAAAAGAATTGCTTGCATTCCTGCTGCTTGAATTGTGCATTTGACCCGTTTAATGTTTTCCAGTTAGTTTATAGTCCCTTTTGGCAACGCGCCCAAATTTTCTGAGCGCACTCCAACTGTCCCACTGCAGCTTTTCTTCGATTTCCGAGACGACCGTTCGTTGTTATTATTAGTTACAAGTATCCAAACATTTCGTGCGTGAAGTTCGAAATAATTGGGCTCCACTAGGAATGAAACATTTCTTACCATTTTCAAGACTGGCACTGGAGATTCATCTTTCTCAAAGCAATATTGAAAATGAATAAGTCACATTAAACCCTAATTTCATGACAAGAGTTGAGAATAGTAGACAGAAAATATAGGAAGAGCAAATTTGGTACAACCATCAGAGTAATACTCAAGTTGCCGTTAGTCCACATTGAAAGGCTCAGTAAAACAAGGGACTATGCCACATCGACCAAGTTCTGAGATACGGAGGATTTTACTAGAACGTTCGTAGCATAACCATGTACACTTTTAAACACAGTACACTTTCAAATAAGTCAAAATTGGATTTAAATATCATATTATACTAAAATAATAATATTGTATATTAGTTATGTTGATTGCTAATAAATTCTGTTATTTTCAGTATCTTACGTTTTAGGGCAATTTGTAGAAGTATTTAATACGTAACCAGTCAATTGTATTTCATGTAATTTAAATTATTGAAATAACCGTTTTACATTACAAGTTCAACGTTTCATATTTTTAATAAAATAAAAAATCATCTTAAGTTTTAAAACATGATAAGGTGAGTCTCCCTTCATAATTGTATGTTGTATTCGCATGTATTGCTTGTAATTTTATCGTTAATAGATTTTATTGTTATTTGTAAAATAATTTTGTCGTATTTACAGAATGTATGTTCCTGAAGGTGCGGACAATCACCTCGTAAAACAATAATAAAATAATAATATTTGAATTTTTATTTAATAACTCAATTTCACAACAACAAAAAAGTGGGGTAACCCCTTGTTCTACGGAGCGTTCCGTATCTACGAACTAAAACATGAATATTCGCGAGTGCGTGCGGTTGCCATAGGAAATGATGTGGCGTCGTGCAACCGACGATTAGCCAAGGTCTACCACGTCTGCCGTCCTCTGCCCCGTCCAACATTCATTACGAAATCACGATTTCCTTTGTGCAAAGCACAAAGCTTTTTCCAAAGCACAAATGTTTGCGGACAAGGTGTGCCAAAACGTTACAAATTTTATCTCTTCATATGCGAAATGAATCGAGTAATTAAAAATATTCTTCGGGACATGCAAATTATCGAAATATGCACAGACATTTATTTGTTTTCTTTCAAGCTTAATTTTGAAACATTGAAAATGTTTATGTTGATTGTAGTCTTTCCATGGCACAGCGGAAGGGTTTTTCTGAAAATCAGAACTTTATGTCTCCAATTTCGTGGTGGCGTCTTTGTGTTTGTAGAGTAAATAATAATAATAATAATAATAATAATAATAATAATAATAATTATTATTATTATTATTATTATTATTATTATTATTGACTGAATGTCATTGCTTTTGGAAATACTGTCCACCAAATTTATGTATAATGGTACGAGGAGAGAACTTGGAAATTGTGACAGCTGATGTCAGGACAGTATTCTCATTTTCAGTGTTCACTGCATTACTTGCAATATTTCTGCACACTTCGTTAAGATGACAATTTGGGATAAGTCCACAGCAAAACTGAAGCAGAAAATCGATGGAACAGAGAGTTAAAAATAATGACGCTGCTGCTGATGGTACCGTCATGATTCAATGGCACTGTGGACTTTATTACATTTTACGTTTACCTCTCCAAAGCCTCTCCAAAGCTGAACTCTACTCGGGTACATTTAACAGTATAGTTCAGTGGCGTAGGTTCAGTTGGTGTCACCTGGGGCAAAGCTAATGGTGTCACTCCCCCCATAAATTAAGTATCCCCCATAAAATACATATTGTTGAAATGATTGTACATTATTTTATTAAAAATACAAACATATTTGATAGATATTTATAATATACTAAAAAATTCTATGTAATTAAAAATAATTGCAATATAATTTTTAAGTAAATATTTTAAAATGAAACATAACTTATTAACAAATGTAAATTATTTATAAAACCTCTTTGCGAGATTTTAGGGCAGTAAACGTATTTATAATTTCATTAACATCTATGTTTATTGCAATGTCATTTTCTATTGACAATAGAGCCAAATCACATGGTCTTGATTAATATATAAATTTTTTAAGTAAATGATTTAAATTATAAAATTCCAACTATAAAATTTTTTAATTGGTGTCACCCGGGGCGCGCCGTCCTCCCACCTGCGCCCCCTCCCCTAGCTACGCCACTGGTATAGTTGAAATAAAACCGACCGTGCCGATTTCACCACCTTCCACGCGGTAACCGATAGATTACCCGAGGACAACGCGCCGTGTGCCCGCCGCTTCCTCTTCTGGCCGCAGGAGCGCCGGGAGATGACAGCGATTAGCGCACGAGAGGAAGCACAGCAGCGCGAAGTCTATACTGCGATTTTTGTAGGAAGAGCTCTCAAGATAACTCAAATCCCATCTTCGCGATGGAATATGTCACGGCATTTCGCGTCTTTTCTCGGTCTTGCCGGTAGAAGTCGCATGATCGCAAGCACTGCTTCATACGGTCGCGATCGTGCGAAATCTAGCGGAACGACTGTGAATGATACGAAATGCCGTGACATATTCCATCGCGAAGATGGGATTTGAGTTATCTTGAGAGCTCTTCCTACAAAAATCGCAGTATACTGTAGACTTCGTGCGCAGCAGTTACTTCTTTCTTGATAGTTTTCGCGTCGCTTAACAGCGCGCGTTGTTTAAAAATCTATTGCAGTAAATGCATACCCGTGCGAGCACTTTCGCATGCTCTATCCCACCCTCTTCCTTATGTTTCCATTTCCATATTAAGCCTGTAATATACGTTTTTCTTCAAGGTCCTCCTATCCTGCGTCACTTGTTCTATAAGTCACCTTGTAATTGATAACAGTATAATACACCCTTGTTAATACAAATTATTCTTATTTAACTTTATTATCGGGCAAAGAGGTACGCCCGTGCAATTCAATCGAAAATGGAGTAATTACTAATTTCACACAGAGTTGCAGATTCTACAGGCTCTGAAGGGGTGGGGTAGAATCGAGAAGCGTCGAATAAATGAAATAGAATGGCCAACAAGATCTCATCCTGTAGATTACGCCTGCAATTAGACACGTCTCAGTGAAATTCTCTTTGTTTAGAGACCTCATTTATAAAGATTGGTTGCATGTGAGAGCCGCAAAGCGAAGGTATACTACTGAAATAACATAGGAGACGATTCCTCACATTATCTGCCGAATTAAGCATTTTCCCTACAAAGTACACGCAAATATTTTATTTAGTAATTACATTCAGAAGCACATATTTGACTGGGACTTTCCTTCCCCCTGAGAACCCTCCTCTGACAGAAGGAACGCAGAAGGCCGGTATACACGGTAGAGTTTTTCGTGTAGATTCTCATGTAGTCCAGACTACATGAGAAAATTATGACCATGTTCGTTTTTTCGTGTAGAAAAAGCATGTAGTTTGACTCCAGCGCCTCTAGCGGCAGAATCGTTCACTAATGGATTTGTGTACCCAACGCGACGGACTCTTCCATTTCGATTTTGTGGCTAGGTGCGTAAGGTGTGAAAGAGCGAAGTGGAATTGTGTGTACATCCGAAGAAAATTTTTAAAATTGGTTGGTTCTTCCACGCGCAACTCCTCGTGGACCATGTGCAAAATGCCTTTGCCTTCCTCTCGCCTCTGAAGCCAAGCCTTCATCCATTCGGAGCGTTCTCTCCGTGTTTCCATTAAAATAGTCGTTGCCACAACCATTCTTGTGGCAGCAACGATTACGGCCTTCCTATTTTTCTTATTAATTTTTTTCATCGTTAATTAAACGTAATCGTAAATTAATAAATCTCACAGCCAGTACACACCAGTGGGCGGACACGGGTACACACGCACAGAAATACCGCCAGTGAAAGTACCCGGACGGCGCAATTCGGTTGTTTCTCGGTAGACCCCCTAGCGGCGGCTTCTGGAGACTCATGCAGAAAACCGTGAGGTCTGGACTACGCCGTGTATGCGCGACTCTACGTTCAGTTTGAGATTTTGACGTTTCTATGTAGAAACTGTATGAGAATCTACACGAAATACTAACGTGTATACCGTCCTAGAGGAGCGGATGCAGAGTTGAGCGCGTGTAGGGCAGGCGGCACGCGTGCGCAAATGGAGCAAAAGGAGCGTCCATGTGTTGGCCCATGTCCACGTCCACGTCTCGACGCCCCAAGGCGGGCGCTGAAGGCACCGGTGTATATTCGAGTTTTCAAGCCCAAATGGTCCTAGAGAAAGTGGATCATACCAACTTCATGAATATCAGATTTCTTTGCCCAGTTTTTTTTTAAAGACAGTCTATACTATAGTTTGATAATCAAAGGTTGATAAAACTCCACCTATTTTAAATTTGGAAATTTATTTCTCTCGACGTTTTCGAGGAGCACTTTTCCTCTTCTTCAGGAGTTTAAACTATAGTACAGTCAATACAAACATAATACATATTATAAACAATAATCCAAAGACAGAAGATATTGGAATTTCATGAATATCACCCGCTATTCTAAAGACATTGGTTTAGGGACTTTTCGTTGCACTTTATGTTTAGTACAGGTCCAGTTCAGAGGAGTCAACCGTCAATGAAACTCCCCATGTGTTGGCACATAGGCGCCGAAATAAAATTTGTTTAGTTGCGGTTGGCATCTTTTCATTTGTTTTATTTCTACCAACGTGTTCAAAACTGCACTCTTGAACGTGTAGAAGCATATTGAGAATTTTTTATTGAATTTGGCATTTTGATTTGATATTCTCATAGCATTACTTGCTTTGAATTTTTTAAACGAGTCCTTTGAGACAATGCCAAGTAAGCGTATTTAAAATTACGCATGCAAATCGTGTTAAACTGCGAATATTAAATAGTACAGTAAGATACAATGTTATTACTATATAAGGGAATTCGAAAGAGAATTAGAATTCGTTTTGGTTTCTGATAATACGTACATCATATCTTCCGCTAACATTTCTTCAGAGTTTCTTTAACAGTTTGAATTCGTGTTTCAACGGCTCCGTTCTTCCCCAGTACGAATGGCAGCGGCACTTTCGTACGAGAAGACGACGCTTTGGACCTCCGAGAACGTTACTTTGACTCACTTGCACGTTACTGTTGTTCACTGCACGTTATACTGCGATTTTTCTAACTTTGCCCCTCAAGGCCCAGCTTCGCCGTAGAATATATTTCGCATCTTTCTCAGTCGTGCCGCTAGATTTCACATGACCGCGACCTATCAAGCAGTGCTTGTGATCATGCGACTTCCACCGGCAAGACCGAGAAAGACGAGAAATACTGCGTGATATTCCAGCGCGGCCATAGGGGCTTGAGGGGCAGTTAGAAAAATCGCACTATAGGTGACTCGCTTTCAGATGACTTTCATCACTTCATCAGTACAATGCACCGTAGCTCATAATGAGCTTTTAACTTGTAAATTGGAGCACAGTATTTGCTGGATGCGGTAAGATTACGACGTTCAAGAAGCTCCGATTACTGAATATCTACATTTCACTTCCAGTTTTACGATTATTTCTGACTGGTTGTAACTGAATCTTCAACGACCAATCTTCAACTGAAGTGATGGTCTTCCCAAAATATGTTGTGATGGATTCACAGAGGTCACAGAAACCTATATAAATGGATTGCCTTCAAAAAATAATGGCAAGATCAATAATACGCAAAGATCAAAAGCTTTCTTTATTACTAGAGACCGGAAAAATATGTAGTATAAAACGTCAAAATATGTACATAAATATGTAATGAAAATAGTAAGAATATGTAATAAATGTGTGAATCGAAATAATATGTAATAAATATGTAAAATCGAAATAATATGTAATATTAAAATACACTAATAATAAAATACATTTACGTTATACGAAATTAAATTTATAAAAACTGCTCACTTCACATCACACACCTTTCTCGTCAGTGGTAAAAGCTTCATCTATTGTAATATAGGACCGTAATTTAGCAGCTGGACTAATCGCAATAGAAGCCATTGCACAAAATGGCGAGATCTACGACCAGCAAACATCAGTGATCGCAAAATTTTCTCCCAAATTTAGGTTACAAATCACAAAATGCGGTGTGAATGATGCTTTGGACACCCAGATTTCCCAATAGTGTAGGGAAAATGCTGATAAAAAAATACATCTTTTCATAAAAAATATGGAATTAAATAAAAGAAAATTGATAAAATAAGAAAATATATTGTGAAAACAGCAAAATATGTAAAATATGTAATATAGTACTAAATATGTAAAAATATGTAACGAAAAAATTCGATAGTGTTAGGAGGGCTATGATTCGCCAAGATTACAATTTGAGAACGGTAAGTAGAAAGACAAAAATATGTAATTACATAAAAATGCTGTCTCTACTTATTAGGAGAAATAATAATCCTCGTACGAGAGAGAGAGGCAGCAGAAAGGTAAGAGACGGAGAGAAGAAACCGAGATATAAGGGAAAGAGGAGGAGAAGAAGGAGAGAGAGAGCCAAAGAAAGAGGAGGGACATCATTCAATATGACGAAGTTATTAGAGTTAAATAAATAATAATAATAATAATAATAATAATAATAATAATAATAATTCAGAATATCATTGACGCATAAACACAGGGATTATTATTCAGAATGGATCGTTAAAGCATCTGCCATTTGAATGGATGTGTTAAACGTTATGAGTAGCGCTGAAGCAGAAAACGCTAATAAGATTAGAGTGTTCTTTCAAAGCGGTCCATGATGAATTGGGTCCGGAGAAATTATGAAATATTGCTGAACAAAGAATTCCAGCAACAAAATAACAGTCATTTAACATATAAATTGAATGCATGCATTTTTGGGTCACTCAAAATCTTAACATTCCTCCTTACATGTACTTCTTTAAAGATCTTTCATATCACAATATTGTTATCACAATATAAATTTTCCAAAATTTGTGTAAGGAACTCAATGGACGAACCGAGAACCCGCGTCCCCGCTCTCAGATACTTGGGGTAGGGAGACGGGGAGCGGGCAGACGGGGAGCGGGCAGACGGGGAGCGGGCAGACGGGGAGCGGGCAGACGGGGAGCGGGCAGACGGGGAGCGGGCAGACGGGGAGCGGGCAGACGGGGAGCGGGCAGACGGGGAGCGGGCAGACGGGGAGCGGGCAGACGGGGAGCGGGCAGACGGGGAGCGGGCAGACGGGGAGCGGGCAGACGGGGAGCGGGCAGACGGGGAGCGGGCAGACGGGGAGCGGGCAGACGGGGAGCGGGCAGACGGGGAGCGGGCAGACGGGGAGCGGGCAGACGGGGAGCGGGCAGACGGGGAGCGGGCAGACGGGGAGCGGGCAGACGGGGAGCGGGCAGACGGGGAGCGGGCAGACGGGGAGCGGGCAGACGGGGAGCGGGCAGGGAGTCGGGCAGACGGGGAGCGGGCAGACGGGGAGACGGGGAGCGGGCAGACGGGGAGCGGGCAGACGGGGAGCGGGCAGACGGGGAGCGGGCAGACGGGGAGCGGGCAGACGGGGAGCGGGCAGACGGGGAGCGGGCAGACGGGGAGCGGGCAGACGGGGAGCGGGCAGACGGGGAGCGGGCAGACGGGGAGCGGGCAGACGGGGAGCGGGCCAGACGGGGAGCGGGCAGACGGGGAGCGGGCAGACGGGGAGCGGGCAGACGGGGAGCGGGCAGACGGGGAGCGGGCAGACGGGGAGCGGGCAGACGGGGAGCGGGCAGACGGGGAGCGGGCAGACGGGGAGCGGGCAGACGGGGAGCGGGCAGACGGGGAGCGGGCAGACGGGGAGCGGGCAGACGGGGAGCGGGCAGACGGGGAGCGGGCAGACGGGGAGCGGGCAGACGGGGAGCGGGCAGACGGGGAGCGGGCAGACGGGGAGCGGGCAGACGGGGAGCGGGCAGACGGGGAGCGGGCAGACGGGGAGCGGGCAGACGGGGAGCGGGCAGACGGGGAGCGGGCAGACGGGGAGCGGGCAGACGGGGAGCGGGCAGACGGGGAGCGGGCAGACGGGGAGCGGGGGAGACGGGGAGCGGGGAGACGGGGAGCGGGGAGACGGGGAGCGGGCAGACGGGGAGCGGGCAGACGGGGAGACGGGGAGCGGGCAGACGGGGAGCGGGGAGACGGGGAGCGGGGAGACGGGGAGCGGGGAGACGGGGAGCGGGGAGACGGGGAGCGGGGAGACGGGGAGCGGGGAGACGGGGAGCGGGGAGACGGGGAGCGGGGAGACGGGGAGCGGGGAGACGGGGAGCGGGGAGACGGGGAGCGGGGAGACGGGGAGCGGGGAGACGGGGAGCGGGGAGACGGGGAGCGGGGAGGCGGGCATAGAGGTCGAGCGACGATGGTGGCCGTAGGCTGGCGGGGAACAGGGGCGGGAAGCTTGGAGGATCGGGGCGGCTGCGATGGGCGAGGGTTGGACAGGGGGGGGCGGGGGCGAAGCGCAACCGCGCCCTCGCAGGCGCGGGGCGTCACCGTCCGCATCGCGACGGCTCCTTAATAAGCTGCAAAGCGAAGCGGCGTGACCCAATTCGTCGCTCGCGGGGGCGGGGCGGGGCGGGGAGGGGCGGGGGTGGGCACGCACGCGACCCGGCGGCGACCGCGCCCTCGGCCCACGCCCTCGCAACGCCGCCTGCGCCCGCCGCCCATCTCGTAATACGCGCGCTGCCCCTCAAAGAATGGCCACGTTGTGATCCACATCGGAAATGTTAATTAACGAAAATGTCAACAGTAGAAAATACTCGATTTGTTAAATCGAAAAAAAATTAAACCATGTACAAAGGTGTACAAACTATTAGACTAAAGACGTAGAGTTTGAATTTGTAATTCATTTTGAAACATAGGAATTATTTTTAATATTTAGTGAACATTTACTTTTTATTTATGAGCATTCTGATCATATCTTACTGAAGAAATATGTTTTTTCTTCAAATTCAATTTTTTTCCTCTCTAGTTCTTTAATTAATGCAAAGTACCGTAAAACCTCTATTATCCGGCTGGCGAGGTGTCGCACAGATAAAAGAAAATCACGGTTAATCAATACATTTATTTAATGAATTTACATACGTATCCACAATTTCAGGTTATAAAGTTATCTACGCGACTGATCTCCCGGCATGTGTGGTAGTGTGTGTGTGTGTGTGTGTGTGTGTGTGTGTGTGTGTGTGTGTAAGTAAGGGGGTGACAAAAGGAAGATAAGGAAATTGTGGTATTCGGCTGGTGTTGATCGGAGAAACCACGGAAAGCTACCGATCAGAGCAGTCGGCCGGTAGAATTCTCCTCCAGTCAACGCCTGAATTCGACCTTTTTATGTAGCTAGCGTCGAAAATCCTGCCACCGTCGGGACTCGAACCCTATGTCCTCCTGGTCAGAAGCACTGCAGTGACATCAATTGACGCCCTGAGACCACTAAGCAGTGGCAGGATTCCTATCCGAATAAAGAGGCTTGCAGGACTCACGCGAACGATTTTGTCTCCCCCTAGCGGAGCACTGGCCGAGCTGGGACAAGCTCTAAGCTCCCGATATGTGTGATAATGATGTGCATGTTAGAGCAAACTGTGTGCAGAGCCTTTTTAACAGCATTGGAGGCCCTTGGGCCGAGGTTAATTTGAGGGCCCCCTATTCTTACTTTCCCCCTACCAATTTCGGTGCTGAAATACAAACAAAATTCGATCAATTCACATTGTACTTTGTATTTTTTTATATATTTTGAAAATACTTTTAGTGTTTCAATTTAACGATATTTCAACAAAAAAAATAAACATATATGTATAAGTAAGTAAGAAAAAGATAAGATAAATTTATTTAAACTGCAATTGGGTATTACCCGGTGGCAGCTAACTAAAAAAACATAAAAATACAGATACAGAAAATAACAGATTTACAATTCCATTAAAAGACAGCAAATTATATAGTTTTAATTTTTTATTGGAGTGTGCCAGTGGCGTCACGTTCGGGCCCTGGTAAAAGAGGGCCTATTTTTAGGCTGAAGGTAAGAAATACTAATTACTTGATACTTTCCGATAGTTGATACAATAAAAGGTTAAAAACAGCATCTTACAGAAGAGCTGTAGCATCGCTTTTTTCCGTTTCGGTAGCTTATGTTACCGTGTTTCTAAATCAGTAAAGGTAAGGGAAAGCAATTCATTTAGATTTTAAAACAGTCTTAATGTCATAAAGTTTTAATGTCGTAAAATTAAATAATAAAGGCAGATTTTTCCACTATTGGTTATAAGCACTTTACTATTGTCAACGAACAACACACAAACTGTCTTTGATTGTTATTTAGCTTTGATGCCATCTTATGTGATGACGCTCAGATGAGAGCGTTGACGACCACACTTTTCAATAAATAGCAGTTAGAATTAGGGGGTTGATAGCAGCGTCTTGACTTGTGCCGGCTTCTTTAAAGCTTCACTTAATGAGATCTGAGACTTGAGTTAATGAGAAGGATGTGTCGCTGAAGTATTGTGCAAGTTTTAAAAAAATCCATAATATTGATTTTATAAAGGAGGCCCCGATAAAAATTTTGTGGGCGTGCCCGCACTCATTTCGTCACGCTTCTGAATTGTACATTTTTTTATTGTACAATAAGAAATTGAAACGCGTCAACCCGCAACATTCCATTTTATAAATACTATCCAATGATGCGCGACCCATAACTCCGGTGGGCCATTTTTTGCATATAGTTTAATCCTTTTTTTTTTTTTTTTTTTGAAAAATGTAGAATTAAATATTTTGTTAAGAACTGTCGGGGGCCCCGGACCCGGGCTCGTGCGTTCACACGGCACTGACTGTGTGTTTAAGGGGAGAGGATCGCGGCAGAGATAAGGAAGAAAAGATCGCGCGCGGTCCTTGGCCCATTTATTGGCGTACTGCTTCAGCATTTGTTTTTCATAAAATAAAAGCGATTGGGGAATATCAATTTTGAAGAAAATCGGCTGAACGGTTTAGGACGGAGACGGACAGACGGACGGACGTTTTGCCGTCAGTCGATTTTACAGTATCAAGAAGCAACAAAACATGGATTTTGACTACACCATGAAGTAGATGATTTTCCCCCCTAAATTTAGCAACAAGTTTTATCGAATTTTTCTTCCGCAGACTCCAGGTATAAGAGATTTTTTGGCGAAAATTAACCGTTTTCCGGCGCAAGACATAACTTTCTCTTCTTACGAAGTATTCGTAAGGCGAGAAACTTAAAAAAAAAAACACGCAAAACAACCAAACAGAGCAGCCGGTCGCAAGAATGCTTCCCCAGACAGCGCTGAACTCGACCTAGCTACAACGTTAGTGTCGAAAATTACACCCTCGCGTCGGGACTCGACCACGTCCTGACCACGTCTTTGAAGTGGTTGGAGCTTTAGATTCAAAAATACCCTGCAGCCCTCCCCTGGCAGCAGGGCCGGCGACTGGGTTAGTCCGAGCGGGTAGTTGACCCGGGAGGGGGGATCCTCCACTGAAAAAGTACGTGAAGGGAAAAAAACAAAACATTTTTTTCCTTCAAATTGTCATGTTTATCATTAAATTGTTATCACATTTATATCATGTAACGTCAGCAGATAATTTTTCCAATGCAAAAACAGCGCTACGCTTTGCAGTTTTTATCTAAACTCCTTTAACAATTTTAGCAAATCGATTTGTCGGTCACGTTTCTATAAAGATGTAACATCGCAGCACTGTTGAGCTGATCTTGCAATGTAGTTGATCGCATATGCGTTTTGAGACGACGCAATACCGACAAACTTCGTTCATTTCTGAAATTGGACGTTTATGGAATATTTTTCTCACCCCGAAATCCGAGTGGGTATTTTTACCCAGTCGGAATGTTTCGTGTGGGTATAGCTAACTACCATACTCACATTATCAGCCGGGCCTGCCTGGGGGTCTATGTTTTGTCATCGCCTATGCTTCCACATGATTGTACGGCGGGGCGCCTGAGTAGCAGTTCGGAGTTATGCAGTAACCGCCGAATCATTTTCTCGCTAATTATTTGAAGTGAATACAATAAAATTGAGACGCGATAATGATTCGCAAGAACAATCAAATGAAACATACGCTTCTTACATGTATCGAAATATTCAAATAGCGGGAATTTATGGTTGTGGAGCAAATATTATACAACTCGCACGAGCCGCCCTTGATCCATTTTTTTTTTTTTTTTTTTTCGTAACAAACTTGAACTTCACTTTGATGAGTACAGTTTAATTTCATCCTATTCCTTTTGATACCAAAATTATTTTATATCAACATTCGTCCAAAATTACTTTACTGCAGAAATACGATTTCAACCCCAGTTTCTATGTAAATATTTTCAAATCTTCAATGTCAGTGATGCATCCAAGTCTGAAGCCAATAATATGTATTCAAAAATGTGGCTTTTACTAATTTCAATATCAATTAAATTCATTCAATACATTGATTGTTTATAATATAAATATTAATCCAAATAAAAATATACTATGTTAGCTGAACTCTATAACTGTAGCCTCTCCTCCTCCCCCTCTATTTAATATCATCTTCGAATCTCCCCCTCCCCCCTTCATAGAAACATCACAGGATAGAGTAAAAATTTCAGAAATATACTACACCAATTGTTGCACAGTGACCCAAGATATCTTGAGAAACTTTTTTACTCTTTCAAGAGGAACTTTAGTAGACACAATGTAACAAAAACGTGGCCTCACTCAGATAAAAGCAGATTATACATGGGTATAGCATTTGATCTTTAAGTATCAAGCAACTGTCTAAACAGAACATTTGTCATAAACTTGTTCGTATCTTTCAATACAACTATTTGAGCTAAAATTCAATTGACAAGTTAAGAAAACAAACATTATTAATAATGAAATTTGAGTCTCAAATTCCAAGTCAGAACTGTAAAGAAAAAGTATTAAAATCCACTTGCCAAAAGGAAGTGTTTTCAAATTTGGTTAGGCAAATTATCAGTTTTCACATTCCATCAGAGTGTAGATTGTCTTTTTAATAAACAAACCTCCACCCAAATTTTCATTAAGTCGGTACTCACATGCTGTAAGGCAGATTGGAAGAACGAGGCGAAGCAGAAGAATACCCAACGCTGTATTTGCCATGCTTGATTAATATTTCCACAGTGTCACTAAAAAGAATCAAAACAAAGAATTAAGGTAGATTCAGTATTTTCAGAGACTGTTTCTAAATTAATGTTTTATTTGTAATTTTGTCAATATCTGAATATCTACAATATTACAATTCTTCTTGAAATATCTGAGCTTTTAAAAGTTAACTTCCCTCCTTAATACTGTATGGTTTTTAGAACAAATGATTACAAAAGAATTTGATAGTCAAGAAAGTTGTACCATTTGAGACATCACTTAAGATCTGCCAATAGGCACATGTTTCATACAACGTAAATAAAACTGTGTAGATAAAAATGTTTAAGAAAAATTAAATTATAAACATGTAAAAATAAATTATAAACAAATTGCCTCTGGTTCAAAATAACACATAGCCCTCAAATTGGGCTTCGTTAAAACGTAATTATTAAGCATGAAAATATCAACCTAGTAAAACCACACCTATAAAAGAGCAATAAAGTTCCTTCAAATTATTTAAATGCTTGAACAAATTCTAATTTGACAATACTAAATATTAATTTATTCACATAGGAAAGATGCATAATCGCCCATTTTTGAAATGAAGATAGACTGAAAATTGTTTACAGAATATAAAGCAAAATAAATGAAAACCAGTCCACTAATTCACACTTATTTACTGTTCTTAGATGAATACTCAGTTGTGGCTTACATAGTGAATTAGACTATGCTCTGGGAAAATGTATCCTGCCCTCGCAGACAAGATATTGGGATCATCCGTAACTAATTATAAAATGTGATGGGCCATTAAAAATACGTTTTCCCTTCCTGATTTGTTGGAGCAGTAAAATATAACTTTTGTGATCGTTTGCGAGTTTTGAGTGTGCGAGCCCAAAACGTACAGACCGTCACACTGCATTTGCACTACAATCGACGCAAACGAAATTGAAGGTAAACTAATTGAGAATCTACCACTACTACTACTAAAACAGCGAGTGTCAATTATCCGTTCATTCACTAGGGAGCACGTGCGACAAGCAACACCGCCCCCTCCCACACGCGCGCGAGGGTCGGTGCTGCTGGGCCGGTGGGGGTCGGTGGGGGTCTCGCCTTGCGAGGGCGGGGCACCTACCTGTCACCCACGCCTTCGGGCTCTGCCCCTGCTCTGCACTACCGGCCGCCCGGCGCCCGGCAGCTGCTGCCAAGGCACTCGCGAGTGCGCATGGGTGTCGCCCGGCCGCACGCCGTTTCGTTTCGTTTCGTTCCGCGCACCACCGCTCTCTCCTGTCACTGACAAACGCTCTCCACACGACGACGCTACGCACGAGACCGCACCACCGTCCGACTCCGCCGGCGGGATACTTGCGACTGCAACCGCAACGCTGCGCTGCGGCGCGCTGCGGTGTCGGCGACCTCTTCCCTCCACACGCCGCCGCATGCGCGATCGATTTCCGCACGGGAAACGTCGATTGTACGGTACTAGTTAGACGACAAGCTGATAGATGGCGTCTTCCCGAGATTACTCGGAAGTGTATTACATGGCAATGTAAACTAAATCTTTAAAGCCAATAAAATTTACATTCATGCATTCAAGTATACTTCGTTTTTTCTTTCTTGGCGCACGGGAGTGTGTCAATGAAATGAAATAACTTGCGGTATTTTGCGTCGTTCTCCATTGTGCCGCCAGGAGTCGCGTGATCGCCAGCACTGCTCGATAGTCGCGATCATGCGATCCCTAGCGGCATAACCGAAAACGACGCGAAATTCCGTGAGTTATTCCACTTTATTGACACACCCCCGTGCGCCAAGAAGGAAAAACCGAAGTATAGACTATGCGAATTTTAATTTGCAGCGGGTTCACTAAAGTGACGTCACTTAAACCTGCGTCGCGTGCGCTGTCTTGTGTGAAATTTCCGTAATACACGTACTTACGAACTAAGGTCCGATTAAATTAAGAAGGTAATTGACAGTTCTGTGTGACGTCAGGACGCCTCTCCCGTTTCCATGGCAGCTGCCAACCAGAGAGACAAAACGTGACGTGTCAGGTCGCTAAGTTGCCACTGCCGAACATGGGGAACATTTGAACATCGCAGTGACTTCCCTGCCGCCGTGCCGCCCGCGTTTCTGCCTGTGCTGCGCGTGCAATGTGTACTGTGTTGTGATGAGTTGCGTTGAGGTTAGGCTTTTGTCATATTTTTTACACTTTTACACGTATTTTTTGAAGTGTTTGTTTTCGTGTCCCGGTAACACGTACTCAGTGGTTTGCGACCTGGCAATGTCGCTCCCCTCCACTCAAAAATGTCAATCACCTTCTTAATTTAATCGGACCTTACGTGCTTCGTATACTACATTACTACTTATACTACTTTCTAATGTTTATGCAAATATTTCGCTTCCAAAAATACTTATTTTTATTATTTTACTTTCTGTCTGATCACGTAATTATCATAGAACTCCGGTCAATAATAAAATAATTTGTCAGTGATCATATAATGTTCTTGGGATGATTTATTTTTGATTTTTAAAATTATATCATACATTAAAAGTGGGCAAACAAATGTCCTTTCAATCTAAGTATTATGGAATAATCTTCCCACTACTTCAATGTGGAATTGATATATGGTGAGGTATCACACAAAACAAATATCACACAAAATATATATATGGTGAGGTATCACACAAAATATATATTCTTAAAATCTACCATGGATATATTAATGATCCTACAAAAGAAATGTATTAGAAGCATTTTCGAACTGAATCAGACACACAGTCCTGAAAATATTTAACAAATATGAATTACACACCGTTATAGCACCCAGTGGCGGCTCGTTCATAGGTTGCACGGTTGCCCCAAATATACGAAAAATGTTTAACAATATCTTAGAAATATACATTTTCCTTTTAATGATATTCAATATTCAAGATATTGCAGCTATATGGATGTAAATGAAATCACATTGAAACCAAAGAGCGTCCAACCGGCGCTCTCTCCGGTGTCTGGTTATACTGTTGTCTCGTGTCTTACCTCGAATTGCACCACGTTCCTGAATCTTGCCTGTTTTACTGCATTCACTCTTAGGCCCATCGATTTAACACTGGGAGCATAGTCAGTTTTAGTGGTACAACTATACTGCGATTTTCGTATCGTTGTCTGTCTTCTTCTTTTTTTTATTTTTTAATTCTGGCCCTCAATAAAATGTGCGCAGATAAATCTCTTTCCCCACACGTCATATACAGTTTTTACTGTTTTTTGACAAATAAATAAATAAATAAAGCTGTTGACGGTTTCATCCAATCGGGAGCTTGGCAGCGAAATAGCTGATTCCTATCAGGGACAAAGTTACGAAAATCGCGGTTTAGACGATGGCACTGAGTAGCGCAGCGCGGCGGCCGAGGGAGTCTGGGGGGAATTCCTATATTTTGTCTTCGTCTGACTCGCTGCAATGTAATTTTATGAATTTCGTTTGTTATTGACAGTACACAAGTTCAGTCAATACTTGCCGGTATTGAATACATTATTTATCCCTATTTGGCGAAATTATTTTCATTCGATGAAAGGTTTGTTGATTATAAAAGTTAGTTTGAAGAGTGCAGTTTGTTTTGTGTAAAGTTGGCTGTTGTGGAAGAAATTCCCCTTCTCTCCCTTTTCTTACGCATGCAGTAGTCAGTACTCTTCCACCGATACGACAGTCCTTTCGTGGTCGTTTCGAGAGCTTCTTTATGTGTAGTGAGTACAAAAAGTGTATGGATGGATGGATATTTTATTATTTAAGTTTTGTTGTTTTTGTTGTTGCTGTTGCTGCCGGTAAAGGACATACGTAAGACCAACAGTTTTCTGCACGAGTGTTTTATTTTTCTGACAATGAATACAGTGCAAAATTTATCAAAAAGTTCCTTTCGGTTCACGCCTTAATGGAGGGTTTTCTAAACACAGCAATTTTATTTCGTTATCACCACTAGTAGCAGCAATAACAACTAAGATCATGAAAAGAATACTGTAAAACGAGTCCAAACCAGTGGCGAAGTCATGCAGTTGGGTATTCTGAAAATCTTATCTCACATTTTTTGTAAATTAGTTCCATTCATCGGTTTTATCATTCAGCAAAAACGTCGATAATTTGTTCTTTAAAGCTGGCGTTTCTGCGCAGTTCATTTTGCAGACACTTCTCGATAGCCAGCCTGAAATTACCACTTCTGATATTTTCCATGAAAATTCTCAGGAGCCTTTACTCTATTTAACGTAATCATATTCTCTTCACATAATGCTGAGGACAAAGGGAAGTTAGACTGAGTTGTATCAACCGAACTGTCTCTTGATCATTTTTTTCTGGATCAATTTATCTAATAAATACTTCAGCTACATATCTGCAGCCATGTATTTTGCATAATCAATGCATACATTTGTCAGTTCATTTCGAAGCTGCTCACTGTCAAAGAATGGATATTGTTTTATTAGGAAGGGAAACTTTTCTGAAGGAAAAGACGCTTTTTAGGTGTGAAAACTGCCTTTAGTCAAGAAATTCAGTAAAATGAAAGTTTTCTAAATCTTGAAGCCTATTTGAGTCATTACTGTATGAATAATTTTAAAAGAAACAATTCCGTATCTTTCAAATAAATCATACCCTGAAAGTCCATTCATTGCCATGCCTGCTATGATTGATTTCAATAGGCTATTCACTTCTAACATGGTATATTACTACGTATCTATACTATTTCTATGTCTTTGGCTTATTACTTGCCTCATGATTTCGCATTGTTGAGCGAAAACTGAGTTTCGATATCGTTAAAACTTTAAAAGTTACGGGACTGGTGCATAGTCGCGTAAGCAGGGAAAAGGGAGTCCAAAGCATTTAATTTTCTTCAACGATTCGGTGAAAAAAATATTGAAAAATAATTTGGGTATTCTAAGGTTCCCAGATTACCCTTCCGCTTCGTCACTGGTCCAAACAAGTGCTTGTTGCGGAGTGCGATCACCGTATTTTCGAAAACTAGTTCTTTTTTAATTGTACAAAAACTATCCGCGGCTCAAATTGCCTTAAAGCAGAACTAATTCAAACATTCGCGTGCCCATCGGAAATAAAAGCAAGAACCATGTGCGCGGCAGGAGAACATACCAGACAGATTACTAGAGTCCGGAAAAATATGTAGTATTAAATGTCAAAATATGTATATAAATATATAATGAAAATAGTAAGAATAGTAATAAATATGTAAACTCGGACATAATATGTAATATTAAAAGTCGCTAATTCAAATAATATTTACATAGAACAATTACATTTAGAAAAAAGTCCTAAATAGATTGTAAAATAAATAGACGTTTTAAAAATATTTTGAAGAGCACAAGTTGATGCACACTTTGCACCATACAACTGTCTCGTCAGTGGTAAAAGCTTCAACTATTGTAATCCAGGATTTTGCACATTTTTCTCGGAAATGAATGTTGCATGTCACAAAACAGGTGTCAATGATATTTTGACACCTAGATTTCACTAATAATGTAGGGAAACATGCTGATTTTTTTTTAGAATACATCTTTTCATAGAAAATATGTAATAAATTGAAGAAAATTTATAGAATAAGAAAATATATTGTAAAAACAGCAAAATATGTATGGTACTAAATATGTAATGTAAAAAATGTATTGTGTTAGGACAGCGATGATTCACCATGATTACAATTTTGAGAACAGTAAGTGGAATGATAAAAAATATGTAATTACATAAAAATCCGGTCTGTAGAGATTACGCATAAAATTATGTAAGTACTGTTTGAATATAGACATATTTAACTTAGTTTTATTTAATTGTTATGTTTTTTACCTTAATAAAACTAATATTATTTTAGCAATTTATTTCTTTTTTAACGTTTCGACCCTATTTGTAGTATTTTTCAAAAATCTGTTTTCCAGGTTTGTTGAAACTGCATCAACAAATAAATTAAAAAAATAATTTAATTAATAATTTTAATAAAAAAATTTGTCAATGACGTAAAAAACTTGTCAAGTAGCGAACATCATCTCTCCAACTAGTATGACATTAGTAGTTTTTAAAAATTAGTTCCAGGTTGATCGGAGTTTACATATGACCATTACAATTAAATAAACAAACAAGACTATAATACTTTCCTTAACTTAGTTTTAATTCAATTATACTTATTGCTTAGGTTTTATTACAGTATATATTAATGTACTGAATTTTGGAAGTTATCTTCCCGTCATTCCATGCAGCTGGAACCTCCAGTTTATTGGGGCACCAGCCGCCACTGCCTCAATGAAAGAACTCATTATGGAGAACAAATTTTATTGGAAGGAAAAATCTCTATCTGAAATTTTGTAATTTTAGGAATACACCGAAAAAATCAAACTTCTGCAATTTTCGAAAATTCCGCGTTAACCGTGAAATTCGGACCAATGCCACCTTAGTAAGTTTATTTTATGCTATTCTTACAAGAAATTTAAAGAAAAAATTTGGAACAGTTTTTGCGAAAATTTTGAAAATGTCTGGGGACTTCAGGTAACGTACCCCCAAATTTTGAAGAAAGTTTTTCAAAATCACAGCACCTAGAGTGGAGTCAGATCAACTGGGAAATCCCATAATTTTTTGAAACTCTCAATACTAGGAAGGGTACGTAGTGATCTTTCAATTATAAACCGTACCTACAAAAACTTTTTTTATCATGGAATCTTACCATGAATAATCAATAGTATGAATCAAGCAATCCAAATTAAAGTTTATAAAATGAGTTGAGGTTGAAGACATACTTGACCTGTAATATTAATACTTTACTAAAACTTGTTTGTCCCCAAAACGTTGCAATAGCAAGCATTTTATTACTGCCCAATTAATCATTCTTAAATCAGAAATAGATCCCAAGTTCCAATCTCTTGGGAGACATCTGCAGTACAAAGTCTTTCTGTTACTCACTTTTGACACTCATGTAAGTCATGCCCTTACAATTTGGTCTACAAAGGGCACAAGAAATCCATTAAGGCATTTTGCATTTCCCCCCCCCCTTTTTTTAAAAAAAAACTTTTGGGTTCTTTTGCAAGTATATTTTAACAAAAAAGAGAAAGTTTTCAGCAAGCTCTGACCAAGAAAGCGAAGTCTTGGGTGAATAATTGCACTTTTTATTTTATTTTTCACTCAAACGACAGGAAAATCTCAAGGACAAAATCCTCATTCACAAGGGTTATTCTCACAATTGCTGTATTTTCTCCAAAGAAAAACCGTAAAATTACTTGTCTGTAATTTCTTCACTTTATGTTATGGATTATGCCTTTTCTGGGCTCAATAAATCTTGATATCTTGTGTTGTCCTACAAACTTAAATATAAATCTTTTTTTCAAGAAGAGTTTTATTGAAATAAAAGTAGTACACAAACTAGCACTATCAGTTATTTTAACAGAAGTAACAGCCAAATAAATAACAATAAGGGAAATAAATACTTTTAGTACATTCATGGTAACATCGACCAAAGGCAAACAAGTTTTATAAAATTGTATACTATATTTTTACATTACACCAATAAATTATGACAATCTTTAAATACAAAGCAACTCACTCAGTTCAGTGAGAAATCATTGCAGATACTAATTACATTTGACTTCTTTCAAGTTCATCTTTTCAAAATGCTTTGCATACTCCCAACAATTTGTGTGTCATTTCACAGCCATCTATAAGTTTTATTTTAATTTTAACTAATTCTGTAAGCAGGATAATAATTCTAATACAAAATTACAAAAGGCCTATCCAATAACTACAAATGAAATAAATTACGCAATCTTAAATACAATTCCTCTTGTTTGCCTTAGTTTGTGAATAAATAAGAAATAACTAAAGTACAAGAGTAATGGGACTATTCATCTGCTTAATAAAAAAGGCAATTTATTTCATTCACAATGAAGCACGAGTAATTCTGAGAAGTTTAAATGTAATTCTTTTAAACTTTTTGTTGAAATAAAACTTTTTTGTTTCTGTGTGATGAACTGGACCTCAATCAACGAGTTATTACTGAATAAAACAATGTTTCCGTTTACATGTTCAAATAGTTCTTAGCCTAAAGGTTTTGCATCATCAAAGTAGGGTGAATGAGATGTACTGAGCTATTAGGAGGAAGTGAGGTAGAGCGCCATTGCTCTCTTCACTCAGCCAGAAAGGACTGAAAGAGCCTCTGGTCATGCGAGTGTCACCTTTCAGAGCACAAATGCCATTACAATTAAAATAATTTTTATTTGTATTTGATGCAATTCGGAAGCACATTCAAACCTATAAATATTTTTGAGGCACGATCTCTAAAATTTCAAATGTCATATCAATAATCTATAATTTTTGAAATGACGAGTTGTAGAGAAATTGAATTTGTAACCATATTTTGCTTGTTACGCTATATCAATTTTAGATAATTAAGAGTAAAGGTTCCATATTACTCTTACAAAAAATAATACTTTCAAATTGAAAGATATTTGACTAGCAAGAAGACACATTATAGAAGAAGAGAAAAATTTCAGCAAGCCTAACTGTACTAACATCTACCACCGATAGTCTTACATGTCTTCTTCTGTTTTTGGGCCTGCAAGTGGACCACATTACATTTATTGTTATAGCATTTCTACATTATAACATTCACTCATTTGCTCTAATTTTGTGCCTGTAAAATTCAATGACATTCAAGTATTAGAATGAAAGAACAATGCATGAAATATAATTGAATGAGCAGCAAAAAATTTAATGCTAGAATGTCATTGTATTAGTGGTTGTATTCTACCAATTCATGCCCTCATGTACCAATTGCCGTAAGTAAAAGCTCTGTTACTTCACACAGTTTTTAAAATTAAATACTTTCAGGATGTTTGGTTCATAAATAACTTTTATTTTAAGATCTACAATTTAAAGTAAAGGAAATATTAAAAAATGTATATCACATTTCTTTCATGAAAGTTATAGTTACCAATGTCACCATCATCACATCACAATCTAATCAGGCACACAAAAATATTTTGTTGCAATTTAAATCTTATAAACAATTAGTACCAAGTTGAAGGCAAAATTTAGAATATTGCTACTATACAATGATCACGGCAATGATAATAGCCGTAATGGAAATGATGTCAATCCTAATCTTCATCCATGTCTGAGGTTCTCATTCTGGATCTGCTGAATCTATTTCAGTTGCACATATAACTGAATGCATTTCTGTTTCTTGCCATTTCTGAGAATATATGACTGGATCAAAAGGTTCAGTGGCCTAAGACATAAAATCCAAAATAAATTGCAAAATCATTGAGAGAATAAATATTTAGCAAATACCAACACTTAATTCTCAATAATTTTAGAATTCTGAAATTGTGACACCTGAACTTACCTCCCAGTTCCTAAATTCCAAATACTGGAAATCATCAAGAGAATCACCATCATGCACAAAGGTTTGCATCTGTTAGTAATGTTTATTGATACAAACAAGCAACAAAGGAAAATTAAAAATTAAAAAGGTATACACCTCACATAATGTATGCATGTTGTGCAGAGTGATGTTAGTAAGACATTATGATTATTATAAACCTCACAAGAAAGAACAGTAAAACCCCCTTCTATCTAATTATACTCTATCTTACATGCTCTAAAAAGTTAATTGGATTATATAGAACATATGTATGGTCCCATTTAACTTCATTATACAATTATTTCCAGATTTCTGTCATAAAAGTTCATTAAGTCGCAATTTCAAAAGGAAGTGACATTTAATTTTGCATAATAGAAGAATGTTGGACAATGTTGTTTCTTTCGACAGGGGAATATCCATTCTGGAAAAAATCCTACGTATAGTTTAGGGAGTACTTTTGTTCACAGACGGGCAGACGGACGTTTGGAAGAAAAAACATTTTTTCGGTAATAGGGGATCCCAAAACTTGTATTCCAGTTGAAATCTCAAAATTGGTTATCCACAGCATTACATAACTTTCTCTATGCCACGTACATTACTCCGTATATATGTACTATATGTATACGGGAAAGTAAAAAAAAGACAAGTTAACAATTAACGGAAGATTGCTCCAAGAAGAACAATATCCAAGAAGGGTTAAGAGAACTGTTACCTACCACAACGCAACAAATTTAAGAAAATAATAAAACAAAAAAATTATGCGTTGAATAGGCACAAGAATGTTTTATATTAATCACGTACGTAGAAGACTGGAGCCTCATGACCCAACTTCGACACGCGAGGTAAAGCCTCAAAAGTTGAGTGTTCGCCAAAAAAATAATTTGGCGTAAAATCCATTGGACAGACTCAAGTACGTTTTATGTAAAGGGCCGGAACCTCACTCAACTTACACACACCTAGCAAAGTGCCAAAAAAACATCTGGGATAAAATACGTCGGACAGACTCAATTATGTTAACTACGTAGACCGAAGTTCGGAACCTCGCCGTGCCATTGAACACGCGTAGCGATGCGTCACTGCGCCTTGAAAGTCCAAATAAATCGCCAGCCCCATCGCGCCGGCACGGGCGGCGTTGTCTTTGGCCTTGTTCTCGCGTAAATGAGCAGATTCAGTCTCGCTCGTTACGATAAGGGACTTGATTCGAAAAAAACTAGTCCTCGACGCTTTGAGATCGTGAATCCATCGAATTAGGAATAACACAAAGAACGAAGATTGCGCGAAAGCACAGTCAATGTGCAAAAACGTTCCTCTTGCTCCGCAATCTGCGAACCCACAAGGTAACCTGGGAGGGGGGGGATTGCCATCCCAAAACATCGAACTTCCATCGATTTTTTTTACAATAACGTAAAAAGTTTAAATGGTTTATATTAAAAATGTATTATAACATTTAATATAATCTTGAACATATTTTAACATTTTTGTTTTGCTATCGAATAATTGCAAGCACGTAGAATGTGTGAAAACATTTGCTTAATGAATAATTTTAATAAGGTGCCATCCATAAATTACGTAACGCTAAAGGAGGGAGGGGGGTCTGAGGCAGCGTTACATAGGGGTAGGGGAATGCGTTACGAGGGGAGGGGATATTGAAAATACTAGAAATTTGCGTTGCGTAAATTATGGACAGCCCCTAACGAAATGATCTTCCAACAGTTCTCTGAAGCAGCACAGACATCGCGTCGAGGATCGATTAGCGCCTTTGCGAAGGCAGCTTCCTGGGGCCAACGTTTCGACGTGTCCATCGATAGTTCCGTTCAAGCAGGCGCGGATCCACGGGGAGAGAAACGAGGGAAATTTCCTCCCCTACAATATTTCTCTAACTATTAATGTCAACTTGTCACGAAACTTTTGAGCAAACATATTTTCGGATTATCTTTACAACGAATAAAGTCCCATCGCAGCGTGGGCTGAGTGTACCCTGCGACATTTTGGAAAGTCTGTAATTAAGCATTCGACCAAGCTATTTTTAATTTCCCCCTCCCAATGTTTGTCTCTGGATCCGCCCCTGGTTCGAGGGAGTGTCTCTCACATGTAATAAAACCCAAGGTTACATCTTTTTAACGTGCGGAGCACTGAAATACTAATACTGGTGAGCTGCAGACTGTCCTCTCTGAATTTTCCAGGTGCGCGCGTGGGTGTTGGGGGGGGGGGGAGCGTTCTTCCAGAAGTTTATTTTATAATTTTAAATAAAAATGAAAAACTCAAATAAAATGGGATCGTTGAGAAACTAGTTCTAAAGTTCTTCCAGAACTTTGAAACAGTTCTTTCACTTCATATTTTTTTGGATTAATTTTTGTCTCCCCAACCTCAACTTATGCTCATGGGCAAAATTACCCCTGGAAACTACTCGAAGACGAAGCTACTGCACGGAAAAACGTGCGACTCAAATTATCAATTTTGAAGAAACACGTTACCGATGAACTTTAAATGGGCTAAACGTGAACGGAATCTGGAGTGAACGGAATCTGACAATCAGATTCACCAGTATTCGACTTCGTGATAATTTCATTCCAGCCATACTTTGAAATCTCGAGAAAAAATAGTGCTACATAACATCACATACTACATCTATAAAACATCATGTACTTCGCATATTTGTAACTGTTCCGAATATTAAAATGCTATTTGAACGTACATTTGTGTAATTTCTGAAGAATATGTTTATGTCATGTCATTCAGCACATTTAGCTCTATCCATTCAAAAGTTCAAAGAAGAAATTTGGAGCAGTTTTTGAGAACATCTTGTTTTTAAAACTATATTTCAAACAAAGTTCCTGGAAATGTATTATTTTGAAAAAAGAAAAAAAAATATTCAATGGCATTTACAGATCTAATTTTAAGGAATATATTTCATTAACAAGAAATCTCTATCTTCAAAATTGCAGTTGTAAGAAAACATTAAAAATATAATGTTGGCAATTTTCGAAAATTCAAAAATCGGACCTGCGTCATTTTGAAAACTGTTGGAGCTTTATATAACATTATTCCCAAAACCAAAATATCCAATTTAAATTCAAGGGGGTCATGACATCAACCTGATGGATGTGGAAAAACAATTTTGGTGAAAATCCAGCCTACAGTTTACCCTCTAGTGTTGTTCAGCGGTGGACAGACGTTTTGGTGAAAACCAATTTTTCAGTATCAAGAACCCACAAACATGGATTCTATCTACCTAAAGCATTTGAGAAAGTAACTTAACATTTAGGAATGCAAGTAATAGGTGAAGTAAAAATGATTCTCATTTGTAGAACGATTCACTTGTAAAAATTTGTAGCACATGAATAATTTTTAAATATATATGGCACAAATTTCATTCTTTCGTCAAGTGTTACTCAAAGTGGTGACCAGCACAAATCGATAAAATCCTTCATTTAACAAAGAAACTCCCAATAAATTATTTAAAAGATGATTTCATATGTTTCTTTTTTTCCCAGAAAGTTTCTTTTATTCTTTAGTTCAGGTTTCTGAAAAGCAATCAAAGGAATAGAACCACATTCATCAAGATTTAGTTTTATTCCTGACAACTCAACAGTTTATAAAACAGTACAAATAATATTTCACAAACTTGTCTATGAAATCCAATGCAAAATAGTTAATTTTTTGAACTTGGGAATAGAAACTAAAAAAGCATACAACCTATTATCAATAGCACCTTTCTTTAAGCACCTTGTAGTTTTCAGCAATTCAATTTCGCATTAATATTGAACATTAAGGTCAAATTTTGCAATATTGAATTACAACTAGAAGACATATTTTAAAAGAAACAGAACTTCTCTCTTCCTAGGAATATGGATTTATTCTTATATCAACACAGTAAAAATCTTGAATATTCAGATCTCCCTATTGACTTTGGTATTGTAAGAAATTCTGCCTCAGAATCAGACTTGAGTTTGGAAAATAAATTTTCAAGAAATTTGAATAGCATCATTTATGCAATTCAGCCCCAAAATATTGAAATGTATTTTTTTAGTTTCAAAACACCTCTGAACGATAGTGAGGCAAGATAGACCCTCAACACATGATACACGCATTTTCTTTTCAAAATGTCATACTTCAGAAATATAATAATCTTGTAAATTTGAAAAATTAACTCTGTTCTGTTATTGAAATATCACCGTTCTAAGAGTAGCTACTGGGAATATAAAAAGCATCTCAAGACAAAATGTCATAAAAACAAATGTTAAATGTCGATTCTAAAATTACTGCAGTCAAATTCAAGTGGTGACAACATTTCAAACTCTTTTGCATTAAATATAATAAGGTTTTTGTTTCAATTCGTGTCTTCTAAAATTTAATCTTTAAATTAATCTCATTTAGGGTAAATGAGAAACAACTAAAGTATTGCTTTGGAGGAAAATTTCAGCTACAAATATTTGCTTCTTAACATTTTTTAAATCATTGATGTAAATACAATTTCAAACTCTCTTTAATAACTTACATTATTCTGAAAGAAATAACAACATAATAAATTGTTCCTTTTAGAAAAAAGTAAACATCAAATAAATAAAATTTTCAAGAGAATGTTTTGTAACAACTTTAAGAGTTCTGCAGTTCAACTAAAAATATAAATAACAATATTTCACGAATCTAAATGATTTACAATGAAACAAAGTTTATTACTTGAAGTTAGAAAAATTTCAAGCAGAAATATAATGTTCATCAAAATTATATCAAGAAACTTTATCAAATATATGCATGAAATTCAGTCACAAATATTTCTAAATAAAATACATATAATATATATATATATAGCTCTCAACGTGATTTTCATATAATAAAACAAAGTTATACTTTTCTTTAATTTCAGATGTTGAAAAAGTACAAAATTACTTTTAGTTCTATAAAATGGTCTGAGGAAAGTTCATGGTTTGTGAAAAAACAATTCAAGAAGAAAAGCAGATTATTAGGTTTTTCGCAGCATGCCAAGTAACAATTATCTGAAAATGTTTCTCTCAAACCATGCAACAGCACACTGAGTTTTACCACCAAACTATAAAACAATTTCCATGGTAAATTTTCACTTAATTTATTGACCAAATCAAAGTTTAAAATTATTAATTAAAATTTGTGTCAGCTGAATGTAGAACAATACTTTCCCAAAATTATCAGTACAAAGAAACTAATAATATGGAAATTATTCTTCATTAACTAGTGACACATTAAACATTAAAAAGCAGGTCAACTCTATTTTTGTTTTGTAACTTCTACATTTCAATGTGCAAATCACAAACAAAGCATGTATAGGAATCACATTTACATAATCTTTGTTCAGAATCAATAGCATCAATACAGGTGGTAATCTCAATGAGCTCTTTCAATAGAATGGTCTTTCATTTTAAAACAGTACATTAAAAATGCATACTCCAAAATTTGCTGAATTATTGTCAAAAACTAGGTCCATGAAATAAGTGTTATCACAATCGCAAAGAAATTAAGATATTAGTGGATATTTAAAACACCATCTTTAATAAAAGGGATTGCACTCAAGACAGATGTTAGTTCAAATACTTCTGTGATCATCCATATGCAGAGTTAATTGCTTCTCATCCAACACACACATACTGGACAAACATTTATCGTGATGTTTCATAGCCACCATAGCCATGATATGCAGAGGGTATATCATTGAAGTGTACCTTCTTTATTATCGCAGGGCACTCAGAACTTATTTGCTCCCAGTCAGCAGGGGTTTCACAGCTGAATGAAGAAAGTGCCAGGTGAAGCAAGAATTCACGGGAGTATCGGACCTTCCGAGGAGCTGAAGCTAAAATACAAAGAAAGTGAAGTATTAAAACGATAAAATTCTGTAAGGGAAATATTTATTTTCAAAAGCAATAATTTAATAAGAGATGCTGTCAAAATTCAAGAAGAGAAATATAGATAAACAATGCCGAGTGCCAGAAAATTGAAATTATAAAGAAGGACATTCAATTAAAAAAGTACAAGGCAACATAACTAAAAAGCAAAACAATTACTGGAATGATTAACATTTCAACCTTAACAAAACATGTCAATGTCTCAGGTTCACTTTGCATTGCTGAGAATAAAATATTATATTACAGAGGGGTGATGGGGCCTACAAAACTTTTTTAAAAGAAAATTTAACAAAGCATTCTTAACTCTTCCAAATATTAGATGAAAATACGATAATTCACAGACTAACTAGCAAATTCTTTTCATGTTTGTAAACTTACACATACATTTTTCCAAATATAATACAGTGTAGTGTGGCAAAAACTTTAACTTTCAATTCTGACAGATATCCCAGGCAGTTAATTCCTGTGTCCAGGGCAATATAGCTATAATTCAAATAGTTGTAAAACAAAAACATGAATTGCACTTTGGTTTGAAACTGATAAAAACTTGTGTATTCTTTTTCTTTGTCTGTATGTATTTTATGATCATTTCATTATTAGATTGTTGTGAGAATGGAATTGAAAGGAGCACATCAGTTTTATATTTTTGCAGAAAGTAAAAATGTTAAAAAGTATGTGGGGGAATGCAGTGAACTTCATATGACAAAAATACTGGTGCACTATAAATATATTTTGTTGAAAGAAATAGTTACATTTGCATATCTATTTCTGCCTTTATTTTTCGAAATATACTTTGGTAAAAAAAATGCTGAAAATAGTCATTTGAGTCTTCATTTACAGGAAATTTTATTTCACTGTTTTTCTCAAACAAGGGTAATTCTGATTGTTTATCAATTTCACAGCATTGTAAAGGAAATTAAAACTCTTGAATTTGAGAAGACTCACCATACATTCACATTACTCTCTTTGATATAATTTTCATTGCTCAAACTAGACAACAGTCCAGGAATAAAATAGTCTTCCACATCAGAAGAATCCAGTTCTAATCCATTATTCAAAAACTCTAATTTCTAATGTTGAGAATCACTAAGAATTTGACACCCATACAAGTCTTCTAAACATCTGTATATGTCACCAAAAGCATGAACATAGCTTTCTTTGAAAGACATTCTGAACGTAATCGACAATATTCGCAAGCACCAATATTTAATCGCTTCCTGGAAAAATTGCAAATATTCGCAAAAAATAGAAGCACACATTGGCCTTTTTTACTACAACCATAGTAATGATATTAAAAAGGGTGTTCTAGGTGCCTATGAACATCTGAGAGATGTTTAAAGTATGTCGTAGATGATAAATCTGGAACATATGACTTACATCCTTAGGACATGGTAGTAAAATGAAAATAATGTATGAGATATGTCCTTAGGATTGAAAGTGTTAAAGTAGTATTGCATGCATAGCGAGGCAAGGTGGGGAAATTAAAAGCATACAAGTAGCTACACACATACATTATTGAACTGTTTTCTCAATAGTTGCTGGATTTTAAGGTTAATTTTTAATTGTCATAATAATAATAATGCCAATAGCACCAATCCTGATAGCCAAGATGTTTACAATAACCCTGCATCTAGTAATATTTGTAATATAAGATTGAGGGATCTTGAAACTTGAGGTATCAAATGTGATACTTCGGGACTACCTGGTCTTTTTACTGAACCAAGTTTTTCAGGTTATGTTTAATTTTTGTATATTTGGCTTTGTCTAAGGACAAAAATTTTCAATCTACTTAATTGGATTGATCCTATTCTATCTGACATTGAGTTTGATGATTCTGACAACGATGGACAACAATTCGTTCAACAATAAGAAGATACTGACGGCTGATTCAGAAGGATCTGTTCTAGTTTTGTAGTACCGTAAACATCCTAGTTTTGTAGAATATTAAACGTTCCAGTTTTGTAGGATTGTAAATGTTATATTTTTGAAGTTTACTGTAACAGTTACTTTGCATTTTTTTGTAAGTCAATAAATATGTGCTCTAATATTATCATAAATTATTTTTCAATTGCTTTGAATATGATAAGCATTAAAAGACCCAATATTAATTTTTCTGTGCTTAAAAAAAGACAGAATAGGAATAAATTTTAAAAAATAGTATTAATAAATTGTCGCCTTAAGAGTCCTGAGGTATCTTACATGAAACCACCTGTAACAATGTAACTTATAAAAAAAATATAATAGGAGTAATTTTGTCTCACTTGACACAGAAACAACCATTTATCACAAAAATAATTAATTTTGAATTTCCTCCTCAGTTCAGGACTGAAGAGGATATCTACCTAGGTGTAAGGGCCAAAAATGGTCAAGTCAGAAAACGACTGCGTGTGTAGCCACTTGTCTTGACTGTCTGGCAAGTTTGTAGTTTCAGCTCAGTGTATTTATAACACAGGCAGTGAGACTATGGTTAGTGTATGATGTCTGCAATGTGCTGGTCCTTCACAAAGCACCTCTGCCATGTCTGGAAAATCTCAAGCTGCCTTAGGAGCCTGTGTGTTGCAGCAGCTCAGTCATCCAACCTACAGCCCAAATCTGGCCTCTTGTGATTATTTTCTGTCCCAAAACATTAAAAATAATTTCTGTAGTCAGGATTTATTGAGCAAATGAAGTCAAGAATGCAGTAACAACCTGATTTGATGAGCAGTCACAAGAATTTTTTTCAAATAGTTAATAACGTCACTGTACATGAAATGTTCCAAAAGCATTGAAGTCCACAGGGATTATATAGAAAAATAATAATAATAAACATATTGAGTTCTGTACTAGTTTTCTTATTTAAGAAGATATATTGTTGAATGCCCATCAATGGAGGTCATGCCAAAAGTTTTTAGCAGCGACCACAGGAGGAATTTTGGGAGAATGGACAGCACCTGAAAGTGTGCTCTTTTTTGGCCTTGAACCCAAAGAGTTGGAGAGATGGGGGGGACATACGCTGTGCTCAGAGATTGACATCTCATGCCATGATTTTGTACGATTCTAAAAAGGGTTTAAGTGCTGAAGAATGCCATAGTTCTTTGACACGTGTTTTTGTTGAATGTGCACCATCTAGAGCGACAGTTGGAAATTGGTTTCAAGAATTTTCGAGACGAAGACAGTCTCTGGAAGATGAACCGCGTCCTGGACGTTCAGCCATGGCAGTGGCAGAAGAAAACATTAACACTGTGAAGGATGGTGACAGAAGACCTGAACTTGACATTTGCTGACATTGAACAGACTAAACATTGGGTTTATTGCAGCACAAACCATTGTGCATCAACATTTGACACTCACCAAGCGATGTGCATGCTGGATACCACATTCATTGAGGGAGGAACAAAAATTCATAAGGGTGGACTTGTACAAATTCATGCAACAAAAATTTGATGGAGGGCTGTCTAAGGATGTTTTCAACATTGTAACAGGTGATGAACCATGGATTTACCACTATGAACTCCAGACTAAAAGACAGTCAAGTGTTTGGGGCTTTTCAGAAGAAGACCTGCCCACCAAGGTGAAGATGGGCCCCAGTTGCAGAAAGAAAATTGTTGCATCTTCTTAGACAAAGAAAGGTCTTCTGACTACTCAGCCATTCCATTTAAATTGCCCAAAAATTATCAAAATTTGACTTTTTCTTTCTTTCTAATTTTTTCTACTAATTCTATGAATCAAATAAATTAACATGTGTACTTTTATTTTTTTTCCTAACTTTATTATTTTTGGAAATATTGCGTAATAAAATTTGCTAAAAATAACCAGCATCACTAACTTAAAAATATCTCACATTTGAATATACGAATTATAGAAATTCCATTCAAATTCCGTTCGAAACTTAAAAACATGTTTAATTTTTAGAATTTTGCAAAATGTTTAATTTTATAAAGTTTCAATATTTTTTTTTAATTAAAAAATCTTTATAAACATACTACAGTATTGTTGACAACTCCAGAAGAAATTCAAAAGTGGGATCTCAGTATCATTCAAAAATATTAATTTATTACGAACCAGTGCATAGTAGATTGCTGCAAAAGAGACATTCTTGCATTACTGGCTGTCGGTTTCTTTGGCTGAAGCAGTAATTTAAGTACTTCTTGAGGTGGTGCAAATTCATGATTGTATGTGGTAATTAAATGACGGATTCTTGACTCTCATTTTGACTAACATTTTAAAATTTTCTGAACCCTCACAACTCACTTACCTTAGAATTCGTGAACTTTTGTCACAATGCACAGTTCTAATGCCTTACAGAATTTACTCTCAGGTCAGGACAAAATTCCATTTTCTTCAGCAACATTTTTAGCCACTTTTACCACATGTTCAGTTGCTGTGAAGTGTTGTTTAATTTTATTGTATGTACAACTTTCAAAAATTGTCAAAATTTGAATTTTCAATGTCTTGTCATCTGTTTATTGGAAGGAATCAATAACTTTCTTAGTAATATCTTCAGTGTGCAAAAATTCATCTGTTATAGCACATTGTACTTTCTGAAACTTTTACAGGGTTGTTTTGTTGCCATTTCCTTTTCTTGAAGGGGTTTCTCCTACTGCAATTAAACTCTTGTTTATCTTCTCTACATTCATTTCACAGACACTATTTGAAGAGCTTAAAAGTCATTGATTTCCTTGATTTCCACTGTTTTCACTATAGTCGCTGAACGTTCCACTACCTTTGTTAATGCTAAAGGAGCCACTGATCTCAATGCTTATGCACAAAAATCCTTTTCGGAAGCCAACTCCCCTTTTTCTATCATGAATCACTAATTTGACAATCTAATGATTACTAGAAAATTTGATTTAGGGGAAACTAGTAAATTGTGACCCAAAAGATTAGATTGAAACATTTGTTATATCTACTATGGTGATCACCACTTGAGTGGCACAGTGTACACACAATTCACAGAACTAACTCTAGAACTCATCTCTTTATAAGATGCATATTTTGATTTATGTTCAGAGAATTTTAATGTCGCTTGACAAGTGGTCTGTTGTATTTCATGAGCAGTAGGCCAGGAGGGCATCCTATCCCTGGGACTCAAAGAGACTCAGCAGTAAAATTTGTTTTGCTGACATGAGGAAAAGCAGAGAATTAGTTTCGCTGTCATCCATTCCTTCTTTGGACAGAGTGAACATATTAGTTGCTAATATTTCTTCAGCAGGCAGACAGTCATTCTTTTTATTGTTCATCAGTACTTGTATCAAAGACTGATTGAACACAATACATTAATGCAGGGGCAAGAAGCGCATGCCTGCCCTTACATTGGATTTTTAGATTTGTACGTGTTCAGTGCCCATGCCCACAAATACACCAAAATCTTTTTCAAATTTTTATCTCATCAAGTTCATAGAGAATTTTTCCATTTAAAAAAATCTTTTTAAATGAATTTTTATTTTTGATGAATTTATTTAGAAAGAAATTAAATATACAGTTCAAAGTGTTGAAATAAACGAACTAGGAATTTTTATATCAAGTACCTTTGGAGCAACAATTGATCTTGTTTTGTGAAGTATGTGTAAATTCCAAAATTTAATGTGGGAATAACTAACAACTCTATTTTCAGGCAAATAAAAAACACCTGCCTTTTTTTTTATTGTCCAGATGTAATAAAAAAAATGTTGTACATTTAGAAAAGTTGTGTTAACTCTTGTGTGAGTTGACATGGAATGGCTCTACTGTGAGCCTAGACAACCAGGGCTCTGTGACCACCGAGTGGAATGTGACAATGCTTGCCGAAAGTCATCACAACATTGACATCAGAGTGTTCAAAGTCCAAACAAGATCATATTTTACTGCACCAAGACAATGTTCCTGATCATATGTCTGCGAGAACAATCTATTTTCACAAAAATGAACATTTGCGATTATTGCCCCATCAACCTTATTTGTCCGACTTGGCCCCTTGTGATTTCTTTCCCCAAACCGAGGACAGAGGACAGAGCTTTTCTCCGGATGAAGAAGCTGTGGAGGTCTACAGGCAAGAAAAAAACTTGTGCATGCGTTTTACAGGGCCAACATTGAATTTTCCAGAATTTTCATTTGTCTTACGTTTGCTAAATCTATAAAAATTGTTTGTTGAAAGGAAAGGTATAAATTGGGTTGATGCGACACTCATGCTTTTAAAGCAGTGAGGAGGGATGTTATTTGCGGACCAACGCAAACTTGACATGCTGTACACCATCTATTTAGCTGAAATACGTCAGGAGGGTGTTCCAAAAAATAGGACTGCTCTCGTGTCTTCTATCTTTGGTAAGTAATTATGTTGCTCACTATCATCAGTGTACTATCAAAAAACACTGTACCAAGAACAACACTATCTTTAAGATTCAAGCACCTGACATTTTTTGCTTTTATGAGATAGAATTACATATGATTGATGGAGTTAATAATTTCGTACAGTTTTCTAAAACTGGTAATGTCATTTCAGTTAAGTTTGCTGTTCTTGTTAAGCATGCAGTTGACATTAACATAGAGGGAGTTTTTGTGCCCTTTTTCACTATAAAGCTTATATTCCTTATTTTTTAATTCCTATTTCCAATTACAAAGACTATTTTCCCATCTTTATTTCAGTTCTTAGATTTCTATTTGCCTGCACATTTTCAACTTCCTTTATGCATACATGTTCAAGCTCTACTAATAAGTCTCTTGCCACTTAATTGTTACACAAATCTAGTTTCTAAAGTTTTGCACTATTTTACGCAAAATTGCATGAAAACTACTAATGTTTTAAAAAAATTCAATATAACATTATTAAAAAATCTAATTTTGAAGAATGTATTTCTTTAAGAAAACTATTTTCAAATTTACAATTGTAGGAACACAGAAAAAAATTAAGTTTTGCAATTTTCATAGATATCACCAAAAAAGTTTGGAGCAATTTTTAAGAAAATTTTGAAAATGTTTGGGCCCATGTACAGTACTCCTCAAAACTGTAAAATCCATTTCAAAATCAAGGGATCCCATCAGGTAGATTGTTCTGAGAATATCAAATTTGGTGAAAATTCTGCCTATGGTTTAGCTAATAGTGTTGTTCACAAGCAGACAGAGCCACATTTTGCTGTAAACTAATTTTTAGGTATCAAGGTCCCACGGTCCCACAAAATGGGTTCCGACTACACAACATTTTCAAGGAAGTAATTTACTACATACAGGAAAAAGAGTTGTCCATTTTTTCAGTAACAGAGACATAAAGCTATAGGACTTTTTCTGCTCAAAAATCAGATATTTTGCTCCTGCATTATAATACTTTCTCTATACTGCATCAGAAACCCAACAAGGGAGGGGGCACATACGGTGGAAGGGGGGCAATCTGAGAGGTTGGGAGGGGGCAGCAAATGGTGAGAAAGGGATGGGGTGAAAGAGAAGAGGGGCAGAGAAAGGGAAGGAGAGAGAGGGAGCCGAAAAACTGAGGGAGGGAGCAAATGGGATGGACGATAAAGAGGGGGGCAGAGAAATGGACGGAGGGAGGCGGACAGAGGAACCAAGAAAGGGAAGGAGGGAGAGAGAAGGGGGGACAGAGAAAGTGCGGGAGGGAGGAGAGAGAAGGGGGGACAGAGAAAGTGCGGGAGTGAGTGAGAAGGAGGGACAGAGAAAGGGTGGGAGGGAGAGAATGGGGGACAGAGAAAGGGCAGGAGGGAGAGAGAAGGGGGGGAGACACAGAAAGGGCAGGAGGGAGAGAGAAGGGGGGGAGACACAGAAAGGGCAGGAGGGAGAGAGAAGGGGGGGACAGAGAAAGGGCGGGAGGGAGAAAAAGAAGAGGGAGACAGCGAAACATGTAGAGATATTGCAAAACAAGTTTGTGTTTTACAGTAAGTTTACACAGGATGTGTATTGCTTTTGTTCTTGTTTATGTTTTCCTGTAATGAAAATGGAGTATTCAATATTAGAAAAATAAAGTTGGATTTTTTGACAGTTTATTTTATTTTGAACACATGTTTCAAGTTTTATTTTAATTGAATTAATAAAAAATTATTAACATATTTAAATGAGTTTTTACATTTTTTTTTTGAAAGACAGGTTGGGTTTTGTGGGCTGGAGAAAATAAGGCCCATTCTGACTGTAATGAATTCTCATAGCAAGTTATGAAATTCCAAGATTGATCCATAAGCTTTTTACTTATTTCTTAAATAAGTAGCCTCTATAAAGAACACTGTTTATAATAGAATGAAATTAAAAAATTCACCAAGCAAAATATGTTTGTCATTAGTTATCTTAGGTAGTACTTTCCAAAATTGATATTTATATTAACAAATCATCTTCATTACATACATTAACATTATATTTGCCCACAAAACAAAATTGTACTTATTCTTTCTTATACCCTTTTCAGAATTCTGAGTCACTATTAGGGAACATATTTTTAAGTGAATGCTTACTATTTTTACTTGTAGAAGTTCCCTGCACTCAATAATTTCAAACCTATCCCCGCTTCTTGGCAATTGCATTCTTGACAATGCAAATGAACGGATACATGCAAAGCAGAAATAACTGCAACCTCGTGCTTGCTCATGTTTGTAGACCCTCTGTATAACTATTACTTCTGTCACATTCAATTACTTATGTAGAGGCAAAATGCAAGCTGCTCCAAATCCATTTTAAAGTGTGAACAGTCATATTCTGTGTTTGAAAATTTGAAAGTGCTTCTATGGGGCCATTTTAAACACTATCATGGATTTCATTTTATGTATTTTCTATTTTTTCTAAGACATTTTTGGAAAAAACTTTATATACGTTCAAATTTGGTGTTTTTTATTACAACAAATTCGGATCCCCAATTATAACTTTTGGAAACTCCTTGCTTTCTTTCTTTTACATTTTAAAATCTTCAGTGCACATAATTGTTTTCTCAATATCGAAATTCTAGAGAGGTCTGGCAATGCAGGTAATGTTATATTGACAGTTTTACTATGTCATGAAGGTAGGTTGTAATTTTAAATTAAAAAGGAAGAAATGCAACATTCTGTGAGAATTAAATCAGATTATGTCACTGATGGAAGGGTTACATTACTAGTTTCAATATTCCAGCTTCAGCCCCTCCATCTGTTGAAAGTGGTAACCTTTCACTTCAAATGTATCACTTTCCATGGACGTAATATAATTATAATGCCATAATAATAAGCAAACAAAATAAGGTAATTTTAAATAGCAAGCTCACAAGCATAAAAATAATGAACTGTTTTAAATAATACCATGCAAATGCTTTACATGCTTCTAAATATTACAAAGCTCACCAATTGGTGCATCTGCTTCAGATTTCAGCTGAGACTCCGAATTTGATTGCTGTTGGTTGGTGAGGGCAAAGAGAGCCCGCCTGTTACGAGCATTCACATCAGTAGAGCGTCCAGAAGCCTCTGCCTGTTCAAAAGCTTCTTTTGAGGCATCAGGAAATAGTGGCTGTCGTAGGACCATGAAAGCTGCATCACTGTTGGCTTCATGTACTGAGTCTTTGATCTCTGGAGCAGTTGTCACAGAGGCCTTGAAGGTTTCCTCGCTCTCACTTGTTGCCGCGCTATCCATACTGCCCACTCGACTCGGTATGTTTCCCATAGGGGTTGCAGGGCCAACGACCGACACAGCTGCTTCATCCTCATACCTTAATATGCGCCATCAAAAAAAGTTTACCCAATCATTTTCACCATCTTTATTAGCCAATAATTGTATTACATAGAAATTATACAATAGGTCTGGATTAAATCTAAGGCTGCACTTACGCTGTAAAAAAATCACCAGTCCCTATGTACTGCTCTGGTTCTCCAGAAAAGTATTCATCCAAAACCAATTTTGCTGTCTGCAAAAACAAAGAAGAAAGCATCTTAAAAACAGGTATATGAATATGAACACATAAAAAATAAGTACATAAATATGAACATTTTATTTAAAAGAAATAGTTTCTCTCTAACTGCAATGGATGGAGTTATTGAGTGGCTTGGCATTTATGCACTTCAGGAAGCAATTGGTGTATCCCTATAACTTGTGTGGTTAGGCATAACATTTCATTTGCTCTTGTAGTATCACTTTTATAACACTTGTAAGTACTTCAGCTCATAAATCTAATTCCTACATTGAATGAACTTGTCTTTTACAGAAGATAACAACATTTATGCTAATCTATTTTCCATTTCAATTATATTTCTTCCTTCAATATTTAAAGATGTTGGGAAAGTGTGCATTTCACGAACAAGTTCCATGCCCTTCATGAACGAGACTCACGTAGTAACATGATAAGCAAAATTTTGATTAGTATCATTTTATTAATATTTAGGAACAGCAGAAAACATCCTGTGGCAGGTGTAGCTCCTTATTGTCCCAAGCTCATCATATAACAAGTCTAATTGTGTCAAATCTGGATTTGGTTATTAAAAATAGAGCCTGAAAGTTAGGCAAAATGCCTTTCTACTATCATATTACTAACTTTCTACCAATATGATTATTAAACTTTTGACAATAGGAATCATTTAGTTATAATTATGGGGGTTATGAAAGATTTCCACTTTGCTTATTTGAAGTATTTTGCTTTATTTTGGCATTTTTCTCCCTTTCTATCTTTAATTTCCTTTTTGCGCTAAGCATCGATTCTGATAAAGCTGGAAACTTATCAACAGGCTCTGACATGTATTGTCTTCCTCTGCAAGTGGAGAAATGAAGCAAGAAGTATTGAACTTGGGCTTCAGGACCAGGGAAAGCTAAAGGCAGTTATGATAAATTGAGATCATACGAGTCAGTTTTTTTTATTTCTTTCATTGAGTCTTTTGTTTGATCACAAGAAATACCATCCCTTGAGAAAGGCCTCCGATCCCTTTGAAGGACTCTGACATAATGACCCTAACCAGTACTGGCAATTATGTCAGTTCACAGAGCGAAAACAATAATAGCCTTTTTCACTGATGTCATCTCGGAATTTAAACATGTTAAGTCCAAAATAGCCTTTTGTAGAGACATCTCTGCAAGTGGAACAAGTTTGTAGTCATCATACCAAAATTGTGTGCCACTCAGAAACATTTTCAGAAGCGAAACTGAATAATAAACTTTCTGATAGACTGAGATTTAAAAAAAATCTGGTCTTATAAGCAAAGATTACGAAGAAAATCTTGTATCCTTCTATGTAAATGCTGATGAAAATTTTAGTGTAAATATAAAAATTTGAATAACTTTTAATGGTCCTTTTTACTGTTCACATGCCTTTTTGCACCTCTATTTTAGTCAGCAAAAATGCCTTTTTATGCACCTATTTTAGCAAAAACAAATGCTTTTTTCCCCTGCCTGTTTTAGGTAAATGCCAGAAATTCCAAGGTCTATCTATAAAATGTGTTAAAAGTAGTTTTAAAATTTAATAAATACTTGTCCTGACTGCAATTACTTACCCTCACTAAATCAAGATTTGTGCCAGTAATCTTCAAGGAATGATTTCCCACTGTGACTGTATATTTATATTCACCCAAACTTGCATCGTTTGTAGAAAAACTATGCAATAATTTGGTACGGTTCATACCTGAAAAATATTTTACATGTCAATATTCATAACAAACTTTAATTTAATTTTTAAAAGTAATTATTTCCCAAAAGTCAAGTAAAGTTATTGTAATGAAATTGAAATCATCCAAAGATGTTATTATTCCTGTAATGCAATTAATTAAACAAGGTCAGATTGTGTGGTGGTAAGTAGTAAACCCCCATTATGGCGGTTTTCAACTCCAATAATCAAAAAGGGTGTGAGCAATTGGTTTATTAAGCTCAGCAAGACTTCTGTCTACAATTTGGAATGGAGAAACATGTATGTTACTTGCATTGAGCATGAGGGATGGGAGATCCACATGCTACACCTACACCCTCCACTCCTACACCCAGTTTGAAGACTGTTAGTTACCCTTGTAGACAGCAGAGAATCATGAACTCTACCATGAACTCAGACGTTGAAATAAATATCGAAAAACAAAAAACCACCAACCCACCAACCCCAACCAAAGGATAGGGACGGGTAGGATAAGGTGTTTCCTGTAGAGATGATTAAAAGAGTAATGGGTCAACAGTTTTACATCGTCCCATCACAAACAAAAACTATTTAGTTTCCAGGATAGAAGAAACTGTGTAATATTACTGATACAGGAATGAACAGCAATGCACAACTGTTATATTAGTGTCCAATCTTGCCAAATGCTGAAGGAGGTACTGGACTACCGTTGTACTTAGTGATATTGAATATGGTGATAGTGTATGATAGTGGTAGTAGATATAGTGATAATGAATAAAAATAAAATTGCAAATAGTCTAGAAAATTGACTTGCTGATGAGAATGTTAAAACTTATTGCCTAAGTATCACAATTTTTTTGATCCTTAAAATAGTTTTCATGTTTTTGTCATTATCTTCATCTTCACTTTTATCATTTTTCTTTCCTTTTCTCCCATACTATGTTGTCCTGCGACATTTTAGGTTCATAAGAAAAAGTTTTGTGGGTTGAATTTGTGCTTGCTTTTCATCTGGTACCATCAAAGAACATTCCCTTCTGAATCACCAGATTTTTCTCTGTCTTGCTCTTGCTCGTGGCCTCTGATTATTTAACCATTCTTTAAGAAAATAAACATTAAAATTGCATTCACGTGTTTGTGTGACTGAGTTCTGAACTGCAAAGTTCTACATTTGTTTCACAGGAAGCCTGAGAGAGAGAGAGGCAAGTTTCCAAGTTTGAGGAATTTTTGTGAAGAACATTTTTTCATCATTCTGCCTTTCTGTTTGGATGTATCAACGTGCATTTTTTTCATTTCCATTTCTTGCCAAAAGCCAATTTGTACTTGCTGGGCATGAAACCAACTCAGAATGGCTTCGCTGATCTGCCCACTGTGGAACAAAATCTCAGCAGCATTTTTTTTCTCACATTGTCTTTCACTACAAACCTCTTTGTTTACAATTCTCTCTTTACTGGTCCATTCAAAAATACTGGTTTGGTTCGTCCAGCAAATTTGCATATCAAGAATGCATAGATATCAAGAATACACCACAAATATAATATGGTATTATAGATGTATGTGATATTTACTGCCTTTGCAACTTATTGTTATGTCAACATTCAAGGTTCTTGACATGGCAAGGCAGTGTAAAAACAAATTCTAACTAACTAGGCTTAATCTGCAAATACAAAATGACTCCACATATTTCAAACGTGATAAATAGGAAAAAATCTTGTCTTATTTTCCCTGACTGAATACTACTTTAACAAACAAACCGCACAATTAGACAAATATCACCAAACATTTAGCCATTAAGTTTATAAACCTTCTCTATTCATCCTCAGAGTGAGCTTACCTTGGGCAAGGCGGTTGCTGTCATCAGATGCACTACTGTTCAGGCTGCTACTAGAGCCCCCAACTCTTTCTTTCTCTGCCTGCTCTAAACGAACTGGAGAAGCATTGCGGCGGATTGTATCCTCCATGAGCTGCTTAGCGTAACTGAAAATTGAAGTGCAGGTAAAAATATTGAAGGAATCATTGTTTATTTTCATTTCTAACAAAGTATGAAATAAACATACTTAATTTTATCTTCTGCAGGTCCTGTGATCTGGACAAGTCTTTCTTTAGCCCCTGGACTCACTGCAGAAAGAAGAAGAAAATGTACAACTTACACAAAACATTTTCTTTGTTTTAACAAGCAGTTTGTATTTAACCCTTTCATAGCAACCTCCATTTCATTTAGATTTTTCAAAAGCAATTTTTAATTTTGGATACTTCAGATTTTTCTTTTTACATACTATTTCAATGTTAAGTAATTTGTAAAGCAGGCATTTATAATACAATACCAAAAATAATAACAAGAATCAGAATTGTAATATAGTCATAAGTATACTAAAATCTCAGATTGAGGGTAATTAACTAAAAAATACTAAAACTAGCAAAATAGGCAGGAAATGTACAATACACAGAAAAAATAAAAATGAGCAATGCTGGATACATGGTTCTTTAATTTAAACTTGACAAGCATGCAATTCTGCAAATCTCATGACTTAGTTCACCGTGTGCCACAAGAGTGCACCACATAAAAGAATTGGAATACTCACTCCAGCAAATGTCTCAAAGTAAAGTACGTTAATGTTCCTTTGTTTATGAAAGGGTTAATGAATGTCACTTTCATCAGAAAACATATTTGCAATTCCTCTTTATTGCACTTAACAATTCAAATCATACTAGTATTTTAAAAAATAGTAATATTACATTCACACTTTCAATCATCACACTAAAAGCAAATAAGCTTGCATCAATTAAAATGTGCAACAGAAAATGCATTTAGATAATAATGAGCACAAATAATAAGCAGTTAATTACAAGTGAAGGAAGATGAACTGGTCAAAGAAACATTATCGAAGATAACAAAAGCCAAAAATCATGAAAAATTAATAAAGGCATTTCATGCATAAAGTGTTTGTCATCCCATCCTTTACAAACTTTATACACTTTCTCTCAGCTTCAAGCAACTTTACACTCACTGTCTGCTTTAACATGGAGTGCAATGTTGTAACATTCAAATGCATTAGTTATTTCAACATAAATGTAGGTTAACTATGCAAACATCGGAATCAATGACTTAGCTGTTAATAAAATAAGAGGTGGAAATTTTTTCAAAGAAATAAGCATATTAGTAGAGCTATGAAGTACACGGATAAAAATTAAAAAAATATTCTGTTGTGGTTTCAAAATATAAACAAAAATTATTCCAATGAATTAACAACTTTAAATTATTTTTACTAAAGTGATCCAATATTTCTGAAACACCAATTTCAAAGAACCATGCAGAAGCTGAATGTATTTATTTTATGATTCAATTTGCAATGAAATAATTCCACTTTCATTAAATAACGACACTACACTTATTTTTATACCAATTATGCGCAAAGGTAAAACTCAAATACTCAAGTTACTAAAAATACAGAAAATTGGAATTTCCAAATGCCCGATGGTTTATAATTAGTACAAGATTAATGGCACCAAAAACCACAACAGATTTAAATAACTACACAAACAATAAAAAGATAGTTTTGGAGATGAGAGCGTCATCACTGTTAATTATTACAGTTGTGAAATCTGTATTAATGTATTTATTCAGTAATATAAATTCAATGCATTTCAACAAATATGCACCAACAAACCTTGAATGTGAGCTTATATGCATTTTACAAATGTTATCATTAAAGCAATCCAAGAATGGCAGTGATACTACCTCGCTGAAAAGAAATAATTGTTTCACTGAGTTCTTCAATCATATGGACTCTGCGCCCCTTGATTCCCATCACTACATTATTTTGAAGAACAAAAGATACGGAAATCAGTGGAAAAGCAAATAAAATACCATAGAAATTGCAATCCATTGGTAAATACATTAAATTAATTAAAACGTAAATTAAATTAAAAAATTACTCTGAAATACTGCTTACCTTTGCCTGAATCTGAATTCCTTATTACAACTTCGTCCTTACAATAATTCTTGCCAGGAATCTTTGTGGGTTTAGCGAATTTTCCAGAAGTTTTTATTACTTCACCAGGAGATAAAACAGGAGGTTGCACTGTGGTAGGTGAACTAGATGGACACATTAATGGCAGAGTCATGCCAGGATGAGTAGGAGTTTCAGGGGCTGACACAATTTCAGTCTGAAAATAGTGGCAAATATATTATCAATCATTTGAATTGTGAAATTTATACATTAATTAACACATGAATATATAATTAAATAAAAAATATTTGAGGAACAACACAAAACATTTTACATAAAATAACCATAAAATTAGAGATAGTTACTTCAATAGTGCTGAGTTTTGGCTTATAGTAGCTATTCATGTTGTCACATGGGGACCAGTTGGTGGCTCGCAACTCTATCAGTTCCAAGAGTTGAATTCGAGAACTTACATCTAACCTATCATCTCGGCAACCATTTCGAAAAACAACATATGCACGATCCAGCTGATCTGAAAAGACAAAACCAATTAACTAAATAACCGGAAAGTATTATCAGAGGCAATAATATGATTTTCATATGCAATACTGAATTCAAAATGCAAATTGCCTCCTTCTCCTCCCCCCGAAAGTCGCGACATATTCATAAATAATTTTCACTTATTTTCTACTGTAATATGAGTCACTCAATACAACTAAATATGTTAAAGATAAATAATAAATAATCAACAAATAAAGATAAACTTTAAATTTAACATAAATACAATGTACACTGCAGAAGAACACATCAAGTTGGCTGGACACCACACCTATAGCCCTCTCCAAAGAAAAACCCAAGCTTAAATCACTGTTCACGATTCCATTGAGTTATTGACAGTAAAGAAACAATGACACAGTTGAAGTAATAATTAATTTTTGAATAGATTTTTAAAACTACTTTCGGCATTGAGTACTTGTAAACCGTGAAGAGTAGCTTTGACCTAGTAGGAAAGGAGAAATGTATAACTAAGGATTAATTGATATCAAAAACCACCACATGCAGGATTAACATTGAATTACATGGCTAGACATCCCATGAGAAGAAGAAAGGAATTGTTTATGACTTGGTTGACCATGTGATCAAACTTTCTGATTCAATTTATCAAGGTAATTTGAAGGTAAAACAACAATTACAAGTAAATTATTCTCCAGAAAAATTTATTAATATATATGTTTATTACCATACATGACAACTTAGACAAGAAAGTGCATATGTTAATGAAAAAAAAAGATGAAAATAATGACCTTACTATATATGTCCCTAGTGGTCCAAAAGTTTTACAAAATAAACATCTGATAACTTACATAGTGTTGTTGCCTATAAAATATTCTAGAATTTATTTATTTTCTATTGAAGTAAATAAATAAACAAAGAATGTTTAATTAAGAACAGAAAAGACTGTAGATGAGTTAAAAGAGAATAAGGTTGAGTACCAAATTAAACTTACTTGCACTGGTAAGACCAAATATCTTTTAGAGAAGCATACACGTGAAAATAGAATGGATATTTTAGAACATTCCCGTACATGCAACTATACTTAGACATAGGATTGATAAAAAAAATTTTTTTTGAGAAGGTGAAGCTTTTACATTTCTAACAGAGATATGATTCCTGGCTGGTGCCTGAAACGATGAGCTTAATAGCAGAAAATTATTAAATCACTAATATACACAATTTATTCAGCTAATGAAAGAACATAGTGTATGAATTTCGAATTGCTCAACTTAACTTTCACTAATCAATTTGGTCCTCCTCACTCCTCTCGTAGCAATTTCTACAATTGGTATCCCTTATGAAGAAAATTCACTTCTGATCATGCCACCAACCTGAGAACTCTGACAAGCACCTTATTGCATAGCACATAATTCATATTTTTCATTGGGAATTATATTTATATTGTCATATACAGCAAACAAACAAGCACGTGCATAAAGTTCCAAAGTAATTGTATTATACTGCGATTTTTGTAGGAAGAGCTTATGGGAAGAAGTTTCTCTGAAACACCGTTGTAATTTGTAATTTATTACATTTTGTTAATAACATTAGGTTCTTGTGTGGTTTTAAAAATAAATTGTTACTTTCTTAAATTGACATTTTTTAAATAAAATAACTTGCATTTTGAAGAAATTTTTACTAATCTTTATTTCAACTGTGAATAGGTTAATGCGCAACTGTCATTAACTCAAACAAACTGAGTAGAACAATTTAAATTAAGGAGACACTCAAAAACAAACTTGTTAAAAATTCCCGGTTGTACCACAGATTTCATGAAAATATCTATGCCTTAAGAGATTTAATTTAAATTAACTCTTACACCAAAACAGCAACGCAACAATAATTATTGCAACTTCCTTTTTTTGTCTGATGTGACCCCATAATTAAAAGTTTAATATAAAAAGTGAACATGAAATATGGAAGGATAGAAAATCCCAAGTTAGTAACAAAAATAAGACCCTTCATAGATCCTTAGTTTGTTTATAAGACAATAACACACAGCCAAAGAAAAATGGTTAGCCATCACAAGCACATATATTAATTGCATAAATGTCATCAATAAATTTTCATTTAGAACATTACAAAACACAAAGTTCAAATGAATGAACACAAAACTCCATACTAAATTTGTTTTGTTCGTGAAAGTTGATTACTTTCCCCCACAATTTTCCAAATGTGAATGGCCTAGAAAAGCAACCTTATCAAGCTAGAGACATAAAAATGCTGGAGCAATAATTTACATTTTCTTATGCTGTCTAAATCAAACGGATCTTAACTGTACAACATATGAGCACCTTGAATTTAAAATCTTTTTGATGTGAATTGGGAATAGCTTAATGAGAGCTTAACCACCATTTTCCATTTGTTCTGAAAGGAGGGGGGGTTCCTCAAAAACTTTTTATGTTTTGCTAGAAGATGTTCAACCATTGCCTGTCGCAAACACCAAATAACCACCAAACATCGCAAATGAAGCTAAACTTGCACTTCACACAAGCATCCTCCTTGAGAACAATCTTTTTGCCTGGCCAGAAATATGCCCAAATCAGATAGCAGCTCATTTTCCACAACCGAGCATCACCAAAGCATTTGCCCAGTTGCAAGCGGACCCTTTATTAATACCTTACTGCATGCCCCATTTAGTAAACATTTTTATCACAATGCAACATCAGACATTATCTGAAGAAATAGGCAAGATCAGCCATAATTTCTGACATCTGGTTTAAATATCATGTGTCTGACATCCGAGAGCTGTATGTAGTCCACGGGTTGTGCCCAACTGGTCTAGAAAGAAATGAACCCTAATGTGACATTCTAACTAATGAAAACTAGTGGTGCTACAACAGCACATACTTTCTCGCAATATTACAATGTTATCGTTATATACAAGGTACAACACACTTTGTCTGAAGCAAAAATCTCTATCTTCAATTTTGTAGTTTTGAAATACTATTTTTGCAATTTTCGAAAAAAATGGGCAATACCTAATAATGAGCCTAGTGTCATATTTTTTTACCATCTTTTAGTACATAAGTGGAAAAAATTTAAAGACAAAATTTGGAGCAGTTTTTGTGAGACAAAATTTTCATAAATTTCAAGCGCAAATTATGGAAAAACTAAACGTATTTTCAAAAAATTGTACAACATTATTTAAAGAGCTAATTTTGTACAACCGACTTTGTCTGAGGCAAAAAGCTCTATCTTCAATTTGTAGTTTTGAAATTGTTCTTTGCAATTTTCAAAAATTTCCGAAAATGTTCGAAGGACTTCATGTAAAGTACCCCCAAAAATTTAAATATTAGTTTCAAATTCCAGGAGCTGCAATAATAGCCAGAACGGTTGAGGAATATCATTTTTTATGAAAATTGACTGATCCGATTTAGGTGCTAGCATTGTCTACAGATGGACAGACAGACAGACTTTTTGCCGTCAATTGATTTTTCAGTATGAAGAACCATCAAAACGTACATTCTGGCTATACCACACATTAAAGGATTTTTTCCCCTTAAATTTAGCAACAAGATTTATCCAATTTTTTATTCCCAGAGCCCGACAATGAGAGATTTTCTGGCGAAAATTTGCCATTTCCTGGCATACAATAACTTTCTCTTCTTACAAAGTATTTGTACAGTGGAAAAGTAAAAGCTAAAAGTGGATATACATTAAATTAAAGAATTAGTTCATGTCACACAGGATCTTTGAGAGTTCACAAAGAAAAAGTTTTAAATAAATTTCCTTCCCCTCCTCTGATTACAACACTCGTAATTGTCGAAATCTGACATTTTTTCATTGGTATTTGAAACAAAATAAAACAAACAGGAATACATGGCAAACAAACTTTTCCTTCTTTTAGTGTTATGAAATCCATAATGTGGATATTTTAATGATTACCAAATGTCTTTTGTTAAATTATGATGAAAAAATAAATTTTGCATTTTGTGTTCTACACTTACAAGACGTTTTAAAAGAAAAAACAAACAGTTTTTGAGATATTGAGTACACATTTTTGGAAAATGACAATTTCCATCAAAATTATTCAACACCTACTCATATTTTTTTAAAATTTACTCATCATTCAAAGATCTAAAATTGAGGGGTAAATTGCACCAGAAAAGAAATCCCTGACCTTAATGTTGGAGGCACAAAACAGATTCAAAAGGTATTTGAACTAATGTAATTTTCCGAATTTCAGTGACTTTAATGAAAATTGGAACTATAACATATTGTAAATTCATTTTCCTCTATTCCCAAGCAAACAGTTGGCACATATCTACCCAACCAGACCTTGACATTCAATGATCACACTGAGCTGAAGCCAAGCACGTAAAACCACCACAGGACAATGAACAATGACAATTTTATAATTGAAACAAATAATATTAATAATAATATGGTATATTTGCCCCTGTATCTTCCAGCTGATGATCACATTTATAAAGATGCAGCAAATTTAGTCACTGCACAGTAGATGGTTTTATTTGGAAGATCTGTCCAAGAGGATTTCTGCCAGCTGTGATAATGCACTGAGCCTCGTTATTGCTTTCTAACTCACATCGAAGTTGTATCTGCAAAACAATCTCAGTAACGAATTTTGGAATTAATTTTTTTTGAGAAACTTTGAACTAAATAAAAATGTATGTAAGCATGTAATTTTTAAAGATATTATGTTTGTGTGTGTGTGTGTATAAGGAAGCATGTGTACATGCAAACTATACTTGGGTTTTTATAACCTGGCACTTGACTTAAATCAGTTGTTACGGTGTGATCCAATTGAGAGTTTGAACATCACAGTGATGTCACTGTGGTGATGTTTAAGCTCGCGATTGGACAAAACCATCAACAGCTGATTTACGTCAAGTGCCAAGTTATAAAATCTCAAGTATAGTGGTGTGATTAAGAAAGGTCTGTACGAGAGCACACATGCGAGCAAAAAAACATAATCTGAGAAAAAGGGAATGAGATGTATGAGCATGTTCAATTTGAAAAATCATTTCTAATACTTTTCATATTAGGTTTTACACAGTCAATATCACAATAACTGAATATGAAAAAACAAAAGAATTAATGGCACATAAATAATGACAAATATGCAAGTTGTATTTTCTTTGAAGTTTTTCACCTTGTTTGCAACATATACATCGAAAAATAGAAAGATAATAAAGTATAAATTAATGATAATTAATTTTAATAATCAATGCATCTTCCTTTTCTCAAGATACAAGAAAGGAATTCCTAAGTAAAATAAGTTTGGAAAGATGTGATTCGGGTTACACCAACAATATGGATAAATCTAAATTTCATCTTTAATAATAGTTTCACATCTTAAAATAATACTTATATAACCTATAGCATAAATATATAACCTATAGCATGTTCATTAATAGCAGGAGGTTTCATTTGCATAATACTTTTCAATTTAAGATACAATTGGCTGTGAAACATTTGCATTTGGCTTCCACAAACTAGCAATGATTTCATTGTTCATCAGATCAACTCCACAGAAACCTGTGCACCGTCTCTATCAAGTTCTGGACCAATTGTTAGTAATTCCCTAACTACTGCTCCTGATTAAGCATTACGATTAACCATAATGTAATGAAGTATTACATAACTTTGCAATCTCGTTACGTTTCAGTTGCATTCCAACCCTAACAGAAAGTTCCACTTGGGGGAAGATCCAAAAAAGCATAACAACCATTTTTCTTTCACTAAAAATATTTCTATATAAATAAATAATGTGAAACTATTTGTGAGAAACATACTCTTGACATCACTAGCAAATACTGAAATTGTTTTACGGGTTATGTGTTAATACACATTAATTTGGGTTATTCCAAGAGAATAAGTGTGATTTTGTGCAATGTCTTAAATGATTGTCTTCAAGAGTCATTTACTTACGATTCAGATTCAGATATGTCAAGACTAATTATTTCTCCAGTATTTTTAATATTCCCACCAAGAACCAATTAATATCAAATCCAGAGCATGCCAGGGTCATAAAAATTAAATTTTAATAATCCTGCTGAAGATGTGAGTAAAAAAAAGTTCAATTCACTCGGAAAGCTAAGAATAAAGTAAAAGGGAAAAATAATTTATGGATGTAGATAAATAAAATGGAACGTAATGTATTTCCATTTATCAATAAAAAATTTGTCCTTCTCTAGAAAGAAAGTGAAGATTACTGCAACAATTGTATTACATTATTCATTTCATCCAATTGATCATAACATAAGGTAGGGACATTGTACAATACACAACCATAACTTCATCTTTTAAATACCCCTTTTTTTGTTGAATCATTATTAATGACATTAAATGAATACACATCACAAAGGATCGAAATTTTTTCTGGCCTCTCACATTAGATGGCAACACACATATCGGATATTGTCTAAAACTGCTCAACGGTCTACAGGATGGTAACCCAAATTAGAAATCATCAACTGTAAGCCCAAGTCACCTTGTTCAATTACAAGCTATTATACTTCATTGTTACCTTTATACACAGCTTCCAATTGTGATCCATAAATCTTCAAATTCGTGCATAAAGTGCATATATTGGTTTGCAACACTTTGTCATAGTTCCCATTCATAATGTGCATTGAAACAGCATCAGCTAAAGCCATTACATCTTCAACTGTTACAAAAATACCGACATATTCAATACATTTAACACAGTTAAAACAAACTTTGTAGACTTTCATCTTTCTGAAAGGCATTTGCATTTACATACAACTCACCTGAAGATAAACGACTATCCACAACAGAATGACGATTCTGATTTGCCGCTACTTTTAATGGACGGGGTTTTTCCAACTTTTTTACAGTTTTCGTCAAACGCATCGCGTTTTGTGCAGACATCATTCACTTATGAGAACCTAAATGGAAAAGGCAGACACACGTTTTTGCATGTTAACATTTTCCAAAAAAGGATAATTATTTACGAAACGACAATAAATGAGCAATAATTAGAGCTACCCAAAATAAGTAAAGAGGCAACCTAAGCCGAAAAGAGCATACTACTTAGTTAACGTATGTAATATACAACAAAATAAAAGTAGCCAAAATGAGGACACAATATCTACAACAGTATTTCGGTGTTGCACGATCAAACCTTATGGCCGCGACTCTCCCTGCCAAGTCTTTGTCTTCAGAGGAATCTGAGTTGACTGCCAGATGTCGCGCTCGCGAGAGGCATTCGCCAAACTATATGGTTTCAACTTCCAATGATTTTCACACCTTATCACCACGTATCACCTTCTTCGTGTTGCCTCCGTTCTCTCCTAATGTCATTCGTTCGTCAGCTGTCATTCAACTTGGCTTTCTTCCAAGTGCGCTTGGAACTCTTTAATTGCTCTCTGGTCTCGCACTCATTGCCTATTCGTTGCGTTCACCAGGCAAAGACATTGGAAATAAACCAGGCAATCGCAGGCAGTTGACCGTTGCGGCGCGCATTTAGGTGTTCGATTTCCGTCGACAACCCAACAGCAATGACTTCTCCATCTATAAGTGCAATCAGCAATTACTCCGCCCTTTTTATAATTAGTGGCGTAGCATAGTGGGGCCGGCCGGGGGCGGCCCGCCCGGGCGGCGCTTATAGAGGACGCCAAAATTTCACAATAAATGTAAAAACATTGTAAGAAAAATGTAAAAAAAAACTTGTAAAAATTTGAACCATTTCATATTTTTGTCATACCTACGATTCAGACTGATTGCAATGAGCACGGAATCTTTCATTACTAATTCTATGACGACTTATTTAAATGAATGAATAGCATTTTGTACTGACTTGTAGGGATACCATTAATTTATTTTGTTCTTGGATTATTTATGACTAATATTCAGCGAAAATGACTCCTGCAGTATAAATAATAGTGTTCAATATTGTATAATAATACCTAATTAGATTATAGTACGCATAAATCCCTTCAGAGAAGTCCGTGAATGATGCTTTGATAATTCAAAGAAAATGTCTTTAATGAATCGTCAGTTGTCCAATTCACTTTAACTTAATCGTATATTCAGGTGACCCACCAACCATGGGCCACATCCGTTACTTCTAAACGGCTCACGAAATCGACGTGCAGTTTCCGCTCAATAATGCGGAATCATGGGACACGTAATATGCCGTAGAGATATTGTTTGAAATATTTTTAGTTTTCGAGAAATTGAATCACCTTCGATTTTTCAAATGGGACTATATACTTTTCTCATTAGCAATGAATAGATCATAAAAAGAGGAATACAACGATGTTTCACATGTTAGTATTTAGATAGTAATTTTAGTATGAAATTAGAGTTTCTGATATGCGATGGTCCCACCAGTTGAGGGTAAACGGTTCCTAAACTATAAGCAGCCCTTGCAACAGTCACCTTTGGCCTTCGCGGCGCCGCGACTGTTATGGAGAGAGGGGAGACTGAGCGATCTGGCAATGGGAGATAGAGGCGTAATTACAGCAGTACTGGTCTTATCAGGACTGACCCAGGAAAAACATGAGTAATAACTATGATAATGAAAGTATTTTTTCCCATTGATTCATAAGAATTACATTTCTCTTCTGGTTGAAATTCCAAAGCATCGATGTACTCCAGCGTCACAAATGACTGAAATATTTCATCAGCCCTTGGACTAACGACTGCAGGGGTGCCTTGCAGATGGAGGACCCAGAGTTTAGTAAATAATGTACATATTTTCATTCTGTTTTTCTGTAGTTATTCACGTCTTATTTTATTTTTGTAAATTTATAATGAGAATTGGACTAACGACAATAATAACAAAATTTATACCGTTTCATAATCTGTTGGATGTTTTGGAGATAGTATAGTGAAAATCTTCAACTTTTCATTTCCTTTGCTTGTATTTGTAGTGTTTTAAAATTCTGGATTGTCCGTACAGCCATTAGACATCGATCTCAATTCTTGTTAAATTTGAAAATGACCTTTGTCAGAATCTTCCGCACACTACCAATTTCTTTATATCGTTAATTCCAATTATCAATGCTCTGGAATTTCTATCAGCAAAAGAAATGATAGATTCTGATGAATCAGTACAAAATGTTTCATTTTGATCGTTAATATTGATGTCTTTCTAGTTAAGACTACTTGAGCTACCGCCCCTCTGTCACTCCTCTCCTTGTTTAAAGTCCCGGCGCTGCGATGCGAAGATCATTTACACTGCGATTTTTGTAACTTTGCCCCTGACAGAAATCAGCTGTTTCGCTGCCATCCAATCCGTAACACGTGTCAAGACACGGAGGGGGGCGAGTGATGGATCCTATTATTAATATTGTTATTTATTTTGGTAATTAGTTATGTATAATTGTATTAAATAAAATATTTAATTGAAAGTCGAATGTATACGTACACGAACTATACAATTTTTCAACAAAGTTCAATAATTTAACAATCAGTACGAGTACTTATCGGCACTGTGAGTAAAAATGACAGTTTGGAAAGAGCATACATACAGAATGTCTCACTGACTATGGACCACCTCCATAACTTCGAAAAGGTTCACTTTATCAGAGTACGGTTTACACTCAACAATACGGAATCATGGGCAAGTAATATGCTGTAAAGATATTGTTTGCAACACTTTTCGTTTCCGAGAAATTGAATCATCTTTGATTTTTTAAATGTAACTATATATTTTTCTCATAAGCAATGGATAATTCATAAAAAGAGGAATACAATGATGTATAGTATGTTAGTATTTTGAAAGTAATTTTAGTATAAAATTAAGAGTTTCTGACGTGATTTTAACCCTCCGGCGGCCGTGTCCCATTATTTCCCGCCAGCAGGCGCGTGCGGCACTCCGTACCACGTTTATCTTCTTCGATTTTCGCGTCAATAATTATTACTTTTTTAAGGGAATGTGAAGGAAATATTCTATATTTCCTATTTTATAATAAAATGTATCAAAACATATAGAATATTTCCTTCCACCCTACTCCAGTTGAGTAAACATTGACCCTAACTATTCGTCTCCGCAAAGTGCCAGTTTTCGTTGCATTTCCCTAATAGTGTACAGCTATTTGGATGAAGTTCTGTATAAGGGATTATTATTTTGTTGTGATCATTGCAATGCGTCCTGTTCAGAACAACTTGCATAAGGACGTTCTTCACAGTCAGACGTGTGAAGTCGTTGCAAAAGTATATCCATTTATGAAGAGAAGCAAAAGAAAGCATTGAAAATATCAAAGCAGTTCTTAAAGCAGTAATTGCTGCTTCGAGTGTTTCGAAAATATCTATTTGCAAAATTAATAAGGAAATTAATTATATTCAATCAGGACAATCGTGCTCATTTTCTACTCCTAATAAAAAGAAGAGAAAGGATGTGGAATCTGCTCTCGTCAGTTTCAATGAGAGTATGATTCGCCGCACAATGATTTAATGCATCAAAAAATCGTTATTTTTCAGGAAACGATGCGAACGATAGTAGACAGTGATAGTGATACTACTTATGATAGTGAGGAAACTGGTATCAGTGAGAGTGGAAGACATATGGATGATGAGAACAGAGCCAGGCCATCCAGTGAATTTGGTGTTTCTCCATTACCGAGCGAAGACACTGCAGCAAATTGATTTCCAAGGCTGTTCGCTAGCATGTGCTAGCGACTAATGTTTTTGATATGGGCAGACGAGCCAGGTGCGAGCGAATGCCGCCTCCTGGCTCTCTCCCCACCACTTTCAGCTTCCCCCTCTACTCGCAAATCCTAGCGGCCACCCTAGAAAAATTTAGCTGTACTCTCCTGGAACGCTGGTGACCTAAACAACGCCAAGTCTTCGGAGTTTAAGACTCTTATTTACGAATTGAACGTTGTTTTCATCATAGTCGAAGCTGGGTGCCTCTACAGATTCCCCAGAATTTTACAACACTCTGAATAACAGAAATTTTATTTTATCAAGATCAAGACAAGTGGCCTCAGGTATTTGCAGGTGTAAACAACAATAGGGTATGCAAATTTGAGGGCCTTCATAAGATGACATAAAATAGCAAACATGAATCTGTCCTTGTGGAAGTCTGGGTTAACGGAAGCCACCAGTCGCGTGCATTCCATGGAATGAATGGAATGAGTCACTCCCTAAGCAAAGCACACAAAAATCCTTTCTATATTTAAAATATTCGTTGCTTATGACCAGAACAAAACTGTTTACTCAACTCAGATTCTGAGCTAACTAGTGGTTGAACCGTAACAATCGATGTTTTCAAAATGGCGTGTAAATTCGTCTTGTGACGTCAGCGAAGCTTCATTCTTCGAAGGTGCAGGCGTTCAACTTCGTTATGCCTCGTGAAAAGTCGGGTCGGTCCGTGAGTGCGCGAGGAGAATGAATATTAGAATCCGTTCCGTTGTAATCGACTGGTAGCAATTTCAAGTTCGAAATAATTTATTATTTTGTCTTTTTGAGAATATTTATGTACGTGCTAACTACATTATAATACAATGAAAGTATGAAGCACCTAATAATACCGAGAACGTTTATATTAAGTTAAAGAAAGTATTACAAACTAATTCTTTGTGTACTGTTCTGCAGTTCTCCCTTGCGGGAAGGGAATGGATCGGCGAACTCATTCCGCGCAGTATACTGCGATTTTCGTAACTTTGTCCCTGACAGAAATCAGCTGTTCACGGTTTCATCCAATCGGGAGCTTGAACGTCACTATAGTGACATCACTGTCGCGAAATATAAGCTTCTGATTGGATGGCAGCGAAACAGCTGATTCCTGTCGGGGACAAAGTTACGAAAATCGCAGTATAGTCATGGCATCTAGCGAGGAAAGTGGGAACAACCCGCGTAGACAGGCAGAGCCAATCGACACGGTGCAACACCCACGGATCCCTTACGATATATCCGTTTCTGGTGATACATTCGAAGTAGGTACGATCTTACTGATATTTCGAGGAATCAGCACACATAAGAATTGCAGATGGAAATTTGGATCGTATTCGCTCTTGGTCTATTATGAGATAAATTCTACTAGGATTGACGAGAGTTGATACCAAAAATAATACAATGTTTGCATTCAGAGCAAAAACAAGAAACACAAGGTGCAAGAAAGAGAACAGGACGTGAAATTTGTCCGAGGAATTTAAACCGCAGAGCATCCAGAGAATGTGAAAAGTGTAAGAAAACACTAGAACGGACATCACATCCATTGTTTGTATAGATCGTGAAAAACCATTATTACTGAACTCTATAGATACATTCTCGTATTAACATTCACCATATATTAAAGTTTACGCACTTGTTTTTCATTTTATGAAAGAAAAAATGCTTTAATGCATTGGTGGATTTTATAAATTAGTTAATAATTTTAAATAACTAAGTACTCAATAAATAAGGTTACATTGTAAGTCACATAAATACCGAATTATATTTGTTTATAATGTTGGAAGTCATTTAGCCAACGAAATTTTCCCTGGGGTCGAACCAGTACTTTCGTATACAAGACGCCCGGGTTAATATTCACATTTTGGGAAAATTAAAATCTTTAACTGTTTTACGTTTCTTATACCTTGGACTTCAAAAGTGCTTCCCCTACAAAAATTATCACCGCACGCCACTGATTGGAAGTAATATATATTGCAACGGGCACCAGTCTGGTAGAGCATGATCGCGGTTCCTCGCGCGGTGGGGGGAGTGAGGTGCAGGGGCCACAAACTACATAGAGAATAATTTGCCGTAATTGGGCAATAAAACAAAAAATAAACATTTATTCCCGACCTACGATCGAGGAAGTTACATTAAAAATCCCATGAGGTGGGATTACACCCTACCTTGTGCGCTCGGTAAATAAGATATAAAATAATATTATTAATAAAAAAATTAACCAAAGACAACTACGTTACAATAAAGAAAAATGCCATTGCGCGGCACCGCTTAACTTAAACAAAAAAAGAGAAAAACACTCGAGGATTGTTGATATTGTTCTCCGCCTCGTTTCGAGGCGGGACGCCCCAAAGCGCGGGCGAACGGTAGGAGTCTTAACTATTTGTGTAGGCGCGTGCCGGGGGGGCACGACGCGGTCGATGGCCTCGGCGTCTTCGACGATTGTTGATCCGCGGCGAGCCGCAGTGTTGAAAAGGCAGGCGCCTCCCGGAACCGCTGGGTACACAGCAAGGCCGCGAAGGTCCCCTCTCCACTTTCACAAAGGCGCTGTTACGTGTCAGGAGTCGCCCCTCATCACGACTCGGACGCGCGACGCGGGAGTACGGATCGGAAGCCGGATCACGGTATTCGTGACTCGTACGCTCGCATTTGGCAACGAGTTACTAGTTCATCGAACACACGAACAAAAACTAGTTCACGGCTTCCACGACCAGGCATGAAGTTTCCTCTCTCGCGACTAGCTCTCCAGTGTTCACTCTCGCCTCAAGTGTCTTTTTTTAAAGTTTTTGAGAATCCGTTCCTATTCGGATCTCCCCCCTCCTAAGCTCGTCTTGGGCTCGCTGACCTACTTTCGGAAAATTATCATTGGCCAGAGCTTACTGCGTCGTAGAAATAATCTAACGAATCGTGGTTCGTGATTTCGTGGGGATTTTCCTCAGATCTCTCTCTCCACCTCCATCTTTGTCTGACGAAACGCAGCTGCACCCATCGGCGGGTTACATCTCCTGGGAGCAATTATTGTATGGCAAGGGTTAGAACTTATTCGAATTAGTGCGACAGGCGTGGTGAAGAGAAACGCGCCAGCGGGGGAAACTCGCTTTAGGGGAGGGTGAGGGCGGAATATAGAGGGGGTATTCACTGCGAGGGGGCCCGGCGCGGTCGAACCGGCGAAAGGTTGTAAATTTCTCTCCCGAAGTAGGTGAGGGGGCGTCAGAAGAATGTGACCGCGGCGGCGAAGAGGCGGGTGGGGGGAGGCGCGGTTGGGCGCACGTGCGCGTGCCAGAGAGTACAAAAAACAAACATTTGTTACGAATTTCTTAGGGCGTCGTTACATGCCGTATTAGTAATTTAGTATTACCCCCATTGTCCACGCACATTGGAACTGCTTGTAAAATGTTGACAACTCCCAACGTATATCATTTACCATCCTACTTCAAGTGGTTTAGCAACAAATACATTATTATTTTGTACTTTGTAATAGAACAAATTAATATTTGAAACTCCTGCTACCATGCCGTTATTTTTTTCTCCAAATAATTCCTGTTTTGTAGAGCACCTCACCTACCTCCTGTTGATGTTCAAAATCAGGTCCAGTTTCTGCACATTGCATACGTTTTTACTTTCCCGTATTATACGTTGTATAGGGAAAGTTATGTAATGCTGCGGAAAATCGATTTCGAGATTTTAACGGAAATACACGTTTTGGGGTCCCTTGATACCAAAAGTGTTTCTTCAAAACGTCCGTCCGTGTGTGAACATCATTAGCGCCTAAATCATAGTGCGATTTCTTCCAAAGTGGGTATTCCCCGGTCGATCTGCGTCCACTCGATGCGCCGCGATTTTGAAAAACTTTCTTCAAAATTTGGGGGTACTTTACATGAAGCCCCCGGACATTTTAAAAATTTTCTCACAAACAGCTCCAAATTGTTTCTTTAAATTCCTTGTAAGAATGGAGTAAAATACACTTAAGGTGGCATAGGTCCGATTTTCACGGTCAACTCTGAATTTTCGAAAATTGCATAAGTTAGAAATTTTACGGCGCCTTTGTAGAACTACAAAATTGAACATTGAGATTTTGTTGTAAAGAGTACGTTCTTTAGCTAAGGTCATGTACATTTTTTGAACATTTTAGTGGTTTTTGCGCAATATTTGCAATTTTAAAAAATTACAAAAAACAAATTTTCTCAAAAACGGCTCCAAATTTTTTCTTTAACCTTTTTGTAGGGTTAGTGCTAAATGCTCTATGAGATGACATTACGCCATGTTGCTCTATTCCCTTTTTAAAAAATGTTAATATAATTTTTTGACCTCTCTCACGTAATATTTACATTAGCGGCGATTTGTTCACATTATTGTATTATATTATAAAAATGAGTACATGGGCTTTAAATAATGTCAGTTTCTTGAAAATTGAATAGTTTTCTGTGAAAACTAGCTCAAAATTCCGTATTTTTAGAAACGCTCAAACGCTATTTTCTCTTCAAATTTATTGTTCAAACTTTTCGGATAGTGCTAATTGCACTCTTTAATATGGCATAAAGTTCATTTTGGGTTTTTTTTTTTGCTTATTCAAAAATTACACAAATGTAACTTTTTTAGAAGCTTATCTCATACTTTTAAAATGCACATTTCCAGCAATTTGTAAACACTATTGAATTTGCGAGTGTAAGTGCTTCAAAAGACTTCAAATGAAGATTTTCGAAAATTTTCTGTGAAAAAGCTTCAAATTTCACATTTACAGTAGCACTTAAATGCCATTTTCTTGAAAACTGCTCCAAATTTTTAAATGAAAATTGCCATTTAGGGCAAGGTTTAACGTTTTTTTATAATTATTTTTAAAATAATATTTGTTCTATTAGGAAACAAAAAAAAAAAATAAAATGTCAAAAAAATGTAGTTTGGGCAGCAATAGATGGCAACAGTCACGAGTATTGGCAAGTCCAAATAGCTAGCAGACCAAACGAAACAGGAAACTAATTCGGGAAAGTCTGTGCCATTCTGTAGCACCACTAGTTTAACTTGTATTCTTATGACCAAGCCTTTGACATGATTGCAAGCAAAGAAAATTGGAATTGCCTCATCCAAACGATGCGACCACCTAATATTTATTAATTTTATAAATTCTGTGGGAACCTCAGTAGCTTGATGTCAAAACATTTACTGAAATAAATTTGCTTTTTCCAGCAGATAAATTGCCTTATTAAGTAAAATATCAGGTGTCATAAAAAAACACAAACATGGGTGTTAGTTCCCATTGCACCCACACGGTGACGTAAAATAAAATTAAGATTATTTGCTACAAATTATAATTTACTTTTCACTAATAATTGTAAGGAACTGGGAGAGGAAGAAACTTGGGGAGTTTGAACATGCACGAGGCGTTACCATATGGGTGCAATGAGAAGTAATGGGCTTGTGGTAGTATTCTATCAGTTTACAAACCTTTCAACTTCATCTCTTTAAATTTCCCACTCAATTTTCCTACAACTTATTTGAATTTCCCATCCAAATTTACCCATCTGTGATTGGTTTCATTTTTCATGAGAAAAAAATTCTCGCGGCCTGGAAACTGACCAAAATTGGCATGGCCCGTTTTAGCAGTGCACTAGACCACCGCAACCACACATACTTCTTCCAGTCCAGGATGAAGAGTTCATCCATTCATTTTCCTGGACACAAAATTATTATTATTATTCATCTTTCAGCATAGCTTTCCATTTGAAAACCACGTAGGGCAGCACCAACTTATGCCCTTTCGCTGTTATTGCCAGCATCACAGTGCTGCATTGCTTCTCCGCTCCTGTAGTTCTTAGGGTATCACTTCTCTTGCACACCTGTTAGCTCGTTTGAAATTTGGTATAGAGATTAGTTTCCTGGTGATTTTGCAGTCCTTGAATTGCAGCTTCTCTTGCAAAACTGCTGCACCAGGTTTTCCAAATGTAGTCCAACAATATTTACATTTCTTGTCTTGAAAAGCACGTTTATTGCGATTGGTATTTTCCAATGAGGTTTTGTCTTGAATCCGGTCTCCTCTTCTCATCAACATCAAATTTTCTCCTGACTGCCAGATTACCCTACTATTAGGCGAACTTCACTGCAGCTTATATGAGATTTTTTCTTCAAATTGTTGCATCAAAGATTGTTACTGCTGCCTTTACACGAGCATGTATAGTATTGTCGGAATGGGAAAGGTTTCCAACACACAAGAAAACATGTTATAAAGAACTTTTTTTAATTTGGGAATATATACATAGTGTTTTCAACTGGTTTTACTGTACAAATTTCAATCTGTCCAACAGCATCCTAGCAACAATGAACCTAAACATACATTACTGTAGGCAACCCAAGATGTATGCAACATACCTGTTACCAATGTTCAAAAAAGTCTATTATGGGCAGTACACTTGCCACATAAAACTGTAGGTCATTAAGTATCACAACATTCTCATCCTCATATAATCTACACTATTAATCTTGAAACAAACGGTGCAGAAATAGGTTCAAATGCATTTTCCAATTCACTTATTCTTCGAGGACACATTTCACATTTCACTTCTTGCACTTAAAGCACAAGTTATTAAAAACTTTCATGTTCAGTCAGTCTCTTAAAACCATCATTTACAATCCTCTTCTAGCTGCAGAAGGCATAAGAAGTTGCATTGATGTCATTGCATCAGGAAATAAACTGTGGTAGTTGATAAGAGGCACATATGCTGCCGTTATTACTCTCCCTGCAACAAAAGTCACTATCAATAGAAAATTCAAAGTGAAAAACTATCTTCCTAAAATCTACGCGACTGGCCCTCAGATTTTCCCTTTCGGCCAGTAAACAATGAAGAAACACAAATGTTTAATTTCATTAAATATTCTGAGCAAATGTCAATTTTAATAGTTCACATAATTAAAGAATACAGAGGCGGAATAAGCAATAATCTTCACATGTCAACTTTCACAGAACAGGCAAGTAACTCAATCATTTATTATGATTTCTGACTATTTCACTTTCCACCAACTTTCTTACTGTTTCGACGTTTTCTAACTACTGAATACTGTACATAATTTTTATAAAAAGTAGGCATAATGCATAGTGAATGGACATTTATGAATGTCCTCCCCCTCAAAAATTTAAGGATTTTGCAGTTTCAAAGTATTCAAGATTCACCAGCCACCCGAACTTACGTACTAAGAAAGAGTTATATCAGCTTCTGCAAATTATTCTATTTAATATAAAGCACTCAGGTTTGATTTTGCCAATGAATGTTTTCATCGAAACAATCCAATGATGAACTATAAAAAGTGATGGGAAACTTGTAACATACCTGCAAACCATCTTCCGTGTAAAGAATTCACAGCAGCAACAGCAGTTGCTATCGAAGGGCATTTAACATATACGTTTCCTTGCTGTGATGCTTTGTCAACATACACATGTAGAACACCACCGTGTTTATTACATTCTTCTATTACATCATCACGTATTTCAATGTCCCAATTAGGGTTTGTTTCTCTGGAAAATACAAAGTTAAAATTCAATACACGCAAAATTTGAATGAATTGGAAAAACAGTAAAACCCCACTTTTACGTTCCCACAATTTACATTTTCCCAGCATTTAGAACGTTTTTTGTCAGTCCCATCAGTTTTCTTATATTCATAAAGTTATAAATACCCTGCATTTACAATAGAATAATTTCAATTTTCCCAACAATTAACAACTGTCTGCTTGCCAATGCTATTGAAATGGTGCAAAATGTTATGTATGCGAAGAGGTATGAAATGTTACCTGAAGGCTAGAAGATTTATTTATACAGTGGGAATCATTATCAAGCAGAGGCCTATTCAAATTTTCATGACATTACAGAGGTATTCAAAAAGGTAGAAAAATGACGAATATGCATTGGTAATAGAATATAATATCAGTGCCTCACAAGTTCTGTGTTGACGCGCATCACTTAACACTAATGATGTCAGCTGTGTTGCACACAAGTCACGTAACACACATGGTAGATTAACGTTATATCTTATGCAGAACAACACACAAGTGCTATTGGCAACGTGCATTGTTAAGAATGCTTGTTGCCTAGTGGGTGTCGCATGTTGAAAGAAAGAAAACCCACTATATATTGACTTACATTGTAGCTTAGCTGTGGGCACAATGCACGTTGCCAAAAGTACTGATGTGCCGTTTTGCACAAGACTGTATAAATTTATGACAAAGGGCTAAGAGAGAGAGCCTCCTTCATAATTTCACTTTCTCATTCCAAAATAAATATAATTTTTTCTCATCCTTTAATAGCTCTAACATCAAAGTATGGAATTCTCTATACGTTTTAACTATAAATTAGTTTCATAAATCCTCTTTCTATTAAAGAGAGATTCATGTAAGAACAAGCAATTTTGACAGCTAGCGCTGGCAACATAACCGAAGGTTCTACGGTCGTTGTGTCCTTGATCCCATCAAACTCTCCTTCCTCGATTCGTTCGTTTGCAGTTCTGTAAGTTCGTTTGGCTACCTTGTAAATGGTTTCGACGCTTCCTTTTCTACTCGTCCGACGAAAATATAGTGCGCCACGAGAAATAATTGAAATTAGAAGTGCAGTGCTATGTGCTCTTCTGTAACAATTTCTTTTTTTTATACACATTATATTGAATTTACTTTTTGTGTGATAAGTATTATGTTTATTTTAAAACCGAGTCTTGAATGTAAGGTGCGTACTGGTGCATGCGTTTCCTGGCTCTTGTGTTGATTGTGAATGTTTCGTGGATCTGTGCTTTGCGTTTTTATTTATTTTTTAAATAACGTCATTGCGAATCATGGAACATCCGAGTGGTTGCAGGAAGAATCCTCCTTGTTCACGCCAGCGACAAGAGGATATTTTATTTCTCGCGAGGAAAATCCGAGAAATGCAAAGGAAAGGGAGGTTAGAATCTGGTTCTGTTGTGAGCCTCATAATAGAATAGCTGAATCTGAGCAAAAGTATTGTTACGAAGTAAGTTTTTATATTATAATTACACTTTAATAGCTGTTGTTGTGCCATTGATAAAAGTGTAACTGAAGGAATTCTGTTTATTTAGGTATTATAAAAAGGACATCAGTGAATTGAGAACTCCTGGGAAGAAAAGAAGACGAAGAGCATACGTAATACACAAAGTGGATGAATTTGGCAAGGGCATCATCAGGAAAATTTTTTATGGAATGTGTGAAAAGGGCAAGTTATAATTTATATTTTATTACTTGTCCTGTATATTTATTTTGTAGTTGTATAGTACAGAAAAATTAGAACTGTACTGTATTTATGGGTAAAGTAACAAAGATTATCCTGTTGTAGTATAGTTTCCTTTAGTTAGCAAGAGACCTTGAAACCCATTTGGTCTTCATCGATTTAGAAAAGGCATATGACAGTATTCCCCTCTGCAAATTGTGGTTAGCAATGAAAGCAAATGGAGTTAGTGACCTATATATAAGAGCAGTGAAAGTACTGTATGTTAATTGTACCAGTAGGGTGAAGGTAGGTGGAAGAATATCTGAAGAATTCCCTGTCACCAAAGGTCTACGACAAGGATGTGCAATCGCTCCTACACTCTTCAAAATATATCTAACATCTGCCCTAGAGAGATGGAGGCGAACTTGCGCGAATATGGGAGTTTCAATCGGAACGGATAAACTGTTCACTTTGCTTTTTGCTGACGACCAATTGATATTGGCAGAAGATGAAGATGATATATATTACATGTTGAGGAAGCTGTTTGAAGAATACCAGAAATGGGGGGCTAACAATAAATATCTCTAAAACTGAATATATTGTAGCTGATAATGTAAACAGAAATTTGATGCTAGAAGGTGGTATTATTAAAGGAGTCGATAGCTTCAAGTACCTGGGAGTAATGTTTACCAAAAATGGTAAAAGTGAAGCTGAAATTATTGAAAGAATAAGAAAAGGGAAACAAGTTACCAAACAGCTGCATAATACCATATGGAGCCCACAAATAAGACCTTGCACGAAGATAAAGATATACAAGTCTATTGTAGAGAGCATTGTTACCTATGGAGCAGAAGTGTGGGCAACAACGGAACAACTAAAGAAGAAATTAAGAGCAACAGAAATGGGTTATTGGCGACGTTGTTGTCAGCTCACGATTCAGGACAAAATCAGGAATGAAGACGTGCTTGCAAGGCTAAACATAGGGACCACAATTTTAGACACTGTGGAGGCAAAGTGCCTCCGATGGTATGGGCATGTGCGTCGAATGGATGAGGGAAGGTGGCCGAAAAAAATTATCGAATGGACCCCTGCAGAAAGAAGAAGAAGAGGGAGACCGAGGACACTTTGGAAAAACGCAGTAAATAAAGCGATGGACGGAAGAAACCTGCAAGAAAAAGACTGGAAAGATCGCAGCAAATGGAAGCTAGGATGCGATAAGCGACTCAGCTGCAATGAACTCGCAAATAATAATAAAAAATAAGTATAGTTTCCTTATATTTTAATTAACGAAACTATAAATTTGGTTGTCTATTACATTTCACTTTATCTTCAATAGATCCACATTTGGTTGCCTGAGAATGAAGCAGCTGGCCCCGGACCATCTTTCAGATTGTACCTTGGAGACTGGATATTACTAATTTTCTAGGGAAGTATTTTCTTGATCCCCAATAATGACAAACCATGGTGCTTTATGAGAGGAAATATTCAACTAAAAAATAGAATACTAATTAACAATTAACTAAACGAAATAATAATGCAGTTTTCTTTTTGTTCCAGGAAACTTCTACTGACACATGACACATTTAAAAAACATATATTGTATATTTTTTAAATGTATATTGTATGGTATTTGTAATTGTATTGTATAGATGTGTATTATATTTGTAGATTTTATTTTAAAGTTGTGTTGTATATTGTATTTATAGATTTTTATTCTTTAAATTTGTATATTGTTTGTGCCAGTTTTCTTTGTATCAACAAATGTATTATGTAATTTTCCGTAATTATAGGATACTGTTTTGTAAAACTTCCTTGTTTATAAATTGTGTTGTTTTTGTACCATTTCTTAGATTTTGTTTTCATTATTAGTGTGCTTGAACTGCATTCATTAACTTATGTGAAAATGAATAAAATATTATTATTATTATACATAAATGCTGGGATGGATCCAAATTTGGTGCTCAAATGTAATGGCAATTCCACCCCATTGGTCAAAGTGATAAATAAATGTTCTTGTGAATTTCTTTTTATGCACCTTTATAGGACAATTTTCAAACCCATCTATTCACTTTACATTATTGAGATATGTTCTATTGATAATTAAGTATTTAAAATGGATATTAATTTGTTAAGTGGATGCTTGTAAAGGAAACAATTCTGGAGAAAATTTAGTTAAGCCTTGAGTTGAGGATGCAATAATACAAGTAAAAGATAGCGTTCACTGATAAGATGTTTTAATTAGTAAGAGTGAATTTAAAGGATGTGCCTATTATTCATCCAAGAAATAAGAGAAGAAAATAGACATACTAGATTAAGAAATGCATTGCCTTGTAGAACATTTTTGACATACAAAACAATTGAGTCACATTGGAGTTATGAGAGCAATTGTACCAAGTATGGAAAATTGAGATGTAATTATAAATAAACCACTCTTCATTACAAAAATGCATGGGCCCTTCACTGCGCTGTGAAACTCAAAGAAAAGGTATTTGAATGTCCCCTGAAAAATATTGTTTCTTTCTATTTACATTTTTGGTAGTTTCCTTTACTTCATATGAGAGTATGTTAATATATTTTTCCAAATGCATAATTAAATTTCAATATTTCATGGACTCGCGTACGTGCATATACATGAGCGAAACTCAAGACTTCTGCATAATAGTTCTCTTCACGGGAGCCATAAACAAACCCTTTAAAGTGAGGTTACGAAGAGGCATGGCTGTACAGCTGCTGTGGCGGAGGGATACTTCTCTGAATTACATGATGTTCACTTGTTTAGCGAACTGTCACTTTTGCTTGTTCTTACGTGAATTCTTCTATATTTCATAAATAAATCAAATTTTTTTAAAATTTAAAAAAAATACTAGTTGGAAATCATCAGGAACTGCCTAAAACAAACATTTTATAGAATGGGGAAAATGTTAACCCCCCTTTTTTTCTTTCTTTCCTTACAGTAGAAATACCATTTCAGTCCCTTCAACCAATTACATTGTTGCATTGTCAAAGGCTACCATCAATAGATGGTGGGGACTTGTGGAAGTGCTGTTGCGACATTTAAAATTCACTACACTTTGGTTAATATGCCTTTGATTTCCAATGTCGTAAATTTAGATTAGATTTCCATTTCATCTTGTAATATAGTTTATTGTGAATTTAATACTGCATATTAAAACGTATTTTAAACCTGACTGGTTGTATGTACCTAAATACATTATACTGTACTCAGTTTCATAAGAAAAAGTAATCATTTCCCTTTGTTTATACTTCCCGCAATTTACACCATTTCCCCTATGGAAAGTGAAAAGAGGGGTTTTACTTTATGTATTGTTTGTTTTGGCTTATTATTTTACACTTACGCGGTGGGATCAAACATATTAGCTAGCATAAAGCACTGGGTGGCAATGGGTGGTGTTGCTTGCTGCATCGGCAATGTGCCAGCTGCATTGAGATTCAGTGCAGTTGCTGCTGCTTGAGGTATTTGCATACCTGTGCCTAAAAAAATAGTATTCCATTATTACAATTTTACAAATAGAATTATCATAAATAAGAATTATTTCACAATAAAGAAGATTATTACTGTCCAAATTTCCATTGAGTACTTCATATTTATTTATACTAGTCTTCCTATTTAGATTTTATTTTTTGTTGGTAATAACAAAGCTTAACATGCCAATTTGTTGCAAATGTTAATTTTATGAACAATGACAAAATTATTCTAATGAATAATAACACAGTACTTAATAGATATTTGCTTTCATATTTGTCCGTAAAAAGTATGTTGCAGAAAACATTCGTTAAAGTCAGTTTTACACAGGTTGAACATATTTTGTACGTTAATGTAATTTCATGGAATTTGGTAATTGTGAACTAAATATGAACAAGACCACTGTAATAATCTTCATTATAAAATGAAAGTGACATTGCTGATGTGATGTCAAAGTACAAAATCAAATTTATCAAGAACTAAACCTAACTGTACATCTAAATGTAAAAGCAGAATTATAAATACCTTCCGCAAGTTTGTACATTAATTGCAATCTCCCTGTTGCTCCTAGATCAATTCCTGTTCTGTCCAATTCATCACTATCTAGCAATGAACCTTGTGTAGAGTCAGACCTTTCTGTTACATTGCCAACCTTCATTGGTCGACCAGCTAGTTCAAATCCATTCAGTTGTTCAAGTGCTTTCTTGGCATCTTCAGCATTGTGGAACTGGAGAGAAACATTCACATATAGTGATCTCCAACGAAATAATATATTTCTTTCACAGATTAATACAAGAGTCCCAAATGTCTACAGCAGGGCTCTCCAATCTAGCCTGACTCCTGGCCTGCACACAAATTTCCCATAGCTCAACAAACAAACTCAGTTTTAGATAATCTGCATATCGTGTTGCAAAATCTGGAAAGCACTATATTAATTTTCAGTTCATAATTTTTTGGTGACTTATGGCCTCTTTCTGCTTTAACAATCTGGCCAGCTGTCAAAGGTTGGAGACCCCCTCTTACCGGACTGATAACAATAATTAAATGTTTAATGATTAAAGGATGTATTCACACAATTCATTAACAATCTCAATGGATTTTCAAATTATATCATTATTTTATTGAGAAAAGTATTTTAACAAACACCAGACTATACTTAATTTTCTAAAAATATTTATGAAATGAATATTTTCTTTAAATTAAAAATAACTTTAAACAAACATCATTGCAGGGAAGTTTGAATACATGAACTACAACAAACTATAATCATCGTTAGTATTTTTGGAATACAGTAAACTCAAAGTCATAAGTGTATTGTATTGTATTTACGTGAAAAGACGACTTATGATTAGGGCCCAAACGTTTAAGACCTAAAAATGTTAGAAATATGCAAGCATTAATGACCTAAAAAATATTACCTTAATTTTTTATCACATTTTCAAACTCCTTCAAAATCTTGCTGCTCTTTAAATAACCTGTTTAATAATAACTTTCTATCTAGCTTACTTTACTAATTCACATAAACATATATTTCTCAACAATTGAGATACAATTGTAAGAAATTATAGATAATAATTAGGATATATGAAAAATCTCAGATGACTGCAAGCAAAAATTGAACCAAGAAGATTAAAATATGACAAAAATATTAAAATTCATGGAAAAATATGACCATAATTTCAAACATTATTGGAAAATGATATAATCATTCAAAAAGCCAAAATATGACTTTTTATGACATGTAAAAATTGAATAATTTTAGTCACTGTAGATGAAAATCATGCTCAACTTATATTTTCCATAGAAATAACAAAAAGGAAAAAATATGACCTGTCATAAACATCCAGGCCCTACTTACGATTTTTCCTAAATATCTCATTCAAAAAATATGGAGTTGTCTCGTTTTTGCAGATCAAGCCTAGTACATTAGGATTTATGTTTTTACATTGCCTTTTCAGATCATAAAACCTGTCATGTTGACTTAAAAATAAGCTGCAAAGACGATAAAAAAAAAAATCATGTATCTAAGTATATTGTATGTAATTACATTTATTGGCATACTCTTGGCATCCACAGTGAATTTGCAGGTCGACTGAGACCAATATTTCTGAATGGGCTTGGAAGGAGAGAATCTTCAATGAATGACAACAAAACATTGTGAAAATGATTTATAAAAATTAGGATTCTTTGTGTTAAAAGAGTGAGTACAGACATCCCCCACAATTCAGCTAATGTAACACATGTTCATTTATGGACTCCAACTTCTAGAATTTTAGATTTTTCTAGAATAGAAAGACTCGATCACTTTCTTTTTAAATCCATAATAAGAACAATTAATACACATATTAAAATAGCATACAAGTAAGATAACAAACCAGAGTAGATAGAAGCAGTAGTAACTATTTCTGGATCATGTGATGGGGAATTACAACTTTTTCAATTTCGAATATTACAATCTTCCGCAAAATTCATTTCACAACTTGGTAACTGTAGCGAACAGTCAGACTGCAAATACACTTGTGGTGGTTTCAGGTTTCTAAGTGCGTTTTATGGTGGTTAGTAGTGGTATTCATAAAAATTATGACCAGATTTGGTTACAATGGAAAGTAAGAAAGGAGACTGTTCACAATAGATAAGAAAGTGAATATAACAAAATAAAAAAGAGTGGAATAAAGCCTGTCAATGTAGCATAGGACAGAAGGCAGAGGACGTTAAAGAGTCTTCAGAAGTTTAAAGTGTATGTTCAGAAAAATATAAACGTTCCAGAGACAGTTCTCAAATCATTATTTGAGGTAGAACAGTTTGTGGAAAGCAACTTGCTCAAAAAGACAAAACAAATTTCCATCAGAGAATATTTTAATGAGCGATATGTACTTTTTTCCATTATTTTTGTTTATTGGGCAAACTATTTAAAATAAATTAGTTAAAATTGTATTTTCAATATTAAGTTCTTTTCAGTATAAAGTATAAAGAAAATGATTTTATGGTTTACTAGTTCATTGTTGTGTGTTTATGGACCTAAAACAAAACATGTAAAGGTATACTTAATATCCTTGCGGGCCTTTCTGATTCTTTATGCCCTAGGGCCTTTTGAATATTTTATGGCCTGCTCTAATACCAACACAACGCACAGAACATAGTTACGAATTCTATTTTTTGAAGTTAAGATGCGAGCAAATACAAAAAATAAATGGCATAATGCTCAAATAAGTAAAATAATTTGTTATAAACATTATTTTGCTTAATTGATATTAAATTGCAATTTTCGAATGTTCCCATGAATTTATAATTGCCATCAGTCAATCACATTTCACAGTCACGTTTCACCTTCTTTAGAGGTCTAATTATATTCTTCTTGAATAGCAGTGCTAGTATTAGTAATAAGATATTTAAGGCATATCAGCCAACATCCTCAAAATGTTATTTTTTGGTGTTGACACATATTCTAAATAAGTTTGACAGTAGACGCTAATAACCTAGAAGTACCGTTTAGTCAGCGCAATTTACACTGTTATTCACACGGGTAAATCTCAAATACACCATTAAAATTTCATATATTTCTCAAGATTTTAATGGAAACCAATGTCTGTAGTTTTGTTAGCTTTTTCAAGAATATCCACAGGAATTTCACAATATTCTTTCATTTTGTACGAACAAATCAGTCCAATAACGATTATGCAATTGTAATTAGATATGCACTCTGTTTTGTTTATCTGACGTCATATTAAAAACTGACTACTACAACGCGTCTTTTCACTTTAGACGCTAGGAATATACAATAAAGTTTCGAATTCTCTTTTTATTCAGCAACAAACTAGTAAACCATAAAGTTTTGTATGCACCACGGGCGTTACTAGATGTTTTTGCCCTCAGGCGGTTGCCCTCGGGGCAAAAACATCTACTTAACGCCCTTGATACATAAATAACTATTATGATCTTCTTTATTCTGAGACTTCACTGTAGTGAGGAGCACACTACCATGGAAGAATAAATGATGATGTTCTATGACAAAACTATCTTTACTAGAGCGAATAAACTCCAAACTACACCAAAATTTATAGACTAAATAACTATATGTAGATAAATCTTGTCATGAGAGGGAACACTTGCAAAAGCAAAAATATGGGGGGGAAAAATGGCATTTACAATTCCGTGATGACTTCAAAAAGTGCAAAAGGCACATGGGAAATTACTGTAGACTATTCCATTAATAAAAAAAAATAATAAACATTCTTACTGTTAAAAATCCATAGCCTTTGGAACGACCAGTTTCTGGATCCATTATTAGCTGAATGCTGTCAATTTTTCCAAATGGTTCAAATATCCCTCGAAGCATGTCTTCTGTAATATTAAAATGTAAAGAACCTACATAAAGCCTCATGGGGCCACTGTTGTCCTTTGGCATAGGCATATTAGGCATAGAGTTTCCAGCTCTATTTTTCTCAGCTTGAGTTGGTTGAACAATGATGGGGACACCAAGTAACTTCTGGCCTGTTAATCCCATGGCCTAGAAGAAGTTCAAGTTTTATACAAGCATGAATAGAAAAACATTTATGAACACAACAGATTTCCTACGATTTACAACACATTCTTTCAAGTTTGTAGCAACTTACAAGACCATTTACTTTGCACACACATGCAAAAAGAAATGGAAAGAAAAAAAAGGAAAGAGTTAAAAAAAACAGCATTTAGAAGGTTCTGAATTGTTAAAAGATGCATGAGAAAATAAAGCTTCCCCTATTTAGTAGCCTTAGTGAAAATAAAAGGATAATTTTAAAGCATATCTAACTTCACAGCAAATAACATTACTATACTGCAATTTCTGTAACTTTGCCCCTCAAGGCTACTCAAATCCCATCTTTGCGACAGAATATGTCAAAAAATTACTGAAAACAGACCTAAGAGGTTTTGCAAGTATAGTCCAGTTTTTGTACCTTTGCCCCTCAAGGCCCGACTTCATGATGGAATATGTCATTGTATTTTACATCTTTCTCAGTCGTTCCGCTAGATATCGCAACCATATCAAGCGGTGCTTGCGATCATGCAATGTCTAGTGGCACGACCAAGAAAGACTCGAAATATAGTGAGATATTCCATTGTGGCCACAGGGGCTTGAGGAGCAGAGTTACAAAAACTGCACTGTAGATAACTCGAATGTTTTTTTTAATACTTTTTTACTGGTGTGCAAGGAAGGGCAAGTCAAAAGCCCTGATGGATAAGAAGCGACTAAAGGAAAAAAATTGGTTTACTGAAAATATAAATTAGGTTATGAACAAATTCGAAATTCACAATACTACCACTTCTTTCCAGTACTAAAAAAAGCAAGTCTCTTTCAGTTTCCTAGTGTTTATTGTAAAGCAAGGGAAGATTCCCACAGCCTATCACCTCAAGGTTAATTAAATTTTATACTTACCAATGGAACAGATTCAGGATCTCTGAATTCAACGTACGCAATTCCTTTAAAACGTCTTGTTTTATTGCAAGTAATGAGTCTGACATCTCTGACCTAAAAAAAAAAAAAAAAATTTACTTTAATATTTGACTTCAGAAAATACATGACTGAAATATTTCAATGAACTGTACCTTTCCTACTGAGGAGAAAAACTCTTCCAAATCTCTTGCTCTAATTCTTTGAGACAGCTGCATGCAAAATACTGTTCGAGCATCTCGTTCCTCTGGTGATAGGTCATCTAGAGCTCTTCTGGAACAAAGGAATTGTATGAACAACAGAAATTCATAAAACATCTAATCAAATCAACAATTAAATTTTGAAAAGTTTCCCAGTATTAGACAACTCATAATCATAACTTACAGTCCTAAAGGCGATGCTCCTTTCTTGAAAGGAAACTTGTCCCTTGCTCGGGGAAGGGTAATTGGTGACAAGGATCGCTTTCTCCTCTCTCGTTCTCCTCCCTTCTCCCTCTCCCTTTCCTTTTCTTTTCTTCGATGTTCTCTATCTTTGCTGCGTCTGCGTTCCTTGTCATGTCGATCCTTTTCCTTGCTTCTCCTGCGCTCACGATCCCTCTCCCGGTCACCCCGCTCACCTCGGTCTCTGTGGCGATCACGCTCTTTGTCCTTCTCCCGTTCACCACGATGCCGGTCACGCGAACGGCTCCGGTGGCGATCACGTTCATGGGATCTACTTCTACTTCTGTGCTTGCTTTTCCTGAATGATACACATACATTTTAATAATCTTATTATGTATAGACTACGTAATTTGAAACGTAATTTAGGATGGTACCTCCAGCCTTAACCTAAATACCATCATTATCACATCTTATCACAAACTTTCCACTTTTCAATAATTCTAAAGTATCAGCCCCATTTTGTACGGGTTTTACACAAATCTTTCATATGAATTCCCATTTCCTGTACAAACAACACGAATTGTTGAGATGTTTTGTAAGCTATCAATGTATCATGGCCGATTAACATCACCTCCATACTCACCACAAAATAATTTAATTTCACTGCTATGTACTGAACAGTATTCTACAACAAACAGAACAACAGCCATCACTCATTTTTATAGGTATACCTATGTTTTCTTTACTGCAGTAATTTTTTAATGAAGGCGATGTGCATAGAGGTTCCTAGAGAATGTTTTTTGACTTAAAAGTCTTTACATTAAATTCAAATTACTCACCCAGAAGATCGATGACTGTTTGATGTCCCATTTTCTTGCTGGCTGCTGATCTTGTTGGTTGAGACATCATCCTATGAAACAGCAGCACACAAAGTTGGTAACCCACGGCAACCAGGCATCACGCAGAAGGGGAAGAAAGGAAGAAAACAAACACCAGAATGCAATTAATATATTACTCAAGACCTAATTTAATTTAACTTTAACACAGTGTAGATTCCTCTTCTTGCCCCACTTTTGTTGGTTCCGCTTGCTAAACAATACACGCAAAGCAGCTGTTAAAGGAACCAACTAAAGCCCTCAACCCCGGAGCTGGAAGGCATTTTGGATGGGAAAAAAAGGGACTCCCCTCACAAATCCTCCCATTACTCACCTCCTATGCCACGTGTCCTCGTGCTCGGCCAAATACAGTATCACATCCTTACTTCTGCAAAGATACAGCTCATGAAAGATGGTATGTTTGTTTTGAAACTAAGGCAACTTCGAGCTTTCTAAAATAATAATTTGTTTTGGACCTAACAATTTCACTTTTGAATCTAAACCATTACATTAAGTATGAATATGTGCACCGATATTTAAATTAAAAATAGATTAAATTGAAACAAAAAGAACATTGGTATATGATTATGCATCAATTTCAGGTATTTACATAGAGAAAAAATTATAAAAATTAGTATTAAAAATTATGAATATACTTGATGAAAAATTAATTTTAGGGTTCCAATTTTTCGTATAACTTCATCAAATCATATACCAATTTCCTTAAATCTATAAGATAAAATGGTGCAGAATAAGATTAAAAATATGAACACGATACTTGGACACAATCCTTCACCCGCAATGGAACACAATCATAACATTCTAATACACCAGCCCATCAGCACATTCAAAGAGACTGAGATAAAAGATTGCCTACCTATTTGTAAGTATCGTTACCACAATATCAACAGCATAAAATAATTTCTAACCAAAACAAAGTACTGTTTAGAAAGTTACATCTAATTTATACACAACAATCCATTCAAACAAAAGGGAGGAAAATTGTTTTGGAGGACAACAAACAGACTGCCAAGCATTTTGCACTATCTTCAGAAAAATAGAATTTCCTTCACTTAATGTGACCAATAAAATCACAAAAAGTTTCTATAATAATTATTTCAACACAAGAAGTCACATAGTATAAAAATCACTAGCATAAGACAAATTTGTTGATCCACAGTTATAATGAAAAAAATTCCGTTTTTTTTGAAAAATTAATAAGATTTGGATTACATTTTCAAAAAAAAATCTTTAATAATGTTAATTTAATTAATAATCCTCAAAATAGTGAAATTTTATCAGCAACATTAACATCTACTTCAACAAGATTAAATAATATATTTATCTTTATTCTTAAGTGTTTTGACATACAAGAACAAAAATTAAACCATTGCATTTATGTTTGAAACTTATTAACTTTAAAAACAATTTTCGTTCAATATTTGTCAACTGTGCATCAACCATTAATATACATATAATAACTAGTATAAGAAATTAACATGCATGCAATGCCCTGATTTATAAAACTGATCAAATATATTTTAGTAACTTTCTTATTATAACCAGAGTTAAGAAACCTTTGACTGAAAGAAACCAAAGTATCAACAGAATAACAATTGAAACATTTAGAAATAAAAATCAATGACACACCCATTCACTGCAAATATATTCTAAAATTGGTAAGGCAAGTTTTATTCCACTTGTGGCTACCTATAAAATGTGCTGATAGGCATTTTCATTTTAATCTAGAGTGCATCTGGGAGTATTTTAACAGGTATTTTAGCGTCCACAGCTTCCTGGCACACATCTTCATCCGGTGAAGCGTTCGAGTGATCAAGCATCTCTTGGGTAAGAGTGACTGTTGCTTGCAAACCCATCTGGGTGGGGCCCTGGGGTGACAGAAGGGGACATATTCAGAAACCTTACCACACAAAATCTTTTCTTAAAAAAAGCTTTACATGACGGCAAAGATCTACTTAGCCAAGTGTGACATGCCTATAATTTATTACAACAGCTTTCTCAATAGAATTCTATTACCTCCCAAAATAATGATCATTTATATTTTTAAACTTACATAGCAACTCTTACAGAACTACCAAATAACATTTCAATCAAGAAAGTTAGTAAACAGGAAAGTTGGAAAAGGAATTTTTATGAACATGTTACTTCAATTATTGATGCAGTATGATAAAAACATAAAGATACCTAAACTTGGCAGTACCTTTCTGCATTGTGCCCCTGCCCCGTTCTGAAGCTCGGGCCTGAGCCAAGCTGTGACATGTAAGGGTCTACAATATACAGAAATGGAGGATAGTATATCAGTGAGAAAATAACATGATTGAACAATCAAAATATTACAATTTTCTTCACAAAATCGAAACAACACAAATTCATTGAAGACATCTAAATATGTATTCAAGATTCTACCATCACCAAATCCAAAATAATTAACACTAACTACCCTATATTTATTTTCGTATCTGCAATACTCAAACCCATCCCAAAATAATATATAATAACATCGGTACTTACTCCTTTCTTGTACGGGGCTTCCAGCATAGCTTCTACGTCTAAATCTTCCGCCATTTCTGTAAATAATTCCAAATATTAATTTCACTCGAAAAGAAAAATAATACCGTAAGGGATCCTCTCAAACTGATCGATGTGAATATCGGAATTTCTCGCATTGGCAAACATACGTTCTCGAGTTTCAACAGTAAATGCAATGTTACCTAATAAGCAATAAAATCTCACGAATTCTGGATGAAAATCTCTTTCAACAAATCCGTAATACGAATTTGTAAACCCAACTAGGCGATTTTCAAGTCTGCTTACAACAGTAACCAACCAATAATTTGGTACACTCCGTCACAAAGAAATGCAACCACTACTCAAATCCAAATAATTCCCTTGTACTACAAAACTAAAAATCATGAATCAAGTGGATGACGTACATTATTATATTAAACAAAATAAATCATTGAACGTGTTATCACACAAAAATAAAAATAATGTTAATTACCAGTATATAATGAATACGTGAGTTAACTGTTTTAGAAATGCACTAAATACTTATGGACACTTCTATACGTGATGATTCGGGGGCTTCAAAGATGAAAACACGAGTTACAGGCTTCGTTCAATAAGTTAGAAATTCCACTCCGTCTATTGTATCCACTTGGTCCTTCATTTTAATGCAGATTTGCGTAATAATTTTATTTAGTAATCGGACATTTCAATAATTTAGAAATAATACCAATTTTTTGAATTGAGCAAACTTTTGGGATGCCATTATACGTATTATTGAATATTAGAACATAGGAATATAATTTCGTTGCGATTACAAGAGAATAAAGGAAAAAACTCGCGGTTCCCGTTCGAGTCTCATAGGAATTGACAATACTCCAATTGAAAGTATAAATAAATGACAAGCTTGAAGACTTGTCTTCATGCAACAAGGTGTGGTCAGGATCTGACTTCTGGCTTTGATTGTTCACTGTGATTGGTCGATTTCTTTCTTTCAAATTTCCAGCGCGAAAGTCAAAAGTATTTTTACTTCTAAATACATAAAAACATGTAGTATAGAGAAACGGATGTAATGCTGCGGCGGAAAATGCCTTTCTCGACAAAGAAGTCTTAAAATTGCTCCGATTTTTTCTTCAATTTTTTCTTATGGGTAGAGCAAAGAGAGTTAAGTTTTGTTCAAGTCTGTGAATTTTCGAACTTTCTAAAAGTTATAAATAATGCGAGCAAATATGTACTGTTGTGGACCACTGTACTGTGGGAAATGGAACTTTATGATTGACAGCTACAGAGCACATGGTGCGCTGCTGGCAAACGTACAAACGTGCGATGCCTGCTACCTTAGCTACAGGTTTTCACGGCACTTCAACAACCACGTGACACTGCAACCTTGTATGAATAAATATGCATTTCTCTAATTTGCACATTGCAACGTGTTTATATACTGTTAAACATACAGAAGAAAAGGATCTGCATAATAAACAAAACGTGACGTTATGGTAGAAAATCGGGGTATTTACCGTTGACGTTTTCAATGTAAACTCGTGTTTTTCTTACGTGATGGCGAATGGACAATTTAATTATTCATTGGCAAGGTCCCATTTGTCACTATCACAATCCCTGTTTTCACCAGATCTATCTTCATTGCCGCCATCATTGGAATCCAATAAAGAAATTCTAAAATCTTCAATATTGTGTTCCATCATACCCTCATTTATAACAGCTTCTTTAAAAGTAATTTTTTCCAACGAAAAAAAATTGCAAAAAAATTAAAGTGCAAGCAGGCTATGAATCAAACTGTCGTAAATTTTTAGGAACATTGATAGATCAAACCCTAACTTATAACAAACATGTTGACCAGCGTTGGCAGACGCCCCGCTTTTTAAGAATAAAAGTGAATGTCCCGCGCGGAACAGCCCAAATCACGCTTTTGTAAAACCTTTCGATTTGAATTGCCCAATGCAAAAAATACAACGAAAAGAAAACAAGAAAAACGCACGCGAAAGAAATCTTAGCGATAGTCGTCGCACGATGCAATGGGTGAGTCTTCGTCGAGTAGATCGCGACATTGCTTTGCCGAGCTAGCGGTGTCGATGCCACCGCAGATCGTAACGCGCTGTTAAGTTTTTAATAAAATGTGTGCTCGCATCGCACATTGGATATCAATCACCCTACTTGAATAATAAACTGTAGTTTACTTTTGTGCTACAATTCCTTCACGCTTTTTTTGATGATGAGTAAAGGAAATAGTTATTCGGAGAATTTGGATTTGTCGACGTAAGACACACCCATTAAAAAAATGAAACTAGGAAAATATCGGTTAACAAAATACAACATTAAATGGGAACGTGATTATAACTGGTTTGCGAGATAAAGTCAAACAATTATAAAACATGTTATCGACTGAGAAAGAGTAGAGCCTTTCTCGTAGTCAACTAAATAATATCGTAAAGCACTCGAAAACAAGCTCTCATTGCAAGCTATCACGTTGCAATAGTAGTTTAAGCAATTAGTTTATAATGTTAAGCTTTAATGCATAAAAGCAATGCAATAAAGCAACATTATGAACGAGTTGCATACGCTACTTTTTTGTACAACAGCATTATAAATTTATAAGAGAATCAAACTTAATTTTGCGAAACAACTTCCCTATGATATCTCGAGTATCATTTGTGCCGTAAAAGGCCCGATTATGGACGATTTCTTGCAATAGAAAAAGTCGTTCATAATGCTGGAATTAAAAAATAAAATATTTAACAGACAATTTCGCAAAGCCAGGTAGGTCTTATTCTGTCGAAAATACCTATAAAATATCAGTTGCTGAAATTTGATAACCTATTTATTACGGTGTGATTGACATGTATGTGTTTCGAAACTTTGAATGAAAATATTACTAATTATTGTTTTTTTGTCCCGCTTTTCTTCACTAAGATTTGTTAAAAATCACGACGAGATGTTGACACACTTAATAATTACAAAAACTCCTATTTATTACTCTTGAGATACTTTTCCAGACAACCCTGGAAACAAACACCCTTCTTTCAATCTGCTGTTATGACATATTCTTCTCACCAGTGGCGGTTCGTGCTTAGGTTGCACGGTTGCACAATCCCCAGATAATAGAAAAAATATCTTATAATATCTAAGGAATATACATTTTCCTTCCAATGATTTTCAATATTCAAGATATTACAGTAATATCGATGTATATGAAATCATTTTGAAACCAAAGAGCGTTCAACCGACGCCCTCTCCGGTGTTTGGAGCCTTGTCACGAATTGCACCATGCCAATTGTTATATATTGCTTATACTGCGATTTTTGTAGGAAGAGCTCTCAAGATAACTCAAATCCCATCTTCGCGATGGAATATGTCACGGCATTTCGTATCATTCACAGTCGTTCCGCTAGCTTTCGCACAATCGCGACCGTATGAAGCAGTGCTTGCGATCATGCGATTTCTACCGGCAAGACTGAGAAAAGACGCGAAATGCCGTGACATATTCCATCGCGAAGATGGGATTTGAGTTATCTTGAGAGCTCTTCCTACAAAAATCGCAGTATATATATATTATATATTCTTTCTTATATATTCTTAGATATTGCTTGTGTTACTGGATTTACTGTGTTTACTCTTTGGCCCTTCGATTTAACACGGACGGCATATACCGAGTTACTGGCACAACCCATGGTGGAAATAATTATTTCCACCATGCACAACCCACCTCCTCCTAGAGTTAGCCATCTATTATAGAAGGTTGTGCACAACCAGACGGTGGCGCTGTCTAGCGCTGGGCGGCGGCTGAGGGAGTCTCAGGGGAATTCTGTCTTCGTCTGACTCGCTGCAATGTAATTTTATGAATTTCGCTTGTTATTGATATTATACAAGTTCAGTCAATACTTGCTGATATTGAATTCATTATTTATCCCTAATTGGAGAAATTATTTTCATTCGATGTAAGGTTTGTTGATTAAAAACGTTCGATTGAAGAGTGCAGTTTGTTTTGTGTAAAGTTGGCTGTTGTGGAAGAAATCTTCCTTTTCTCTCTCTCTTCTTACGCAGGCAATATTCTTCCGCCGACGCGACAGTCGTTTCTCGGTCATTTCGAGAGCTTCTTTATATATACTGAGTGCAAAAAGTGTGTGATGGATATTTTATTATTTAAGTGTTTTTGTTGTTGCTGCCGGTAAAGGAAGTACGTAAAACTGACAGTTTTCTGCATGAGTGTTTTATTTTTCTGACAATGAATACAGTGCAAAATGTATTAAACATTCCTTTGGGCTCACACCCCATGGAGGATTTCTAAATACAATAATTTAATTTATCACCACTAGTAGCAGCAATAACAGCTAAGATCATGAAATGAATAGTGTAAAACGAGCCCAAACAAGTGTTTGTTGCGGAGTGCTATCACCGCGCTGCATAAGCACATGCGGAGTGCGATCACTTCATCATTTCGTATGGCAGAGTATCTTGTTCATTTTGAACTCTTAATAAAGAGAGGAAGAGGTAAAATGTAGAATCTTGTCTCGGCGGTTTCAGAAAGAGAGTAATTCGCCGCACACTGATTTAATGCACCATATCAAGAAATGGTTATTTTGACCGGAAACGGCTCAAACGATAGTAATGACAGTGATAGCGATTCTATGTATGATAGTGAGGAAACAGTGGAAAAGATGTAGAGAATGAGAGCAGAGACGGACCATCACCTGAATTTGGTGTTTCTCCAATATCGAACAAAGACACCGAAGCAAATTAATTTCTAATCAAGTTCGCTAGCACGTGTGAGGTGCCGTAGGCTAATATTTTGGATATACCCCCCTCTACACGCGAATCCCAGCGGCCACCCTAGAAAAATTTATCTGTATAATCTCTATCTCCAATACCTTTATTATACTTTTTGCAATGTTAATACTTTGCAATTTTCGAAAATGCAGTGTTTGCGGAAAATAGGACCACCACCAGTTTTTATACCGTCCTATACGAGAAGAAAATATAAATAAAAAATTGGAACAGGTTTTTGAAAAAAATAATTAAAAGTTGCCGACATTTCACACAAAATTACGCGAAAACCACTCATATTTTCGAAAAATTGTACATGACATAATTTCAAGATTTTGAAAAACAGATTTCGTTAAAAAATATTTTTCTTCATTATTGTGGATGTTGGAAGTCGTCGAGAAAATTCTGAACGTTTGCAATTTTTGAAAAATCAAGGATTTCACAAAAATAAGGCCCGCGCCATTTATTAAAGAGTTCTTTTCATTGAGGAATATTTTTAATTAAGAAAATTGGTGACAGAAAATTTTGTAAATGTTCCTGAGGATTTGTTTAAACTGATCCTAAAAATGAAAATATCCGTCGCAAACTAGCGGGGTTTCGACAAATAAGGGAATGTAAATTTTAGAGAAAACCGTCGGAACGGTGTAGGGCCTACGCTGACCTTAGACATTTTGTCGTCAATCGATGTTTCTGTTGTGTCTCGGGAAAAAAGGAAAAATCAGAGAAAAAAAACAAGTTTTATTACCGTAGCAACTTGCTACGTCCAAAGAAAAACCATCTACAAAACCGTAAATCCAGAAGAATGTCCTATGTTACAGGCCACAATCGTATACCAATGTACCAGAGTTCCGTTCGCCAGAGATTGCCGTGTCGTTATCAAAGTCCGCTCTTATCACACTACCGTTGTTCCTTCACTATCTGCAGTACACCGTCCGGCGCGCCGCTTATCAGTTCCTCGGTCACCTCCCCTCTCCCGCGACACACCTCGGGGAAGAAAGGGGAGGCGGGTCTGCCCCTCTCCTCGCTGCCAGCAACGCCGCGGTTCCGCTCCACCGCGCCTGCTGGAGCCCGCGGAGGCCGGGCTGACGTCAGCTCGCTGTTTGCGAGCCTCTCCAATCGTGGCGGTCAGATCAAGCTTCCTGACGGCCACGACACCCTCCGCGCCCAAATGCGACGCGTACGGGGCGAACCGTACTCTGCGTCGCGTTCAACGTAGAACCGGGCCTTCTCCTGCCGGTTCCGTCCGCTCCCGCAGCCGCTCACAGTCCTGCTGTCGTGAGGACGTAGGCCGGAGCTCCTCAGCCGCTGCCGCTTCCGCGCTGGAGTCTCCGGGCTGCCTCAGCTCCTGTGTAGTTGGCTCTCGTCTGTTGCTTTCCTGCAATGGAACGTTTCTTATAAACTGTCCCAGAGCCCTACTACGGTATTCTTGCTGAGAAATCGTTTTATAATTGTCCACCTCTGACTGTCCCTGTCTCTGCCTAAGTTGCCCTTGATGACGTATAACCCGTCTGTGTAACGTACGCACCTCGTACATCCTACTACTTGTGTAATCACGCCAGCTTCCCACGCTGGATCTTTCTTTAAAGTGGAGCAGTATACCTTGTCCCCCACATAAGAACTTGGGAGGGGAATCCTGACGCCCGTCTCTCTCTTGGCTGCAGCAATGACAGTCTCGACCGGTGTTGGCGCCCGTGCAAAATTTCCGCTGGACTCTTACCTTCAGGTCCCGGCAACGCTCTTACGTCTCCAACACTCTTAACAACGCCTTGCTCTTGTTGGAACCTGCCGACCTTGCCTTACTCATTGCCGTTTTGAAGGTTCTAACGAACCTCTCTGGCTCTCCATTTGATTGCGGATGAAATGGTGGTGCGCATACGTGCTGGATTCCATTGTCCTTGCAGAACTTGTTGAATTCAGTTGAGGCAAATTGAGTCCCGTTGTCCGTGACTATCGTCTCTGGTAGTCCCTCAATGGCGAATACTCTCTCCAATGCGTCCACGGTAGCGGCAAACGTAGTAGACTTCATTTCTAAAGCATAAGGAAAATTGGACAATGAATCTACAATTAACAACCACATCGAATCCCAGAATGGGCCTGCATAATCAATATGAATTCTCTGCCACGGAGACTTTGCGCCAGGCCAAGGGACTAGGTCTTTCCTAGGGGCCGCTTGATTGGTTTGACATGGCTCACAACCTCTAAACAAGTTCCTAATGTCCTCTGACATTCCCTCCCAGTAACAATGTCTGCGCGCCAACTGCTTAGTGCGCACCAGCCCCCAATGTCCCTCATGTAGTAACTCCAATACCTGCTGTCTTAATGATTTAGGTACCACCACTCTTGTTGCGTTCTCCGAGGTTAACAGCAGCACCCCTGCCTTCACTGTTAACCTGTCCCTCTTGTCATACCATTTAGCGTTGCTGCGCAATAGACGAGCTGGCCAACCTTGTTGCACAAATTCCACCACTGCCTGTAGCTTTCTTGTCCTTCCTAATTTCTCTAGCCACCAGATCTGCCTTCACTGGAAACTCTCGGATTTGTTGCAGCTCCTCCTGGTCCACTTGAAGACATTCCGCCTCTGATGCGTCGAATGCGGCGTCCGGCCCCACAGGCAACCTGGACAGGGCCTCGGCATTCGCATGCTGTGTGGTGGCTCTGTAATGGATAGAATAATTATAATCAGAAGGAAATAAAGACCAACGCTGCAACTTTTTAACTGTGCCCTCCGGCAACTTCTTCCCCGGGTGAAATACATGCACCAACGGTTTATGATCTGTGATGAGATGAAATTTTGCTCCGTATAGAAAATCATGAAACTTCTTGACAGCAAACACCAAAGCCAAGGCTTCCTTTTCCACCTGCGCATAGTTTTTCTGATATATGTTCAGCGTCTTGGACGCGAATGCTATTGGCCTCTCGTTACCGTACTCGTTTTTTTGAGACAAAACCGCCCCTACTCCATAATCTGAGGCATCCGCCGCGACCGTCGTCACCCGACCCGGTTGGAAATGTGATAACCTAGTCGCTGACACCATGACTCTCTTCAAAGCTACTAAGGCCTCTTGGCATTGCCTCGACCACTCAAACTTCGCCCCTTTTTTCTTGAGCGCGTTTAGCGGCGCCGCAATCGCTGAAATTTTTTTATGAACTTGTTATAATAGTTTATTTTCCCGATAAGAGTCTGCACTTGTTTTACATTGGTCGGCGGAGGAAGATCAACTATTGCTCTCACGTGCTCCTGTGTAGGAGCGATGCCCTCTCCATTCAGCACATGCCCTAAAAACACTATTTCATTTTTAAAAAATTCACACTTCTCCTTGTTTATTTTGAGGCCATTCTGGTTGATTGCTGACAGTAACGCCCTCAAGTTTTCTTCATGTTCATCCCGTGATGCCCCTGTCACGATTATGTCATCGAGGTAGTTGCTACACCCGGGCAGGTGCGCAGTTAATTGCTATAAACATCTCTGGAACAATGCCGCTGCAGAGTTAACACCGTAAGGAAGCCTATTATACCAGAACAGGCCTAGCGGCGTGTTAATCACTAAAATCTCTTTTGCCTTTTCGTCCAAAGGTATTTGTAAATAAGCGTCTCGTAAGTCTATCTTTGAAAATTGTTTCCCCCCTGCAAGTTTGTGAAAAATGTCCTCCGGTCTCGGGATGGGGTATTGCTCAACCAAAAGCTGCTCGTACACCGTAGACTTGAAATCTCCACACAACCGGACCGATCCATTTTGCTTCTTTACCACGACTAAAGGTGTAGCCCACTTACTTGTCGGCAGACTAGTAATCACCCCCTGCGCTTCCAACCTACTGATTTCTTCTTCTACTTTACTTTTTAGTGCCCAAGGGACCTGTCTTGCTTTGTAGAATTTAGGTCTAGCTCCCTGCTTTAAATGTAGGCTGCCCGTAAAAGAGTTGCACTCCCCCAAAGACTGTTCAAAAACGTCCGGAAACTCCTGTTCTAATCTTTGCACGACCTCGCAATCTTGTACAGTCACTTTGTTAATTTCGTCTACTATTCCAAACCCTAACTTCTTGAAAGCGTCCATTCCTAAGATGTTAGAAACGTCTCGTCTGTTCACTACAAACACCTCCAAAAACTCGTTTCTTTGTTTGTACACGGCTTCCACTATAATCTTGCCCCGCGTTTGAATCGGGTCTCTTCCAAACGACACTAACCGCTTACTGTCCTGTACACACTCCGGTGATCCCAATTTCTCATACGTACTTAAGTTTATTAAGGTAACCGCTGCCCCGGAGTCTACCAAGAAACTAACTGGCTTGTTGTCTAACTGCACTGTCGTTATTAGGCGCCCCCTTTATCTGGGCTCAACACTTCACTTAATACCTCGCCGTCCATCCATTCCTCTTGTCTATCTACTCTTGATTGCGGTCTTCTCTGGCTACTCCTACAAACCTCTCCTATGTGTCCGGAGTTTCCACACGAAAAACATATCGCACGACGAAATCTGCAGTTTTCCCTCGCATGCCTTTTGTAACAATCTCTGCACGATTTGTTCATTACCCTACGTACTGGACTATTTGATTTCTCACTGCTGTGACTGACCCCACTTTTCTTATTTCTTCTGTTACTATCCTCTCTTTCTTCGTTTAATTGACCTTGTATGTTAACCACCCTTGACACCTGCGACGGACCAGCTATGCACTGCGCAGTTTGTTGCGTCATCTCATGAACCGCCGCGATTTTTCTGACCTGTTCTAGTGAAGGATCACTCTCTCTGATGGCCTCCAACCTGATTTGTTCACTGGGAATGTGCAGTACCACCATGTCCCTAATGAGTGTGTCGGCGTATGATTTGCCACATCCTTCTGTCCTGCATTTGAACTGGCAATCCTTGGCTTTTCCCGCTAAGTCCGCAATCCACTCTGCGTGTGTCTGCGTCTCTTTTTTCTCGCTTGAAAGAACGCGTACCTGGCCGCTACTACATGCGGAGGTTGCGTGAAATACTTCAGTAGTACAGATTTTATCTCTGACCACCCCACGTCTTTAACTTGCCTATCCGGAAACAGCTTTTTAAGTAAATCGGTTACCGGCTTTCCCACTGAGCTCAGAAAAAGCGCACGTCTTGTGTTGTCCGCCTCAATCTTGTAACACTTCACGTGTTGATCAAATTTCTCTATGTAATCTCCCCATGTCTCTACGTCTCCGTTCTACTGCGGAAATGGGGGGGAGAGCGCGCACCGATGACTTGACTCACCGCTTCCAAAGCTTTCATCATTTCGAGTCTTTCCTGTTTGAATACTTCTTGCTGTAGCTGTAGCTGCTACTGTAGGGTCGCCTGTTGCTGTTGCGTCGCCTGTATTTGTTGTGCCGCCTGTTGTTGCTGTGCCGCCTGCTGTTGCTGTAGTGCCAACTGATAGGCTGCCTGCTGCTGTTGCAGCAGCTGTTGCAACAACCTCATCATTGTGACCACGCTGTCTTCTGTATCAGCTTCTGGAATACTTTTCCTCGTCGCCATTTTGTTGTGCCTCGGGAAAAAAGGAAAAATCAGAGAAACACAAACAAATTTTATTACCGTAGCCACTTGCTACGTCCAAAGAAAAAACATCTACAAAACCAGGCCGACCGTAAATCCTGAAGAATGTCCAATGTTACAGGCAACAATCGTATACCAATGTACCAGAGTTCCGTTCGCCAGAGATTGCCGTGTCGTTATCAAAGTCCGCTCTTATCACACTACCGTTGTTCCTTCACTATCTGCAGTACACCGTCCGGCGCGCCGCTTATCAGTTCCTCGGTCACCTCCCCTCTCCCGCGACACACCTCGGGGAAGAAAGGGGAGGCGGGTCTGCCCCTCTCCTCGCTGCCAGCAACGCCGCGGTTCCGCTCCACCGCGCCTGCTGGAGCCCGCGGTGGCCGGGCTGACGTCAGCTCGCTGTTTGCGAACCTCTCCAATCGTGGCGGTCAGATCAATCTTCCTGACGGCCACGACAGTTTCGGTATCACGAAATAGTCAACAATCCCAGTTAGATTATGATTACAAAGCCAATAGTTTTTAGGAGATGTGTACAGTTATTTGGATTCAAATATGCATTTTTTACTTTCCCGTAAACGTACGTATACACGGAGTGATATAAGTAGTATAGGGAAAGTTATGTAATACTGCGCGAAAATATGGCCAATTTTCGGCGGAAAAAAATTAATTGCCGGGCCGTGAAAACGAATAAGTGGATAAAACCAGTTGCTAAATTAAGAAAAAAACTCCCCTAACACGTAGCCAGAAACCCTGTTTTCTAGGTCCTTGATACCGAAAACCCAATTGAAAGGGAAACGTCCGTCTGTCCGTCCGTGCGTCTGACTGTCCGTCTGTGAACACTGCTAGCGCCTAAACCATTAGTACGATTTCTTCCAAAATGGATATTCCCCGGTCGATCTGATTCTAGTCGAAGCATTGAGATTTTGAAAAAGATTCTTCAAAATTTGGGGGTACTTTATATGAAGCCCCCCGGGGATTTTCAACATTTTTCTCAAAAATGGCTCCAAATTTTTACTTTAAATTTCTTGTATGAATACAGTAAAATACACTTTTTAACATGGGATAGGTCCGATTTTCACGTACAGCTCTGAATTTTTGAAAATTGTGGAAGTTTGACTTTTTTCGGCGTCTTTCTCCAACTACAAAATTGAAGATAAAGATTTTTTCTTCAAATAAAATTTGTTCTGCATATTCGAGTTCTTTCATAAAGGTCATATACATTATTTTGAAACTTTTAGTAGTTTTCGTGCAATGTTGCGTGCAATATGTGCAATTTAAAAAAATATAAAAACAAGATTTTCTCAAAAACGGCTCCAAATTTTTTCTTTAAACTTTTGGTAGGGATAGTGGTAAATGTACTCTATCAATGACATAAAAGCCATTTTGGTCTATCGGTTGGATTTTTCAAAAATTATAAAAATGTAAATTTTTTACTTGTCTCTCACGTCGATATTTACATTATCGGCGATTTTTTCACATTATTATATTTAAGAGTATATATGCTTTAAATAATGTCAAGTAAAGTTTCTCGAAAACACAACAGTTTTCTGTGAAAAGTAGCTCAAATTTCGGCATTTTCAGAAATGCTCAAACGCCATTTTCTCGTATATGGCTGCAAATTTTTTCTTGAAACTTTTGTAAGGGATAGTGCTAATTACACTCTTTAGTACAGCGTAAAGTATATTTTGAGTTATTTTTTTGTTTTTTCAAAAATTACATAATTGTGATTTTTTTGAAAGATCTCTCACATCTTTAATATGCACATTACCAGCAATTTGTAAAGATTATTATATTTGTGAGTGTATGTGCTTCAAATAACTTCAAATAAAGTATTTCGAAAACTCAAACATTTTCTGTGAAAATGAGCTTCAAATTTTGCATTTTTAGTAGTGTCAAAATGCCATTTTCTCTTAAACGGCACATAATTTTTTTTTAAAATTGCCATTTATGACTAGGGTATATTGTTCTTTAATATTCTAAAATTAATGTTTCCGTTCTACCAATAGGAAATCGAAAAATTAAGAAAATGACAAACAAATGTACTTTTGGCGGTGATAGATAACAGCTGGCAAGAAAGCGTTTGTGGCAATTCCGAATAGCTAGCGAACACCCAAGGAAATAGAAAACTAATACGGGAAAGTCTGTGCCATTCTGTAGCACCACTAGTTATTTTTCCGTATACGTTCGTATATACGGAGTAATACACGTATATAGTATAGGGAACGTCATGTAATGCTGCGCAAAAAAAATGGTGGATTTTCGGCAGAAAAAAAATGATTGCTGGGCTCTGATAACGAAAAAGTGGATAAATCCAGTTGCTAAATTAAGAAAAAAAAATCCCTTACACATGGAATAACCAGAATCCTCCTTTTGTGGGTCCTTGATACCGAAAAACCAACTAAAAGCAAAATGTTCGTCTTTGAACACTACTAGCGCCTAAACCATCCGTGGGATTTTTTTTTGAAAATGAATAAGTCCCTGTCGATCTGGCTTGAGTCGAAGCTTTGAGATTTTGACAAAGATCCTGTAAAATTTGGGGGTACTTTACATGAAGCCCTCTAGACATTTAAAAAATTTTCTCAAAAACTGCTCCAAATTTTTTCTTTAAATTTCTTATAAAAATAGAGTAAAATACACTTATGAAGGTGGCATACGTCCGATATTCACGGTTAACTCTGAATTTTCGAAAATTGCAAAAGTTTAAATTTTTACGACCTCTTCCTACAACTTCAAAATTAAAGATAGAGATTTTTTCTTCAAATAAAAATTGTTCTCCATAGTGAGTTCTTTCATTACAGTCATGCACATTTTTTTTAAACATTTTAGTAGTTTTCACGCAACATTGCGTGCAATATGTACAATTTTAAAAAATTACAAAAACAAGACTTTCTCAAAAACGGCTACAAATATTTTTTTAAAACTTTTGGTAAGGATAGTGCCTAATGTACTCTATGACATTAACACCATAAATTACAAAAATATAATTTTTTTGACTTGTCTCTTTCCTTGTTAATATTTACATTAGTGGCGATTTGTTTACATTATAATTATGAGTACATGTGCTTTAAATAATGTCAAGTAAAGTTTGTTGACAACTCAACTGTTTTCTATGAAAAGTAGCTCTAAATTCTGCATTGTCAGAAATACTCAAATGCCATTTTCTCACAAATGGCTCCAAATTTTTTCTTCAAACTTCTGGAACGGATAGAGCTAATTTCACTCATTTATACATCACAAAGTTCAATTTTTTTTTTAAATATATAATTTTGTTTTGTTTTTGCAAAAATTGCATAAATGTAATTTTGTTGAAAGATCTCTCACATCGTTAATATGCACATTTGTAGCAATTTGTAGACATTACTGTATTCGTGAATGTAAATGCTTGAAATGACTTCTAATGAAGTTTTTCGAAATCACAAAAGTCTCCTGTGAAAAAGAGCTTCAATTTTTGCATTTACAGTAGCACTTAAGCACTATTTTCTTGAATATGGTTCCAAAATTTTTGAAGAAAATTGCCCTTTAGGAGGAGGTTTCACTGTTCTTTCATATTCTTAAAATAATATTTCCGTTCTATTATGAAACCAAAAATGTAAGAAAATGTAGTTTGGGCAGCGATAGATGGCAGCTGGCAAGAGTATGTGTCAAGTCCGAATAGCTAGCCGAGATCAAAGACAATAGAAAACTAACATGGGAAAGATTGAGCTATTCTTTAGCACTAGTTTAAATTTTAAACTAGTATTTTACATTTTAATGAAATAACTTTTGTACAGAATTTTGTAAATGTTTATATTCAATGACAATATAAATTGTTCAAAAACTCTCTAAACAATGAATACTTTTCCATGTAACTAATCATATTTTGGATGTTACTGATTTTCTTCTGCATACGGATATTCAAGCCCTTTACGAATATTTATGCTTCATTACATTGCCATTTACCTAAATAAGTAATGTTCTGCCCAAAGAGGAGATGGGAAACATCAAAGGAATGATTAAGTAGGGACTATTATTCTCAATCTCAATCTTCAATTTTTATTGAGTATAGCCATCAGCAGTAGACTTGAATGGTGAACTGATGTAGTTATTTTATATTTCTGAGGGACACCAATTTCAGTTGTTGGGGCACATGCAAACATACATGTCTCTAAAAACTTCTGTGGGTTTTAAATTCTGAACTTAAAAGGTTAGTACATTACCACTAAATGAAGAATCATTAACTAGTCTACACTTGGAATGATACGGAATGCTTAAATCTTTTAAATATGGAAACTTAACTTTGTGGTTTTTTTGTTCCTTTTGTATCTTGTGCAATAAGAAGACATTTTGCATTTCACAGGGTTTTATTACAATGAGGGGGCAGATTCTGTCATTTTATGTAGCTCAAACATGACTATATTAACAATTAGCTACCAAATTCAGATTCACAAAGGGCAGGCAATGATTAAAACATTACATTTCATTCTGCAAGCAGATAATTCAGTATGAGTAAGAGCCTGACATTTTTACACAATGCAGCATTCTGCCTGAGGTTCAAGCAGTGGGTGCTATATTTCAATAAATATATTTATAAAAAAGAAATATTTTGTGCTATATAAATTTACAAACCAAAGCTTAAAAAAAGGCTTTTCTCACATTCCCAAAACGAACCTGGCAGTTCAGAATGCAACAAAAGTTGAATACAGTGATTTTGTCTTTGACTATGTACATTTAACAGAAGAAATATTTTTCCTAAGCTTAATATTTGTAACTAGAAATATAACAAATATTGTTACATACTGTACAGCTTCATGATCACTTTCAATACTGTTGAATTATTCAACAAAACCTATACATACAAGCGTGCACATTCACCCATACACACTGTTAATGGTACCCCCCTACAATTGTGTTACTTGTCTTTGGAAATATTTCCATCAATAAATATGACACATCTTGGCATCATTAAATAGTATTACACAGAGTTCAGCAAAGCAGCTCCTTGTAAATCAAGAAGCTGCTTACAAGGAAGGTCTGACTACTTGAGAGAAAAATAAATAAAAGTAATTAATTATGATTTGTTAATTCTCACAGGTAAGCTGATAAATGTCTTTTCTCCCAACCTGACTTGCATACTGCAACGAGTGGGACTAATGATTGCACTTTAGAAGCAAGAATGTGCAAAATTTGACATTCATATCACAGGCCTATTCATGTGCAACATGAAGCTTTGACTAAATACTCCTTTCGAAAGACTTGCCCTTCCATCGTTAATCACAAGCTTCACACAGTATTAAATACAATATGGAAAAAATATATGTCATTTCTCTTAAGTTTCGAGTATCATCAAAGCCTTCTTGCACTGATTTTGAACCGATCACGCAGCCTGTTGCAACTCAAAATCCTTCCAATTCAGCAGTCGGAAGAGTTCTGGTCAGGTGGAGTTGATTTCTTGCTGCGTGTTAGTCGATCAAGCTCAGCTGCGGCATCAGAGCGCATTACTGCTTTATCAACAGGTGAATGCGTTGACATGCTTGAATCTACATACAAAGGAAGAAAAAAAAATAGCTTGTTACTACCATTTTAGATAAATAGTCCAAAAACTGATAGAAGTAAAAAAAATCTTTGAACTTCAATCAGTAAGGAATTTGACAAGAAAATTAACAACCAATAACAAATTCATAGATATCAAACATTTTTCTTCTTAAAATTGCCATAATCTTACTCCAACATTACATTTTGTTTGGCCACTAATATATTTAAGGAAACAATTACACATCTGAAAAACTAAACATAATATTAAAACTAATTTTTAAAATGTCATATTGAAACAAGTTAGATACATGGTTAAATTAATGCAGCGCATACCTTCTTGCTTTATTTCTAGCATTTGCAATTTTTAATAACTTCAGAGGGTTCAACAAAAATGAGACCTACACCATTCTCTTTAGCATACTTTTTCTAACCATGCCAAAAAAACGTGAAGAAAAAATGTTGAGCGGTCTTGAGGAAATGCTTTTTTATATTTTGCATTAACTTCCAAGCAGGAATTTTCAGAAATTCCAGAAAACTACTCCTTTTCCTCAAAAAAGTGCATGTGACGTTTCTTAAAGATTGATTTTTTAGAACAGATTTTGTTAATGACAAAACTCTGTACTTTAAATTTTGTATTTTTGCAAAGTTACCCTTTTGCGATTTTCAAAAATACACTTCACCAGAAATGGGATTAGGGCCACTTTCTTATTGTTCATTGATACACACAAGAAGAAAATTTAAAGCAAAAAGATGGAGCCGTTTTTGAAAAAAACTTCAAAAATTGAGTACATTTCATGGAAAATTACTTACATTTTCAAATAATTGTACTTGGCTCTGTTTAAAGATGTCTTTCAGCACCAGGTTTTATTAAGGAAAATTCTCTCTTTCTTTAATATTGTGGTTGTAGAAAGAAGATGAATAAAATTTTGACCTTAAGAAATTTTTGAAAAATCAGGGCTTTCAACAAGAAACAGACCTGCACTGCTCTTTAAAGCATCTTTGACACTATCCATTGGCAAAGTTTAATCAAAATATTAGGAGTCACTTTTGAGAAAATTGACAATGTAATTGAGGCATCATATAAGGTCCCCAAAAGTTAAAATATCATTTGAAACCTGCAGGATCTTGAGTTCCTTGAAATCAATCAACTGCTGGTAATACCAATTTTGGAGAAAATTTGCTGAACCTTTTAGGCATTGGCATCTACCACAGAGACAGACAGATGAACAGGCAGACGTACATGCATGGTAGACAGACGGGCGGGCAGGCGGACAGTTAGGCACGCAGAAGGGGAGACTGACGGACAGATGTTTTGCTGTCAATTGTTATTTCAGTGTGAACGATCCACAAAATGAACTCTCACTACACGTTAGTGGAAATAATGTACCATACACAGGAACTAGATTTATACTTTTTTCGGTACCAGAGCAATAAGAGTTTCATTTGAAAATTTGCAGTTTTCCGGTGCACAATTACAAAACTATCTCTCCATAAGGGTGAGAATAAAAAAATCAAAGGACAGTATACATTCGATTCAGAAGTTTATAAAAAAGAACTGAATTTCTGAATATTGTAGCTCCTGATACCTTGAAAATGGATAATTCTGGTTCTAGTATATAATAAATTACTTCCTCAATGACCTTGTGAAATCAAAATACACATTTTGTAGGTTCATGATACCGAAAAATTGGTTTATGAATAAATGTCTTCATTGATCTTCAAGGTTCAGTCCACAGTTTATGCAAATGTATGTCCTTCTGTCCATGGACAACACTAGCAACGAAACCATCCAAAGGATTTTCTCCAAAACTGATATTTTCTGATCAATCTGTCCAACCCCAAGGCCTTGCAAATTTGAAATGGATATTTTGATTTAAGGAGATACTTTACATGAAGCTTCAATGACATTTTCGAAATTCACTAAAAAATACCTTCAAATATTTAAAGTCAGATTCGAAGTTACATATTTTCAGGCTGACATGCACCTAGAAACAATATGCAAAAAATTAATTGGTCTATCCAAAATTTTTCAAAAATGTTTTCAAATATAATTTTTAATTTGAATTATTAATCAAAATTTTACAATAAATACAATGAAGATTTTTTATTTTTAATAATATTAAGCATAATTAGTTTTAAAATAGAAAATATCTCTCATATATATGTAATGGTACAGGAACCAATAAATTATTCTGGATCCAAATCAGTTTAAATTTTTTATTTAATAATGCTTTCTTATGATCTTACCCAACTAGCTTCAATTGATATAAATAATGAAGAGCTTGTCAGTGAGTTTCACATGATATCTTTCTGATTTCTCTTCGAGATGGTTTTCATTAAATAATAATTACTATTACATTGTGGTTAAGAAATCAATAAATCAGTCATAACTTCCCACCACATCTTCAGTATCATGGTTTTGGTTCTTGAGCATACCGGACAGAATTGCATTCAGAGAAGTTATATTTGCCTGATCACGTCCCTTCCCTGTCCTGCCCACACGACCCTTCCACGCTCAGCCCAAATGGATTCCAGCATGCGAGACTTGTAACTGGCCATTCAAAATTTGAAATAGGAAAAACACAAACAGGGAAGTTGCTGCAATTAATGACCTGACGCTCTACTCCTACTCCGCTATCGCAACATGTCAGTCAAGCAGTCTTCAATGGAGGTAACAAATACATGCATTTGCCAAAAGAAGAGCAGGTGCTCCCAGACATGGATTACGAGATAAAATAAAGACCTGATATCTAATTACACCTGCTAATGTAGTCTTGGCATCCTGGGGGATTCACATGATGTTTTTGAATAGGCTATTAAAAAGAGAATCTCAAATGGTACTGTAGTAATGAAACACAACAATGAAAAGAATAATCAAAATGGATGTGAAGATTTTGTGCCACGAATGCAGTCAACTTCACTGCATCAACTCGCAGTGCAAAGTCTGCTAATGCAAATTTGCAATTTACAAAGGATCAAAATGGAAAAACATTCATCTTGATAGAAGTAAGCATTTTACATTCAGTCATAGACAGAATGATAGAAAATATTTTCTTGAGAAAAAATTCCCAGAAGATAGAAACTGCCATTCTCTTCATGCAACCTGGGAAATGGTGGTATCGAGATGTAGGATTTTGCAGTTACCAACCCAATTACAAAATCACAAAATGATGAGAACATAAAGATAATGGTTGTTGAAAAAGCAGATGGCAAGAATGCAATCAAATGAAATGCAGGCATCATATGAAAAATGCAAATTTCTTGCTCAAAATCAAGGGACAAAAAGGATCGACAACTTGGTTAAGGAGGACAACAATCACAGACAGAAAGAAGCACTGATATGTGTGAAGATGAAGCTGGCAGTGACAAACTCACAGATTGTCATTTTAGGAACAAGAAAATATTTTGAGATTCTCAAGCAGAGCAATTTAACCCTATCATCAACACCATTATTAAAACCAATAATGCAGATAGCAATAAGTGAAATCCATCCATCCTCACAACCTTGCTTTTTCACAATTGTTCAATTATTAAAATTAGTTATACCTGCTGACTTTGGTGACTGGGAACTAGCACCAGTTTTCTTGTATAGCAAGGAGTTGAAAAAATTTGCTAGAACTCCCTCTCCGCCCCCAGCAACACCAGGTTTTGAACCATCAATCTGCAACAAGTTTAAATCACAATATGTATAGTGCAACTATCATTTTACACTTCGAGTTTTCCAAGAATACTCATTTGTGAATGCATCTTTATTATAAAAACTGTAATGATATCCACACCACAATTTAATTGCTTCCTCAAAATAGGAAAACCAAGCAGGACAGACTACTCACACACACACACACACACACACCAACAAATAGTAAAAAGAGGCATAGTAGAATAAGAAAATTAATATAAAAGACAAGTCTAAGAGCTGAAAAACTTACATTACGAGTCTGAAAGGTTAAATGTGAGGAACCTGTACAGATGGATACTAGGTCATTAATGGAGTGTAGGAAGAGAACTTGCAAAGATGGGGAAGATTTAGTATTGCATGCCCAAACATTTAGAAATCTCTAAGCAGGGAGTGTACGACCAGAGATCTATTGTCTTCCATCACTCATGTACACACCAAACAAACACATCGATCCTACTAAATTTTTAGGCGCACTTAAAATGCCATCTGTACACAATCTTCATTAATTTTTCAACTATACTACATTGAAGCCACAAGTGGAAAACATGCAACTTCCAAACTGCTCCCCAGAAGATTAGTGTGGAGCCTCATTCACCACCAAATCTAAGTTTTTGAAAGAACGAGTTAGAAACCATGCAAGCAATCTGCCTCTAGTAGTACCAACTAATAAGATAAGGAACAGGGAGAGAACACTATGTGGTCACTAGAAACCTTCTTATTGGGTGATCCTTGCACCCCAGGGGAGCCAGACGACCGCCTGTGTTCGCCTGTCTTCTGCACTCCAGCTGGGGAGCGCATGGGAGACTCCTGTCGCATATTGGGTGATCCTTGTTGTAGGTTTACCTGTTGCTTCGCCAAAAATGCCTGTTCGTCTTCTGCCTGTGTTTCAGACTCTCTGGTCACTGGCTGAAAATCAAAGCACAATACAAATGCCAAGAAGTAATAACCTTTCAGCAGTTAAATTTGTTCTTTTCTGGATGGAAAGCAGGGACCTATACTGCAAGCAAATTAAATACAAGCATACATTTCACTTCAATTCAGCTACATTCCTTCATACATGCCAAAAAGGTGATATTCATTAAAACTCCCTTTTCAACAAACCTTACAGGATGAACTATATGCTTTATTTGGTTCTTGGACCTTATAACATGGAAAAATCACTCTTTGTAACATTTATATTATAAAAGTTTGCACCTCTCATAACTTAAAAAAATAAATTGCAATAAATAAAATTCAAGCAGTTTCATAATAATGATGTGTCATGGGTCAATTTTATTAAGCAGCGTTTCCAACTGCAAGATTTAAGATGTAATTTTTGCCTTTTCCTTTACCTAAAAAGCTTATTAAAACTAATGCAAAACCACTGATCATTGTGTTCAAGCATCTCCTTCCTCATTCATTCAGATTCCTCCTATTTTGTAGCTCAAAATACTATAATCACAACAAGTCACTGCCATTTCTTCATTTCCTTTACATCTTAATATAGCGAAATTTCTTCTCTCAGAAATTCTTATTTTCATCACAGTGAAAAACCATTTAATTCAAAATTAAGGGTTTGAATAAAAAAGGATGCACACTAGTAGCAAATCTTATTCAAATAAATTAACTGCTAATGAATTGTTGTTCATAATTTTATAAAAATTAAATATCTTACCTTTCTTGTAATGGGCTGTACAATAACATCGCGATAGTAGTCATCTGGCTTCATGCTTTGCATGTTTTCATACAAAATGCTAATTTTTTTACTGTTATCCCATCCTGATGGACTGTAAATAAAAAGCGTATCGAGTTTACAATTAGTTTTAAAACTATTTTTAAACCAATTAAAACAGTTTAATTAAAACAGAGAAAGCAGTAAATACTTTCTTACATTAACACAGCATCCTTCTCAACAACCAGCGCAGGTGTACGAAAGGGAAATCCATAAATCCTGTGCGTCAAATATTTATAGAGAAGGTCACAATTCTTGTCTTCTTTTGCAGAAGTATAAAACAAAGCTGCACCATATTGAAGACAAAATCGCCGAATCCATTGTTGCATGAAGTCAAAATGTTCATCTCGATAGTCAAAGTCCTTCTCCAGAGTTGTCATATAATCTGTCTTTTGAAATGAAAAATTAAACAGCATATTAGGTACTACACCTCAATTTTGCATAATTTTTATTTACATTTATCTGGATAAATCCTTTTATTAACAGTTACAGATATCTTAACAAATAGCACTTGCATTTCTAGAGTCTTGTTTTTTTCAATTTCTTAAATACTGTATTTATCTGAATATAAGACTAGTTTTTTTCCCCCTAAATAACTCGGAAAAATACGGGTTCATCTTACATTTGCAGATTAAGCCTAGTCGGTTAGGATTTATATTTTAAATTGCCATATTTGTAACTATTTATTCATTTTTTATTAAAAGTATTTATAATATATACATATTCTTAGCACTCACTGTGAATTTGTTGGGATATTCAGACCCGAAATATTTAATGAGCCAGTAACGAGAGAATCTAAAAATGAGTGGCATTCTGTCAATGGAAAAAAAACACCAACAAAAACTCAATGAAATTTTATTCACACAGTCTCTAGGTTCAACACCTAAATACGAATTTTGCAAGAGACGGTTGAAAAAATTCAACATTGACAGATATGTGCATTCTACATCCAACCACAGAAAAGGAATATTTTCTTAGCAAAAACTTCTCAAACTTGGAAACTTGCCACTCTCTCCCATGTTGCTTGTGAAATTGATGGGACAGACAGTGATGTACTAGTTCATGGTTCACAACTTGATCACATGAATATTTAACTATGCTAATTTCAAGAATAATCTGTTAAAGAATCAGAGGCCATCAACAAGAACGGGTCAGGCAAAAAATCTAGTGACACTGAAAGGAATGTTCTTAGGTTGCATCAGATAAGACTAACAATGCAAATTCAATGTGCACAACTTTCAAAACACCTAAAAAGTATCTACAAAGTCCAGAGGATGTCGCAGCATGGAAGGAAGATCAAAAAGAAGAAACAATGTTGTGTAAAGACCATCACGCTAGTGACGAAAACCAAGATTACGATGATAGTAAGAACATGAAAATGATAGCTCAGGCAATAAGTTTTAATATTCTCATCAACTAGGCAATTTTCTAGACAATTAGACAATTTGAAATTTTATTTTGACTAAATAGTATGAATTAGTCAAAAATTTAAAAACATTAACAGGCCTCTTCAAAATTAGGACATGTCTTATATTCAGGTAAATACGGTATCACTTCATCGTATAAGTAGAATTCATCGTACTTTACCATATCGTAAGTAGAACTTATCATACTTTACCATATCATAAGTAGAATTTCTCATACGTATCACTTTATCGTTATATAAGTAGAATCCCCTAGATTTGAATAAATACTCCTCGCATACAAAACCAAATGTGAATCTTTCATTAACAGTTAAAATGAGTGTCTCATAACTCACTTTAAAAACTCCCGTTACAATATATATTGAAAGTAACAAAATATTTGGTAAATCTGACAAAATTTCTCAAAGCTCTCAAACCTTTGTAACTACTACAACAACATCCAGTCCTAAATTTCTGGTGAGCACTCCCTCTCCAAGAGGGAGAACTTCACCGTCATCTTCTAAATTGCGCGAGGTCCTTCGCATGGGAGACCCTTGCTCCAATTCGTCACCCGGCTCAACATAATCCTGCCACTTCTTGATATCTGCAAGTGAGAATACATAAAATATTACCAAACTTGATAAAACAATTTAATAGATTTGATTTTCAGTTAGGATAAATATTGATTTTCAAATCTAAGTTAATTGTTAAAAATGAATGAATAAATAGTGGTTTTGCATGATGTAATGAATAAACTTGGCCATCATCAATAAATAATATATCAGGAAAATCTATTTTTTGGTGTCCGACAATGAACGACATTCATAAAATTACAATAAGTTAAAACTGCATCAGTTAACACTACAGAAGCACTTTTATTGGACTCCGTGCTCTTCTTGTACCATAGGATAATGTGCATGTTGAAGACTTCATAGAAAAGTAGTTAGTCTTCGAATGTAACCTTCAAGATTACTACATAACATTATTATATTGTTTGAATTTTGTGACCAACAATAAAAAAAATCAATGCCAGCCTGAAGAGTTTCATTTTATTTTGTGATGAACAATGTAGACTCAACATGCAATATACAAAACAAACCTGCGAATATACAACTAGGTAATTTCCCAACCTTTTTCAAGTCACAAGAATTAACCATAAAGCTACCAACATATAACAGAAGTATTACATAAACTGCATTCCCGTGATTAATGATTTTAGTGTAAAATTCAATTGACATGGTTGCAGTTAATAAGAAAAAGTAAGTCTTTTGTCCTTTCAACATCTTTGTCTAAAATGACAAAACAGCGAGAATGATGGATTCCAACAAAGGAAGCAGGTGCAGGCATAGTAGAACTCCCTTCAGGAGTATCATATACAATTTTTAAAAGTAAACATTTGATCAAGTCTGAAACTTTCATAAAATCAATCTAAGATATAATGTTTTGTTTCCTCAGTGGAGTAAAATATGAAATATAACTAATGGCAACTCCTCCTCCACAAATAAAATTTGGAAATTGCATACAAATTTACTCCACCAGTCCATTTACTCATACTATTCCAACAAATACTTATGTTCTGACAGGCTATTAGGCATTTCAACATTATCAGCTGCATCATCTGATGCAATATCACATTACTAAATGTGGCACAGCATGAAATGATTGTCTTGAATTTTTGTGAAATATTATTTCGAAAATTAAAATGGGTAAATTCTTTAGATTTCTTTGTTAAAAACCAGGAGATTCACATAACACACATACATATACAAAAATACACCAAATATCCTTAATAGTGGTTTCTTCTTGGTTGAGAAAAACTTTTTCTGAATTCTTTGATTATTTGCTAACGCTACACTAGGTTTGTATCACGTGAAAAGATCCATATACTTATCCTCGTTAACATGAATCAAACAACAGTTAAACACATTAATATAGTTCACCATAATTTCAATACAATTGAAGATCAAATTTGTAAATAAGATATTAAGAAAAGACTAATAAAACACCCAACTAAATAATCTTATTAAAATAATGTTACAATCCTATTTTGTTTTAAACTTACATTTATGTCGAGCATCCTGCAAATCATCTGCTGACAATTTTAGCCTATCAATATGGTCCTGAAGTACAGATGCCCAGTTTTGCAGTTGGTCAAGAATACCCCAGGGGGTAGTCATTGCCACCACAAACATTACAAGAGTGTGGGGGAAGTTCTCCTCAGAAAGTGCAAAACGGAGGAGGTGGGAGTGTGCTGGATCACCATCCAAAACCCATACACTTAATCGGGTATGATCTGCAAAAATTGCATTAATTTCAATTAATATGCACAATTTTCGTCACTTTAAAAAGATGAATAATTTTAATGCATGAACAAACTTAATAAATCTTACCATCTCTATATTCGTCCCTTACATCAATATAAGCATATTCTAAACCAGATCCCTTCTTGGGATCTTCTACACCCTGCAACTTTGCTATCAGTGTAGTCTTGCCTGATTCGTTATCACCTTTAACACATAATTAATTAACAATATTTACATCAAATAGTAAGTATAATATGTGTCACAGCTTGAATTTTCCAATACTCACCTAACACAACAACAGATTTACATGATGGCAATTTAGTGTTTCCTTTGGTCTGTACTTCTCCCAAAATTGCTGACCTAATAAATCGAAAGAACATTTAATGAGAAATAGATTCCCAAAGCATAAAAGACAATCTCAAAAATGTAATTAAAACACTGGAGCGGCATGAGAAAATATGCCTGTGAACCATCCAAAAGGGGAGGAGCGATATAATATCACTAACCTTGACAAAATACAACAAGAATGACAGTTAACGTGAACAAACGTGAACTTCAGAGTACTAAACTTACCAAAGATTTCCTTTATTATCAGCATCATCCTTCTTTTTCGCCGAAAACCCGTTCACATCCACACTATCCCCCACAGGCGCCATGTTTGACGTACACTAGGATTGCAGGATGGCAACTGTTTGCAGGAAAGCAGAATAGAATTTCCTTTATATTCCTGCCCAGTTCTGCGTAAATATCATACATATATTTGTATTAATTATGTTGCGATCCTGCATCTTATATATAACAATATTCAATAAACAATTCGACTGTATGCTGCGAACTTAAAATTGAATGCAGCTACAATTTGTAGAAACACAGGAATTTAATAATATATCATTAAATTTTAAAATTTCATTATAAGAAAGACAATAAACCATAAAACGAGAGCCCAGCTCCACACACTTATGAGTGACATCAAAATTTTATGCTGAAACCGCTACCTTACGTGACTCACTCTTCATGACATCACGACCTAAGGCTGACTTGACATGCGGCATCGACCGCCCCCAGAACGCCCCCGTAGGAAATCAACTCCGCGGTATTGCGCTTCGGGCTTCCCAAGTCTTCGAAGCCCATACTCCTGTGAATTAGGGTAGTATTAATAAAACAATACATCATTCTAAGCAATCAATAAATGTCGAAATCTATCTGGTGTATGTTTCTCGAAAGTCAAATTACGTTATTAGTGTCTAGGGTCCCTAAGTGTTGGTCTCGGATGTTATTTACTGTACTTGATTTTGTTAGAACGGGGTTGAAATATAACACATCGACGAATATCGTAATTTGAGCATCTTCAATCAAATGCTATTGAGCATGTTGGTAGTGCCTTGTCCAAAGGCTGAATTGACGTATTCAAGGCAACGTGCTACGAAGTCCATCGGGTTTTTCTACCTCTCAGATCCTTTTTCTGGTTGTCACTGACAAAGGTTATTGAAAATATGAGTTGTCTTCAAATGGTAATTCATTCATATGTGTTTTAAGTGAGTTCTTTTGTAATGTAACGAAACTACAATTGAACCGAGTCAGAGGCAACACTCTTCAGGAAAGAAAGAATAAACATTAGCTAAGTTGGCTGCATTCACCTTGTGCCCAGTTCGCACTATACTTTGCATTTTTTTTAACCACTGATAGAACCTTGTACCTCCTGCTCCTTCCCCGCCTACCTTCGTGAAACCTGTTTGATGCTTTGATTGCTGCTGTCCCATGGGCTCGGGCTTGAGCAGTAAAGTTGCTGTGCCATGACTTGAGGATATTGTATTTGTGTAAGGTACAGGTGCCTTCTTCAGTAGTGTAACGACCAACAAATTAATCAAGGCTTTTTTTGTGCATCATCTCTAGTAAGTATGTGGCAGTGAAATATCTACACGATGTGTAACGAAATACAAAAGCCTTTTTGAACTATATGAATGTTAGTGTAATATTCCTAAAGAATATTGGTTCGATAAAATATCAATTCACATAATTTTTCAGGTCCAGTAGATAAATGTGATTTTTTAAATTCTTCAGAATGGCTCAGCACATACAGAAAATTCTTGGTTCATCATCGTTGTCACCATTTTATTCCGAATGTAAGTACATGTAAATTGATGTTTTTTCTAAAAACTCAACATACTTATTTGTAATATTTTCCTTTTATATGGTATTTCTTTATTGCTTGAAGTAACACAGTAATTTCAGGCAAGAATAAAAATCTCATTTCATTATTTGTTATCCAAAAACGTTCCTTGATCTACAGAATAAATTGTAATAATTTAAACATTTTAGGATAGTTCACCTGGACAGGCCATTATGCAGGGAAGTGCATTATGGTAACATAAAATATAACATTTTGATAATTTTGATGTATAGAAATATTGTGTACTGCTTTTGAAGGTGAAAATCCCAATGTTGCTTCTGATTAGTTGACCATTAATTATTTTTAGTAAATAAAAATAATAAATAAATATTTCACAAATAAAAGTTTAAAATTGTATTGAAATTCTTTTTCAGATACAATACTTGCATTTGCTCACATTGTATTAATTTTAAGATTTTCTGTTTAATGTACTCCCAGCTTGAAATAATGCCTGTTGAGGGTGTATCAAACTCTTCAGACCACTACACAATATTTCTATAGCTAAAAATAATGTCATAATTTGAAAGCTGTGAGTGGGAAAAAAAATTACCTTTGGCTATGTTTTTTCATCAGCTTTGTTTGAGATTTTAAATTATTAATTTAAAAAACAATAAAGTAAAAGTGAAGGATCAATAATAATTTAAAAATAAAGGTTTTTGGGAAAGTGTTTTTGTGACCGTGACATTAACATTTGTGATTAGCTTATTTTAAGCATTATAGGCCTGCATCTCAGAAGAGATTACAATTATTTATTTCACTAATTGTAATGTTTTTTGTAGGCACTGTTGGCTTGAAATATATACGTTTGCAAGAAACTATGAAAACACCATTTGGAAGAGGAAGTCCAGCTCTGGTAACAACAGCAACAATTCATAACTATATGATCGCTAAACAGCTTCCTTTACCAGAAAATATTGAAGATATTGCTGCTGCAGAGAAAGCTCAGTTTTCTCCTCAGCGATCGAGAGATATCTCAGGCCCTGTCATACTGTCAAAAACAATGGGCACATTCATAAACAATAAATTTGCTACTGGTTACAACAGCTGTTCTGAGCCATCTGATCCTCGTCTCAGCAGTTATGATTGCAGAGGACTTGTGAGCCTTCATTCAGTTATGCAGACAAACGTTCCAGAACCCTTTTCAGCGAAAGGAAAGGCAACCCATCTCAATATGCCTGGTGGTCAGTGGGGCCAAGGTTACAAGTACATATCTGATGACCTGCAGAACTTCCACTACAGGAACATGTCCCGGCAAGGAAGTTCAGGTACATACTTTAAAAGCCAGAAGTTCTCTTCTGTTGTGCTAATGGGAAAACAGTTTCACCTTCAGAGATATGCTCCCTATAGCACATCAGTGGACAATAATAACAATAATGTACTAACTAATAAAGAAAAACTAAAGAGAGCCTTGAAGGAATATGGATCTACTGTCATAGTATTTCATGTTGGTATATCACTATTATCATTAGGTGGTTGCTACCTGGCTGTGTCAAGGTATGTAAGATTATGAAAATTAATTGTAAACTTTTATATTATTTACTTCATTAATGAAGTTTTTTTTTTGTTGTTTTTTTTCCAGTGGAATAGATGTAAATACCATGTTTCGGTCATGGGGAGCTCATGAAGTAGCAGCAGATGCCAGCACATTTATTGTCGCATATGCCATTCACAAGGTCTTTGCTCCAGTGAGGATTGGCATAACTCTAACCTGCACTCCTTTTATTGTGTCTTATTTACGGAAAGTGGGCTTTCTTAAACTTCCTAAAAAAACATAATTTTGTTTATATTTTTCAATTAATATTGCCTATGGTGATTTGTGTTAATAACTTCAGTAATGTATAATATTGTTAAAACATTTGAACTCTAGTTATCATGAATTTTTTTTATATTAACCTTTAAAATGTATTATACTATTTTATTATTGAAATAAAAGTGAATTTGTAAATTTGTTTCTGTCACTCACATGACCTTCAAAGGTATTTCAGTATTGCCCTTAATTACACCTTGTCTCATTAATTGAATGATTACATTCCTTTCAATTGATTTTAACTATATTTAACATAAACCTTCGTTGGTTGGGATTGCACTTAGCTAATTGACAATAGATAACGATGGAAGCTTTTAGAGCATGGAGATGGGGCATTACCACCATCGCACAGCTTAAATGCTAGGAGTGGGGAAAGGACAAGAAAAAAAGGTTCACACATGGAATAAAATTGACCATGGGCTAGTGTAGTTCATGACCCATTGTCGAAGGTATATCCCAGAGTGTCACAAACACTAGGTAAAGAACTTTTGGGACTAGCATCCTTCTACAGAGAATTGAGCTTTAAAATCTGTGAATTGCTATTCTTCAAGAACTTTCTTGAATGGAAATCATGGTCAAGTGATTAGCAACTGATGTTCTTAAGGGGGGGGGCAGCTAGGGCAACTCACCCCTGGCCCTGATTTCATTGGAACCACACATTTTTTTTTTCATTCAACAGAAATGAAAAATATATTTTTCATCTCTAAACCAAATTTAACACATTTAAGTTATTTCTGATGCATGGATAAATGAATTCTGTTGAAGAATTGGGAGAGGAGGGAATTTTTTGTTTGAAATAAGGGGCCCCTGGTTTTCTCTGGGCACTCCTGTCTAAAAATGTCATTTAATGAAGTTCAAGTGCCATTTGTATCATCGCGCCCCTGATTGGTAGGCAACTTCTCTTGCACCGGCGCTCGGCTGGTACACGGAACTTTCGGGGGGCGTACTGAGGTGCGTGAAGTTGGCACCCCCACTTTGTCGAAAATTCAAATGACATACGCCAAAGTTTTGCCCAAGTTTGCCCAACCTTTAAAAAGTTTTGCCCAAGTCAAATAAAGCCGCAAATCGCAAATCAAAATTTCGGACTTAAACGTCCTGGAGCACTCCCACAAAGCTATTTCCAACTTTCGAACATGCCATCGGTTTGCCCACGATGAGACCAAGTACGGAGGGCACTAGATAAGTTTTCTACCTAACCAAGTTACCGACTTTTGAGCGGGGCGCGCATGACGTTACAAGTTCAGACATGTCTGAACATGCTTTCTTCCAAGTTTCAGACCATTTCGCTCACAAGTCGCAGAGAAATCGGTTGCCAATTGTAGTGCTGTGCGAAATAGTCATGGATCAGGCGAAGTTGGAGCACCGAGCTGTCATCAAATTTCTCACGAAGGAAGGCACCGGGCCCAAAGATATCCATTCACGGATGCTGGCAGTGTTTGGTGATAGTGCACCTTCCTATTTCCAGGTGAAGTACTGGTCTAAGCAGTTTAAATGGGGCAGAAAATCAATCGAAGACGATCCGCGCTCTGGCAGACCTGTGGAAGTGACTTCTTCGGAAATGTGTAAGAAAATAGAAGATTTTGTAATGCATGATAGACGTGTCAAAGTGGCAACAATAGCTAGAGAGTTCGAAGTGTCTGAGCCAACAGTTTTGAGCATTCTTCATGAACGTTTAGGCATGTCAAAAGTTTGTTCAAGATGGGTGCCCAGAATGCTCACTCCTCTCCATAAGCAGTGGCGAGTGGAAATGTGCGAGGAGAATTTGAGACTTTTTGAGTCGGATCCGGACAACTATATCGCTCAAATCGTCACGGGAGATGAAACATGGGTACATTTTTGGGATCCTGAAACAAAACAAGAATCAATGCAGTGGAAGCATAAGGGTTCTCCAACTCCGAAAAAGTTTCGGACGCAACCATCTGCAGGCAAACTCATGGCCACCGTTTTTTGGGATTCACAGGGCATTTTGCTTATAGAGTTCATGGAAAACAAGAAAACAATTACTGGTGAGTCCTATGCTAACACTCTTCTCAATTTGAGGAATGCCATAAAGGAGAAGCGTCGTGGGAAGCTGTCTAAAGGGGTGCTCCTTCTTCACGACAACGCGCCCGTGCACAAGTCCCGGAAATCAATTGCTGCAATTAGGGACTGTGGCTTTGAAGAATTAAACCACCCACCCTACAGTCCAGATTTAGCCCCCAGTGACTATTTTCTGTTCAGAAATCTAAAAAAAAACTTGCGTGGTCGTCGATTTGTGTCCAATGAACATGTGAAGAGTGCTGTAAATGAGTACTTTGAAGGACAGGAAAATAATTTTTATTTTTCTGGAATATCATCCTTGATTGAAAAGTGGAGAAAGTGTATTGAACTCGAAGGGGACTATATTGAAAAGAAATAATAAAATTTTCAATCTATCTCAGTTATTTCTTACTTAGGTAGAAAACTTATCTAGTGCCCCTCGTACATCGAGTCATAAAACAGTTTTGCCCAAGCCACACAACGCCGGAAATAGCGAAAATCGCAAATCAAATTTTCGACTTTAAAGTGACTAGCACCCCCACTTGCGAATTTCAAAGTTTTGAACAAACCATGGTGTAGAAGAGTTTTGCCCATTTTTGAATCAATTTGTAAAAAGTTTTGCCCAAGTCAAACAAAGTCGTAAATTGCAAATCAAAATTTCGGACTTAACACTCCTGAAGCTCCCCCACAAGGCAATTTCGAAATTACGAACACATCACAGTTTTGCTGACGACGAACCCAAGCAAATCGAGCCATAAAAAAGTTTTGCCCAACTCACAAAAAGTCGGAAATCGCAAATAAAATTTTCGGACTTAAACTTCCTAGAGCTCTCCCAAAAACAAATTTCAAAATTTCGAACATACCATGGTATCGCTCACGATTGATTCAAAGTCATTGAGCCTTCAATAAGATTTGCCCAAGTCACACCACGCCAAAAATCGCGAAAATAGCAAATCATATTTTGGACTTTAAAGCGACTAGCACCCCAATTGCGAATTTCAATGGGGTGAAGGTACCATCGTGTAGGAGAGTTTTGTACATTTACGAATCAATTTGTAAAAAGTTTTGCCCAAGTCACAGAACGCGAGAAATCGCAAATCAAGATTTTGGACTTAAACCCACTGTAGCTTTCCCACAACTGTTTTTCGAAATTTTGAACATACCACCGGTTTGCCCATCATGAGCCCATCTTCATCGAGCCATAAACAAGTTTTGCCCAAGTCACAGAAAGTCAGGAATCGCAAATCAAAATTTCGGACTAAAACCTCCTATAGGTCTCCCAAACAGAAAATTCAAAATTTCGAACATGTCATCGTTTTGCCCACGATCGGCCCAAGTCCATCGAGCCTTAAAAAAGTGTTGCCCAAGTCACACAACGCCAGAAATCGAAAATCAAATTTTGGACTTTAAAGTGACTAGCACCCCCACCTTGTCGAAAATTAAAATAACATACGCCAAAGTTTTGCCCAAGTTTTGCCCAGGTTTGCCCAACCTTTAAAAAGTTTTGCCCAAGTCACACAACGCCGGAAATCGAAAATCAAATTTTGGACTTTAAAGTGACTAGCACCCCCACTTTGTCGAAAATTAAAATGACATACGCCAAAGTTTTGCCCAGGTTTGCCCAACCTTTAAAAAGTTTTGCCCAAGTCACACAACGCCGGAAATCGAAAATCAAATTTTGGACTTTAAAGCGACCAACACCACCACTTGCGATTTTCAAGGTTTTGAACATACCATCCTGTAGAAGAGTTTACCCCATTTTTAAATCAATTTGTAAAAAGTTTTGCCCAAGTCAAATAAAACCGCAAATCGCAAATCAAAATTTCGGTCTAAAACCTCCTGTACGTCTCCCAAACTAAAATTTCAAAATTTCCGGTGGTGCTTCCGGACGTGTCAACTGCTAAGAGGTCATCCATAAATTACGTAACGCTAAAGGGGAGGGAGGGGGTCTGAGGCAGCGTTACAAGGGGGAGGTTATATTGAAAATACCAGAAATTTGCGTTACGTGATTTATGGACGGCCCCTAAGGTCATTGGTCCCGTAATTGCAGTGAATGCTTTCATTGCGGGAGGTGACGATAATCTTTCCCCGCTGGATGGCGAAATCCGGCGCCAACCTACCCGCTAGTGTTCGGGATTTTCCCCACCAGCGGGGCACCCCCAGCCGCGACAAGCTCTATACTGCGATTTTTGTAGGAAGAGCTCTCAAGGCCACTCAAATCCCATCTTCGCGATGGAATATGTCACGGCATTTCGCGTCTTTTCTCGGTCTTGGCGGTAGAAGTCGCATGATCGCAAGCACTGCTTCATACGGTCGCGATCGTGCGAAATCTAGCGCAACGACTGTGAATGATACGAAATGCCGTGACATATTCCATCGCGAAGATGGGATTTGAGTTATCTTGAGAGCTCTTCCTACAAAAATCACAGTATAAGCTCCCGTTTCCGCTCCGTATGGAGCCAAGGCCGATTGCTCCCGGCTCTCAGCGGGCGGCCGGGGGCCAGTGGGAGCACTATGAGAAATGCAAGTGTCAAACGGCCGGGTATGAGAAATTCAACCGTGCAGCTTATCGACGTGACGTCCTTTGACGCCCGTGTTCCTTCTTCAAGCGCAAATACCAAAACAGACGTTACCACTGTCTGCGGATAGTTATTATCACATCCACTAACATTAGATAATCATAATTAAACAAATAATTCGGTCAAGGAGAGAATTTCTTCAAATATCCTCGAGAAAGTTTGAGACGGTAACAATTACTGAATGTTGAATTGTCAGAAATCATGTAAATACTTTTATCTAAAACCTATAATGGAGAGGGGAAAAAACCCAACTTAGCTACTTAGCGTTACTCACATTTTGCAACTTGTGATCTACGAGAGAGCTTCTCAGTCTCGATTTACGAATTCTCATTCTAGAAAAAATTGTTCATAAACATATGTAGACCTACAGACTTAAAATTAGGGTGTACATGACAAACTCATCTCGTCAGCTCAACCTTTTTATCTTATCTCTAGTTTTGAGAAATAAAAGTTCCCATTTATTTAAAAAAATTATCGGACTATTATTACGAGAGCCGCTTCTTTCCCCTTCCATGACAACACATTTTGCGAAGATACCTGGTGTGAAAGTGAGCTGTCCGACTTACCGTTTCTACCTGTGAACCTGTCCTCCTCTTAAGCTGATCTTCTTTACCGTTTAAACACATGTTAAACTGAATCTAACCTTTTGGTGCTAAAGACGTGTACAATGTAAAAAGGTAACGTAATGTCTGAAGACATTGATAAGAATAAGTATGTGACGGGAGAAAAAACGAACACCGGATTGATGATTAACTGGTTTAGAATGAGCCGTTGTTGCAAGTACTATACTGCGATTTTTGTAGGAAGAGCTCTCAAGATAACTCAAATCCCATCTTCGCGATGGAATATGTCACGGCATTTCGCGTCTTTTCTCGGTCTTGCCGGTAGAAGTCGCATGATCGCAAGCACTGCTTCATACGGTCGCGATCGTGCGAAATCTAGCGGAACGACTGTGAATGATACGAAATGCCGTGACATATTCCATCGCGAAGATGGGATTTGAGTAATCTTGAGAGCTCTTCCTACAAAAATCGCAGTATATATGGTTATATCCTGAGAGGCTACGGCACTGTCGAAGGCTCGCTCGTTGCCACGAGGAGCGCGGGGGAGGTGGTAGAGAAGGCAGATAGGCTGGCGGTGGATAGCTCGGTTCGGCCTTGTGTCAATTCCCGTCTCGGTCAACCCCAAATCAACCGTAGAGGGGAACGCCGGGGATCACTACCGCACTCACGAAGAGCGGTGAACAAGCGACAACTTAGGCGGTTGTACGCCGCCTTTATACACTGCCGGGTCAGTCCATGCCTACGGCAGCAGAGGGTGGCGTTGTCCTCCTTCGTGGCACCCAAAGGGGGGGGGGCACCATTCTAGGGGTGACACCAATTAAATTATTTTATAGTTCGAATTATATAATTTAAATCATTTACTTAAAAATATGTATTAATAGTTAGTTTTCTTAGTTTCAGTAGTTTGAAAATTTTATTGTTGGAATCAAATAATTTTCATGGTTTAGTTAACTAGTGGTGCTACAGAATGGCACAGACTTTCCCGTATTAGTTTTCTATTTCTTTGGGTCTTCGCTAGCTATTCGGAATTGCCACATACTCTTTCTTGCCAGCTGTCATCTATCACCGCCAAAAGTACACTTTTTTGTAATTTTCTTAATTTTTCGGATTCCTATTGGTAGAACGGAAACATTAATTTTATAATATTAAAGAACATAAAAAACTAGTCCTAAATAGCAATTTTAATTTAAAAATTATGTGCCATTGTAAAGAAAATTGCGTTTTAGCGCTACTAAAAATGCAAAATTTGCTCATTTTCACAGAAAATTTTTGAGTTTTCAAAATACTCACAAGTATAATAAACTTTACAAATTGCTGGTAATGTGCATAATAAAGATGTGAGAGATCTTTCAAAAAAATTACTCTTTTTTTTTTTTCCCGAAAATTACATAACTCAAAATAAAATTTACGATATACTAAAGAGTGTAATTAGCACTATCCGTTACAAAAGTTTGAAGAAAAAATTTGCAGCCATATATGAGAAAATGGCGTTTGAGCGTTTCTGAAAATGCGAAATTTTGTGCTACTTTTCACAGAAAACGGTAGTGTTTTCGAGAAACTTTACTTGACATTATTTAAAGCATATATACTTGCAAATATAATAATGTGAAAAAATCGCCGATAATGTAAATATTAGCGACATGAGAGACAAATACAAAAATTTACATTTTTGTAATTTTGGGGGAAAAAAACGATAGACCAATATGGCTTTTATGCCATCTGATAGAGTAAGTTTACCACTACCCCTACCAAAAGTTTACAGAAAAAATTTGGAGCCGTTGAGAAAATCTTGTTTTTGTAATTTTTTAATATTGCACGAAAATTACTAAAATTTTGAGAAACATTTACATGACCTTTATGAAAGAACTCGATATGCAGAACAAATTTTATTTGAAGAAAAAATCTCTCTATCTTCAATTTTGCAGCTGGAGAAAGACGCCGAAAAAAATTCAAACTTTCACAATTTTCGAAAATTCAGAGTTATCCGTGAAAATCGGACCTATGCCATGTTAATAAGTGTATTTTACTCTATTCATACAAGAAATTTAAAGAAAAAATTTGGAGCCGTTTTTGAGAAAATTTTGAAAATCCCCGGGGGGCTTCATATAAAGTACACCCAAATTTTGAAGAATCTTTTTCAAAATCTCAAAGCTTCTACTAGAACCAGGTCGATCGTGGAATATCCATTTTGGAAGAAATCTTACGCATGGTTTAGGTGCTAGCAGTGTTCACAGACGGGTTTTCGATATCAAGAACCTAAAAAACAGGGTTTCTGGCTACACCACGTGTTAGGGGATTTTTTTTCTTAATTTAGCAACTGGTTTTATCCACTTCCTTGTTTTCACGGCCCGGCAATTAATTTTTTTCCGCCGAAAATTGGCCATTTTTTCCCGCAGCATTACATAACTTTCCCTATATTACGTATATCACTTCATGTGTACGTACGTATACGGGAAAATAAAAATTATTTATATTAATTTAATAAGTATATATTTAAATCATAATCATAGATTATGCTTTCATTGCAATTATTCCTAATTACATAGATTTTTTAAAATATAATATAAATTAATTATCATGTGCAAATATGTTTGTATTTTTAATGTACAATCAATGCAGCAATAGATATTTTTATACTTTTTTTGGGGGGGGGGGTGACACCACCTGAAGCTACGCCACTGGGGTGGGGGTGGGGGGTGGGGGCGAGCAGTCAGCCTGCGCATCTGGAAGCCACGCCCGTGGCCCAGCGCGGCGTCGCCTCACCGCATGAAGACCTTCCACAACTTAAAAAAAAAAAAAACACCAAAGTGTGTATCAAATTGGCCCCACCCGATGGAGCTAATACAATGATGCGGCTAAAGTGATACAGCTTTATGCATTTTGTCGGGAAACGAGTGGGCTACCTTACGGCCTATTATCTCAACAGTATTTTCTTAATTTTTTAAAAATATTTTGCGGTACCCAAATTATATAACATTTTGAATTCCTACTGTATGGTCATTAATAATGGAATATATTTCCTATTATTTGCTATTTTCATTAATTTCCGATGTATCTAAATAAAAAGTCTATAAGCTAAGCCACTGGCTCCTATTAACTTTTTTTGTCGGGACTACTTTACCAGTTTTGCAACACCATGTTCCTGCGCCTTAACTTACACCGTCAATGAACCTACCAAGGACTCCCGCGGTAACAACAGTTCTCTTAGTTCCGATACCCTATGAAAAGCCGACTATAGTGGGAAGTCCGCCCGCCTTTGGGAGTCTTCATTCCCTTGCCTGATGGCTTCATAAAGCCCTAGAGGCCCGGGTACTCGCTCCAGGCGAGGCGAATTCACCTGCCTGCCTTCACACAGATCTCAGAAACTCACACTTCTCAAAAGTTATATTATTTCCCTGCACAGCTAGCCGAATTCGTTTACTACGCTCCGTGAAGTCACGGTGGTTGAGCCAATTCGAGACCTCGTGGATTCCTGGTTGGGCGACAGTCTGGGAAGACCAGGATCTAACAACGCCGAGCCTCTGGCTGAGGGGATAAATGACACTGACTGCGACGTAATGAAGTTAATAACGGAGGATTACTCCAAGGAAAAAGTGCTCAATATCCAACAAAGGTTCAGAGACGCATTGCGTCACCGAAGAGGGAGGGAAAAATCCCTTAAATCCTCTACCATTGTTCTGGAAGCAGGGAGCCAGTTGCTTGATTACTTACAGATCTTACGCGGCTATTAGCTAATTAGCAGACATGTATGAATTAGGGTGTACGTGAAAAATGTGCCCCCATTCTGTAATCACAATTGTCCATTATTGCTTTACTACTCCACCACCATCAAATTATGAAAGTTTTGCTCCTACAGAGATTTCCTGTTGACTGGTTCACTATTGATATTGTGAAGCTGAAGGGTTTTTAACAGAGATTGAAGTTAAAAAAAGAATTCTTGATATTTCAATATAAGTCTTCTCCCAGAATTGTTTTTGTAACAATCATTTTAGTTGCTGTGAGTGTACATTAAGAAGCACCAATTATATAACATAAATAGGGAAACCTTAACTTGTGCTGTAGGCCTATAAGCATTTGGTTATTAAATTTTCTGTTGTAAAGATTGAAATAATACATTTATTGATATTTACACAAAGGCATTACAAGATTTTATTGAACTAAATTATTGAGGATTATAGAAAGCTTTCACCTCTTCATCACATGGTTTGAGTATTTTTCGGTCACGAAGATTTACCACCCACCCAGGTTCAAGACCAAAAAACACTTGTAGAGGATCTTTCCTTTCACACAACATGCTATACTGTGGGTCCTTCTCTATTTCAGGTAATTTGTATCCATACTTTTGCGACAATACCAATCTCTCCCAAGACACTTTCTCTGGATCTGCTAAATATCCCCGATTAGCAGGATTAGTGTAGTAATCAATTGCATCTTGAGGTGGAATCATACGCTTTGGAATTGGCACACCTGTAATAGAAAAGTTGTTATATTATTTCCCTGCAACATACGTAAAAAAAAGTAAAGCACTCCCCAAAAAATTATTTCAAGAAATTTGTTGAGCCATAGTACTACTTGTGAAAACACATCCTGGGATCAGCATTGCCTTGATCAAGGTGACCTGCTTCCCCAACTTTTTCTCACTATCTAGGGCTGTAGCAAATATATTAAGTAATATATAAATAAAATATGGGTCGCAGCAGCACAGTGTTTCAGACATGTTTGCTAACCTGAGGGACCAGGTTCATTCAGACCTATTCAGGGCGGTTTTCCACCTCAGCCTCCTTTCCAGTGTTTACAGGCTTACGGAAAACATCAATAAATATTGGGTGAAGTATCCAGCTGACGCATGGTGCTTGCCATACCCTCTCTTCCTCACTTTGGAATCTAAGACCCCCTAGATACCCTTTACAAAAACATTGTCAAAGGACCCTGGAAGTGGGTAGTTTCCAGAGAAAGCAGAAAATAGGATTCCTAACAATAAAGTTTCTGATAAAAGTGTCGCATTTTTGCTTAACATTTACCTTGTAACTAAAACAAGTATGATTTGAATCTGCATAAGTGATTTTTTCTGTAAATGAGATGAAGTTTTTATACTTAAATTTTATTCTCATAGGTGTCTCACTTATCCTGTTTCTCACTAATTTATTATTAGAAGTCCCACTTAGTCATGTTCTACTGACATATCACATACAATTCTTATAAAATATGAATACATTTGCATAATTTTGAGTGAAATTGTGACAATAAAAGAGAAAAGAGAAAGAGGGGGGAAAAAGATAAGAACAGCAAAAAACACTATATTTTCTCAACACAAGCTTCTATTTTTTTTTTTTGCTTCAATGCAGCAAAGTGATGACTGAAGTGTTAGTGTCAAAGAAATGAACGGGGTCAGTGCAACAGCGGTCTAAGCTACATTTTAAGAAAAGGGAGAAAAAATAAATAAAAGCTCCATAGTCGTGGAAGAAAGAATTTGAAGAGAAAAAAATACTGTCTTCATTCTTAACTATATACAGGCAAACGAGTCAAACCAACATTGTACAAAGATGGTTCACTTTCTTAGGTAACAAATGGTGACAATAACTCAATTTTCATTGGGGGGGGGGGGGAGACCACTATTGCACTCAGCCCTTCAATTATTAAGCCATATTATAGTGTTCCTAGGGCCTGAAATTTTACAATTTTATAATTTGTGTTCTACTCATGTTATTATCAGGCTGAATAAATAACACTCTACTTAAAAAACACATACAATTTAAGAACAATATTTCAACTTCTTAAATATTCCCCAGAAGCATCCAAAACAAAAAGTCACTTTCTTTAAGATACAATAAATATTGTATCTTAAATAAATATTGTACATGGTCGTTCATTCTAATATTGCAATGAACAACCATGTACATTCCCAAGATATCTTATGTGAATGACTTACCATTGCCTCTCTATGCACATTTGAAACAAGAAAATGTTTGTTCTACACAACACCAAGTCAATGAATCATGCATACTTATTAACGAATTAAGAAAAGAGTTTTCTTAAGAACTTTGGATATTTATTTTAAAAATTACAATTGATCCTATTTTAGGATCAAAATTGATTTTGGCTGCTATTAGGATCTATAGGATTTATGTAGTTGGCACAACAACGATTGAAGTAAATAAATGTATGTTTTCTACTATAAGTCTCATAATAATCCCATCGTTATATTCAAAAGTATGTCATAAATTAAGTAATATTTCTGCTGGTATTATCACAGGTGATTCCCATTATCAGAGACAGAACATCAGGCACCTGACTCATCTAAAGGGAAAACATAATTTGACTTATGACTAGGGTGGCAAAAAAATCCAATTAAAAAAAAAATCAATAAAATTGATTTTTTTGATTTAAATCAAATTAGTTTTAAGTATAATTATCATACAACAAATATTGTGTTGAACGCATATTTTCTACTTTTGGTTTCATCCAGTCGAAGATCAGAAATAAGTTGGGCACCGCAAAAGCTGCAAAGCTTGCATTTTTATATAAAAGATTGAATTAGAAAGTAGTATTCTAAGTTTGAATGCCTAAGTCACTTGCTCCAAAGCCAAAACTGAATAAATGTGATACTGATTACATATTAAGAGTTAATGTTATATCGATACAAGTGTTATGGTAAGCGAAAAATGTATGATAAAAGATTATAACTAATTATATGTAATGTTTTCTTTTAATATCAAAAATTTAATCAATAAAAGTTTTCTGTGATTTAAATCGTGATTTTTTACTTGATTTAAATTAATGATTAAAATTAGACGATTTAAATCATTGCAACCCTACTTATGACTTTTACTAACAAGAAAATAATTCCACAGGAGCCAATATTCTGTCTAGTACAGGCAACAAACCTTTAGAAGTGGGTCTTTTACATGCAATAAGAAAATGCCCATAGCACACATGGGGACTTGGGCCAGTCAATATTATCTCTTATAAGCAGTTTCTCTAATAATGTGGTCCTCAATGATTGACCGATTATTAGTGATTCCGGGAACACTAACTACTGTCGTCATTCTCGTAAGTGCAGTGCATGTTTTTCATTGGGAGGTGGCAGTTCTCTTCCCCCACTGGATGAGGAAATCTGGCACCAACATACCATCGACTAGGTATCTCTCACCAGCGGAGCACTGCCCCAGCTGGAACAAGCTCTATGCCCCTAACAGGTCTCCTACCATGAGTGGTAGTGTAGTGCATGTTAGTGTGAGTGTGTGTGTGTGTAAGGGCTGATTGTAGGACAAGGAAGAGGAAGGAAAGATCACGTGCGGTTCGTGGCACATTTGTTAGGGTGGACATTTCTGTGGTGATCGGAGAAACCACCGATCAGAGTAGCTGGCAGGTACAATTCTCCAACAGACAGCAACTTAATTCGACCTATCTATCTAGTTAGTGTCTAAAATCCTGCCACAGTTGGGACTTGAACTGAGGATCTCCCAGTCAGAGGCACTGCAATGACATCAGTAGCTGCACTGGGCAACCTCTCCCAGTAGGGGGGTTCTCAAGAACTTAGATTTTCTCTTTAATGAATCCATACATTTTCATCAATGAAATTTAGAAGAATTCCTTTCAATCGGATATAAAGCTCGAGAAACTAATGAGGCTGAATCTCTTCAATATTTAAATGATGATGAAGAGAAGCAACAGAAACGCTTTTCGTAACATTAACCCCACAACTATTCTTAATAGGAATTACCATCGTTAAATTCTACATGACTCCCTTTATCTCACTGAGTAAAATTTTGTACAAAGTATTTAAAATGACACATTCCAACATTGTTCAGAAATTTCAAGCAATCAATTTCCTAAAACAGCAAGCTGCAATGAAAAGGAGCTATGTTGGCGAATTAGTATAAAAAACAGAAAAGTTTGAGCAACCTTATTTTATATAAACACACCTTTCATGAAAAACCTTCTTGGGTTCACAGCTGCCCACAAGCTTTGAGGATCATAATATGCAGTTGTTATAACTCCTCCGTTACGTTCTACAGCTGCAATAACTTGTTCAGAAGCCCATTGCACCTCAATGTTGATTTTAGCTTGGAACAAATCAGCACCCTGAGACAAATGTTCACTTTAAAATAATGACAGAAGTATAATAAGTGATTGGCCAAACACTATAATGACAGTGTAACAGAAGGATCTTTCTCCCACTAAATCTCTGTAACAACTCATTAATCAAAATCCACTTTAAAATTATTGTTCATTTTACTTAAATATGATACATTGCAAGCCAAATAAGATTTTTGTAGAGTATTTTGCATTTGACAACCCTTTTGGAAAAGGAAAGCTCTTCTTTAATGAATTTTCGGTTAAAGTAGGGTGTACGGTACACCCTTAGAGAAGCGATGCGAAATGAATAAAACTTCCCGATAGGCGATTTTCATGGCTCTGTTTTGAGACGCCCTTATAAGCTTTGTCCCCGCTGCATTATGCCAAATTACTTTCAAAGGCAAGTTTTCTCGCTTTGCTCGCCCAGATCCAAGTCACGGCGAGACTCGGGCCTTCGTCCCTCTCATTCACTATAAACAACCTTGAGTCTATCCACCGCATAATTGCCAATTCAATTTTATAAGAAATCACTTCAGTAAGAATGCCTCCAGTATTTAAACATTTAAACTGCTGAGTTACAAACATGTGAAGATACGCGAAATGCCTTTTTGAACGACTTCTGTAAGTGGTACTGTACACTAGACTTTAGCTGAATTTTCTTCTTAACATTTATTTTTCATTACAAATATAACTATGTAACTTTTGGGGAAAGAGATTTTGACGTTAGGAATATCTGAACTGAACTTGATAAAGTCCACCTTTCATGAAAACTACCTTGAATTAGCAACTGTAGAAATGATATTTTTACATCTTAGTTCATACACAATAAAATGAATTACCTCATCTGTTAAGTTGATTCCAAAATGATGCTTATCAGGATGACAAATGTATAAACCAGTATTGCAAATTGCAGTTAGATCTATTGGCTTATCCACTGGCAGACGTGAGGTATCAATTAACTTTTGAAGTTGCAACAGTGACAGTGGTGGATACTGCCGTCTTAAACTACAAAAGAAGTTTAAAATAAATTAGAATAGCCACTTACAATTTCAACAAAATATTGGCAAAAGAATATGGAAGGTTCTCTAAAGTAAAATTGTACATACTGATGGCCTTTGTAATATGGCTCCAATTGGAAACGAAGGTAAAATGGATTATTGCCAGTCTCATATCCCAACCTCATGTAATTCTGACGCTGTCCTGAACCTTTATTGCCAGCACCATGCTTGTCACCACCATGTTGAGCTCTTCCTCTTTTCGGCTGAGTTAAAAAGGAATAAATAGGTAAGTTACAGGATCCAGTAACGAAGTTTGAAATAATAAGAACTTTTTAATGTTTACTAGTATATTTTAGTAGATAAGAACAATTCAAACCTTTTTCTTGGATCCTGGATTATCTTTTATATTTGAAAGTGTGACGCGAGGTAATTTTTTTAGCAAGTTCAAAGCTGTATCCAACTTACAGAAATTCGTCACACTCATCTTCAGAAGGCGCAAAGAACAATTTATTCACTAATATTAATTGATTTATCCTTACTTTTTCCCAATTTTAAATGTACTTCGGGTTGATAAAAATCAAGGACTTTTCCACACATTTCAAGTAAACTTGGAAAACATTGCCACTGAATAGTCCCACAATATACTCATAAAATAATTCCGGCCAATAATTCAGTAATAACTTATCACTCGTATAACAGGTCTATTTTATAAATTCCAGAGGCCAATCTCGGGCTAATCCCACGCCGGCAAGTTATAAACACGGAATCTCAATCACACAGAATTCATTGAACCAGAGAGTATATAATTTGAATTTAGATGAAACACTCTTTGCATCGAACACTGCAGAGAGTATAGAGATGTCCACTATGACGTCACAACGTTCGGCGGGAGAGTTGAGTGTCAATCTCTGCTGTGCGCGTAAGCAATTCCTAGAGAAATTGTAAGTTTTTGGCTGTATTAAGCGGTTGCCGAGGTTTGTGTTTCATATCACATTTGTTATTTACAATAATTTTTGTATTCTTTCGGTTTGTTTAAATTGTGGATGCGCATCTTGTTCACAAATTTTATTTAAAGAAGCACTATTCTATCAGACACATCAAGTCAAGATCTTTTCATTTTGAAAATCGTTCAAAGTACATATTATCTCGACGTGTACGTTATCTCTCGTAAGCTTCATGTGACTTATATTTAGTAATAATTTGTTTCCCATTGAACATATCAAATTTGTCATGAATTCTTTTTCATCGAAAGATAGTATGAATTATTTTCAATAATTTTTATTCTAGCCCAAGGAAAATAAAATCCTTGAAACTGTTGCTATAATAAATGCATTTTTACTTGAAGTACTTATTTATTTCCAATAATCAATAATGGTCTGTTCTGAATACACGGGCCAAATATGATTTAATGACTTTAAATAATTATTTAAAATATTCACAGAGTGAGTTGTTCAAATTGCTGATACAAATTCATCACTTATGCAATATTTGTGACTGAGAATATTTGTTTAGTATGATTCATATTCCATTGGCAGGTAAAATACATTGGTGGACATTAGTAGAGACCGGATTTTCATGTAATTACATTTTTTTGTCTTTCTACTTATCGTTCTCAAAATTGCAATTTTGGCGAATCATTACCGTACTAACACAATCTCCACTTTTTTCGTTACATATTTTTACATATTAGTACTGTATTACATATTTTGATATTTTCACGAAATATTTTTTATTTTACCAATTTTCTTCTATATTTTACATATTTTTTAATGAAAAGTATTTTAAAAAATCAGAATTTTTTCCTACATTATTACTGAGTAGTCGCGGTCGGAAGGTCTTGCAGTCCGGCGTCCCGACTTCAATATTATCTCAATGGCAGGAAGTGTGCTTCAGCAACAGAGATCATTTTCACCTTTAGGTGTGAAAAGTATTACTAATATCAGGTTTCGTGATCATTAACCTTAAATTACGAGAAACTTTGACGATGCTGTGTGTAAACACTTCGATGTGAATGTTGCACGCTGCAGTTTGCTAGTCGAAGATACTGCCAGGTTTGTACGATAGCTTCTGTTGCGTATAGTTTGGCTGCTAAACTACGACCCTGGATAGCTACAGACGAAGCTTTTATTACTGACGGGAAAGTTGTGGGTACAAAATGGTACTTAATGTGCATCAACTTGTGCACTAAAAATTATTTTTAAAGCGCGTTTAGGAAATTTAAGATATATGAAATTTCGTAATGAAAATTCGTATTATTGTATTTTATTATTACATATTATATCCCGAATAGCCTGAACCACATATTATATCCGATTTTACAAATTTATTACATATTCACACTGTTTTATTACATATTTATGTCCATATTTCGAGTTTCATACTACATATTTTTCCGGTCTATACTTGGGTTTTAGTTTCTTGGCGCGTAGGGTCTTGTCTTCAGGATGGAATATCTCACGGTATTTCGCGTCGTTCGCCGTCGTGCCGCCAGGGGTCGCATGATCGCGATTGTATCGAGCAGTGCTGGCGATCATCCGACTCCGAGTGGCACGACTGAGAACGACGCGAAATATCGTGAGATATTCCATCCTGAAGACAAGACCCTACGCGCCAAGAAATAAAAACCCAAGTGTAGACACGGCTGGATGCGGGCGCGTCGCTCGCGGTCCCGCTGCCGGCGCTGTGCCGCTGCTGCTGCGCACGATTGCAGGATGATTTTGTTAGCACATTTTGGTCGGCGCGGACAAGTTCCTGCGACTTCCGCCCACCTGGGCACTCTTTGTGGTACTCCCGCCAAATTATGGGAGTTCCATGCTACACCAGTGTGTTATGGGGGCGCCAACTCCAAAGTTCGCGCGTCCCACTTAAAAAATTAATTAATGAATGAATGAATTAAGACATTAATTAATCATTGTTCCCCCGCGCCTCTACGCATTGGGGCGCTGTCTTTCGGCGCACGGCTTCGCCCTCCTTGCCGACACCGCTGACGTCACTTCGACATCATCACCGTCACCGCCGCTGCCACCACCACCACCACGCCGTCGCCGCCCGTATCCCCCCCCGCCTCCGTCAGCCCCTCCTTCGGCTGGCCGGCTGGCCGCCCTCTGCGCCCCGCCCGGGGTCAAACTCGGGGCGGGCCAGAGCCGGGCGGTTAGCGGGAGTGAACGCTGGTGGAGTTTTGGGCCAAGGCGGAAGGGGCTGTGGTGGACTTGGGCGTGAAGCATTCACGTCGGTGAAAGGCATTTCTTTCTATCTGCATCGAGACCCTCTACTAGACAGCTATGTAATTAGGAGGAGCTGTGGTGTTGTGAGAGTGGTCTGGTTTGGAAAATCCAGCCATGTGTGCCTCGTAACCTTCAATACATTCTGCAATGTTTACATTAATTTGGTTTTTCTTGCTGTGTTAGTCAGGTAGCATCGCTTAGTCAGTGTGTGCCTTTCATTTTGTGTTTTCATAGCATTGCAAGAGTTTTGTGAAATTGTTAAAGTTTTTTTTGTATTCTTTGACAGATTTGTATAATTTAATGCATATGTGAATAGAAATGGTTCAAATGATCTTATAGCGTTATTCTAAAGTTTCGAATGCAAATGAGTTCCAAATTGAGCTTTTTCAGAAGAGCTCAAATTACTTTTACTCATGTTTAACTCCATGATTTTTCCCAAAATGCCCATACGAGAAGAGGATTTGTTCTGATATGATGTTCTCCAAGTCTCAAATCTACGATATTATTGGCTCCTAAAAATGAAAAAAAAATGTGAGGAAATTTAAGTACTTACTGGTTTTGATAAAACATAATTTCATGAATAAAAATATTACAGGAAAGAAAACTTTGCGTTAATTGAGACGATCTGTCAATAGTAAAAATTCGAAATAATTTTTTGTTAAGTTATATAATTTCAAAATTGTTTTTAATGGGTGTGATGACAGCTAATGAGTTTAATGAGTTGATGGTTCAATGACAGTTAATGGTTTGAATGAGTGCGATGACTACTATATACTTACGTAGTAAAGAGAAAGTATTGTAAGCTGCAGCGGAAAGTGGCGATTTTTCGATAGAAAAACTCGAATTCTGGATCTCTGATAGAAAAAAAAATTGCTTTTGCTTCCTCGTTACGGAAGTAGAGAGAAAGTTATGTAATGTTGCGCGAAAAACAGCCAATTTTCGGCAGAAACTCTTATAGCCGGCCCTGGTAAGTGGATAAATCCAGTTGTCAAGTTCAGAAAAATCCTCTAACACATAGTGCAGCCACATTCCCTGTCCTTGAGAGCGAAAAATCGATTGACGGCGAAACACCCGTCTGTGAACAAGGCTACCGGCCGTTTAGCCGATTTTCTCCAAAATTGATATTCCCCCATCAATCTGGCGGATGTCGCGGTCTCTTGAATTTGAAATCGACATTTTAATTTTTGGCGGTACTTTACATGAAGTCTCTAAGACATTTTCCAAATTTTCAAACAAATGACGCCATTGTTTTTGATTAAATTTTGTTGTTGGATTGTGTGAAGGACGTATGCGAGAATGGTTCAGGTCTCATGTTCGTTGAAAACCCTGAAGTTTCGAAAATTGGAAGAGATGAAAGTTTTTCCGGAGTCTATCTACAAGTAAAATATTTAAGACAGAGATTTTTCCCCTAAAGAACTCTTATTCTTAAAGATAGATTTTGAAATAAGGTGATGTTCAAATTTTCGAAAATTTAAATAATTTTCGCGTAAATTTGCGTGAAAGTACGTGCTGTTGTAGCACCACCAGTTATCTCGTATCAGAAGTAAATTACTTTTTCTAATAAGTTGTGTAGTTAGAATTCACGTTTAGTATTGTCCTTGATACGTAAGAATTCCGTAAAACGTCTGATTGCCCTCTGTCCCTTCTCCGTTTGCAAACACTATTCTTTGTTTTCACAGAATGCTTTTCTTTTACAGCGTAAGTATTGAACGATAATACAGATTTTTGGACAAAGCCGTCGAACTGCGGGGACGACGTCATGCCTGTCGTAACAAGACGGGGCCGTATTCGTTGTGTGTCGGGTGAGGCAGGGGTGGGGGTGGGGGACGGAGGGTTTAAGAGCTGCCAATCCCACACGCATCCGCCCGCTCTGTCGGCGACGCGCTAAGCCGAGAAAATCGCCCTCCCAGCAAGTTTTAAGCTTCGAGGCGCGTCTTCGCCCTGTCTTTCCCGCGCAGTTCAGCCGCTGTCTGGGGGAGAACTCTGCGGCTCTCTGCTCTGATCAGCAGCTTTTCCTTATTTCTCCGATCAATACCCAGTGAATTCCGGATGGATTGATTGTTAGTTAGTGATTCCGGGTGCGTCAACTGCTAAGGTAATTAAGTGTAGTGTGTAAGTGTGGTACGTGGTTTTTCTTCGGAAAATGGCGGCGTGGCTAGATCCGGCGCCGACCTAACGTCGGCTAGCGGGTTTTTCCCCAACCAGGTATCTCCCACCAGCGGGGCACCGCTCCAGCCGGGACAAGCTGTAAGCTCCCGACCGGTCTCCCGGCATGTGTGGTGGTCTAGTGCATGTAAATGTAAGTGTGTTAGTAAGGGGTGAAGGAAGAGGAAGGAAAGATCGCGCGCGGTCCGTGGCCCGTTTGTTAGTGTACCGCTTCGGCATTCGCCTGGTGTTGATTGGAGAAACCGCGGAAAACTACCGATCAGAGCAGCGGGTCGCTACGGTTCTCCTGCAGACAGCGATCAATCTATTTGTTTGTTTGGTCAAAAAACAGTAAAAACTGTATATGGGTCATTCCTTGTTAAATCTGGTTGTAGGAGTAGAACTGATGTTCATTACTATTTTGTTAGCAATGCAGAAAAATCAAATCAGCAGTTCATTTACCGTTGAAATTGATTTTCTATAACTCGGGAATAAACATTTTTTCAAATTTTTATTTTTTCTAAAATAATAATTTTCTAAAATCTTGTTTCGAGTTGTTTTATTATTATTATTATTATTATTATTATTATTATTACTTTATTATCTCGTATCTTTACGGTGACTACATAAATTGTACAGATTGACATAATCACAATACAAATTATGGTTATAATTTTGAATCTAATTATTCACGTTGATTTCCTACAAATTTTCTGACGATTCTGGCCGTTGAGATGATAGTAACCTTCTGCATAAGCTTCCATAGGTTTTCAGGAAGATCTAATTCCTTGAGACTTTGATGCATGGTCTTCGGGATGGCTCCAGTACTTGATACTATAATTGGAATGATTCTCACTTTGCAAACATTCCATTGTTGGATGATAGATTCTGAGAGATCCACATACTTAGTCTTCTTTTCTGTGTATTTCAACTGAAGATTGGAGGTGTTTGGAATTGAGACATCGATTATGTCGACTTGCCTGCTTTCTTTATTGAACAGAACAATGTCAGGTCGATTGCAGATGACAGTTCTGTCTGTGAGAATCGTTCTGTCCCAGTAGAGTCGATAAGACTGATTTTTCAACACATTCTCCGGGTTATACACATAGTGCGGAACTCGTGCTTCGGATGATAATTGGTACTTCTGGGCCAATTCTTGATGGATTACTTTTGCTACTGCATCATGCCTGTTCCTGTATTCTGATCCAGCTATATGTGAGCAGCCTGATGTAATGTGCTGTATTGTTTCAATTTGTCCACAACCGAATCGACAGCGGTCATCGTTCACACTTGGGTATTTCAGTATATATTTTCTGTAATTTCGTGTTGGAATTACTTGATCTTGAATGGCAACCATAAATCCTTCAGTTTCAGGAAAGATCTGCCCTGAGATCAACCAGTAGTTCGACGACAGTGTATCGACATGTGCTTGGCCGATCTCGTTTGGATGTCTTCCGTGAACAGGCTTTGCCATCCACGCATCAAGTTTTTGCTGGATACTGAGTGCCGTAAAGTTTACGTCTGACTGGCATAATTTTAATGGTGTCCATTCGTCTACTGCACAAACTGCTGCGTGTAGCTTTGATGTGGTAGATTTCTCGTGGAAGAACTTTCTGAGGCTCTCAACCTGCTTGCAGACCATGGTGTTAATGTTAGTGAAGCCTCTACCGCCAAGGCGTCGTGGGATGGTCACACGTTCAACAGAGGCTCGAGGGTGATGCTTAAGGGTTTTTGACAGTAGCACACTTAACGTTCGTTGAATATTCTCTATGTCTGTGATACTCCGTGACACTATTCCCGCAGAGTATCCCAAGATGGGCACAGCATAAGTGTTAACAGCTTTTGAAGTGTTCCCTCCATTAAGTCCAGTTTTTAAAATTCTTCTTACTCTCCGGACAAATTCGGTGGTTAGTTCATTCTTTATTCTGGTGTGATCAATGCGCCTAGCTTGTTCAACTCCCAGATATCGGCATGTTTCTTCAGCTTCTAAACCACATATTCTACCACAGGTCTCAAGGTCGTATGCAGTATTTTGCAGCTTTCCTTTAACCAAACTCACTGCTCGGCATTTGTCCAGTCCAAAGTGCATCCTTATGTCGTTCGAAAAATCTTTCCACAGTTTTCAGGAGATATGTGAGTTGTGTCTTAGTTGACGCATACAGCTTTACATCGTCCATATAAGCTAGATGGTTAATGCGATGTAATACTTTCATTCCTGATTTGATCGTAAATCCGTATTCTGTGGCGTTTAGCATATTGGACAAGGGGTTCATGCATAAAATATTATTATTATTATATTATTATTATTATTATTATTATTATTCTGGGCCTCAAGAAAATGTCCGCAGATAATCTCTTTCCCCACACGTCATATGGGTCATTCCATGTCAAATCGGCCAAAATTTCCCGAACATCTTCCGATTCGACTGAAACTTTTCAAATCGTTTTAGAATGATGAAAAAACACAGAATATTGTATTTTTGGCATTAAATTTTACTTCCTTTTGAACATTTTGAAATGTGATATTTTGCATGAGTTTCAGGGGGTAATACCTAAAAACCTAGTAAAGTATCTTCAAACTTGATTTTACTTTGCAACTTGCCTTATATTTCTAATGAGTACATCCCACCCTAAAAGTTTGATATGATAAACCCTAATTATAACGGCATTAATAAGGCCAAAGTAAATAATTACGATTCATTTTCAAAATTCATTTTCTCAAATACTCCATCTCGGATTTTCTTCTTTCAGTCGTCAAATTGAAACGGAGACATTGAAGTTTACAGTAGTTAAAGAATCTCGATGGTAAATTTGAATTTACCAAAGTTATTACCAGTTAAAGTTACATTTTCATTTTTGCTTTTTTTGGACTTAGGAGAACTATACGTATATAAAAGCTTATCATTTGTAAATCTTGCTTTCGTTATTTAGTGATTAATTCTCGTACATTTTAAATGTATCTGAACCATATTTTGGAAGGCAGAAACGAGCATGTATAGCTTGAGCATTGTTCCAATGTACTTTCTGTACACTGCCTTGAATTCTGAATTCGTAGTTCTCTGAAAAGTCGTCTACTACAACCGCACAAAACTAAAAATATTACAGACAATATCTACAAAGCGCATTACTTGCCCCATGATTCCGCATTGATGACCGAAAACTGCTTTTCGATGTTGTGAACCAGTAATAAGATACGAGTGTGGCTCACAATTGGTGTGTCACCCGGTATAAGTAGAAGTTTCTGCCTTCCAGAAAATATTTTACTTTTAACTTAAATTTGTGTACCGTCTTTAATTTTTTGATGTCATCTGACAATGCGTTGTAAAGTAACGTACAGTAATTGTATGTTGATTTCTTATACTGAGCTGTTGATACTGACACTTTATGCACGTGATTTCTATTGCGTGTGTTGTAAATATAAATATCAATATTGCATGAAAATACGTTCCCTCCGTTAAGTAGGTCATTTTTGACAAATTTTACAGATTCGTAAATAAATAAAGAAGGCAATGGTAAGATTCCCAGCTCAATGAAAAGAGGCTTGCAGGGATCACGTGGAAGGCATTTTTTCATTATTCGAATAATTTTCTTTTGCAATTATCCGGCGTAACGCACAAATGTTTATTTGAAGAGTGTAATGACCACTAATATTTATTTTGCTCTGTAAATTAATTTAAATTTGCGTGAAGTTTTAAACTATTAGTGGAAGTGTTGTGAAAATAAGTGTTTATTTCAAGTGTTTTCTCATCGTGTGCCGGGATCACGTGCTCATTAGTACGCAACCTGTCAACGTCGCTCCCTTCCATTCGCAACTGTCAATCACCAACTTATTTTAATCGGACCAAAGGGTGGATAACGTGCTGTCGTCGGGATTTGAACTCAAAGAGCTCTCGATCAGAGACGCTCTTGCCCCGAGTCATCTCACCCGGTCCCTATGATCGAAGGGAACGCAGGGGCGCCGACGGTGAGCAGAGGGAGGGGGCTGCAAGTGCCAATTGCACGGCAGGGGATGGGGTGGGGGTGGGGGTGGGGGTGGGGGGTGGGGGTGGGGGTGGAGCAGTGCACCTGGGCGCCGCGGCGCGCGCTGCGTGGTGGCTCACGCGTCGCGTAAAATCTTTTACAGCGCTGTAGCAAAACCGCTAAAGTGTATTTGTGGCTCATAAAGCCCCCCCACTATTTAAAGCACCGCCGTGAGATCTAAACATAATAGCGGCTGTTAAAGCCACCGGCTTAAAGTGGTGGAGGCGGTGACAGCGCGTGTCGCGCAGGGGGGGGAGGGGGGACGCGCGTGCGTTTTGCGGGTGCAACGCGCGCCACCGGCGACGGAATCCAGCTCCCACATCGCGCCGCTCGGAGGTTACGGGCTGCTCACGAGGCACCTTTCAACAGGTGCACGCCCAAATATGCTAGGTCGAATTCAGTCGCTGTCTGGAGTAGGAGAATTCTAGCGGCCGGCTGCTCTGATCGGTAGTTTTTCGTGGTTTCTCCGATCAACACCAGGAGAATGCCGGAGCAGTACCCTAATATACGGGCCACGGACAGCGCGCGGTCTTTTCATCCTGTTTCTTGTCCTGTCCTCACCCCTTACAAACACTAACATGCACTACACTACCACACACGCCGGGAGACCGGTCGGGAGCTTACAGCTTGTCCTGGCTGTGGCGAGGCCCCGTTGGCGGGAGATACCTGGTTGAGGGGAAAACCCCGCTGGTCGACGGTAGGTCGGCGCCAGATCTCGCTATCCAGCGGGGGAAAGATCACCGCCACCTTCTGAAGAAAAAAACACGCACTACACGTACGGGTCTAATTACCTCTGTAGTTGACGCTCCCGGAATCACGAACAATCAATCAATCCAAATCTGCTCTGAGCTTTACTTTACGCAGTAGAGAGTAAGTTATGTAATGCGGCGTATTTCATGCAGAAAATATCTTATTACAGGGGCCCGGCAACGAAAAAGTGGATAAATCCAGTTGTTAAATTTTGAACAAAAATCACATAATATGTGGTGTAGCCAGAATCCTTGTTTTGTGGGTCTTTGATACCGAAAAATCGATTGACGACAAAACGTCTGTCCGTCCGTCAGGCCATTCGTCTCTGAACAACGCTAGCGGCTAAACCGTTCAGTCTATTTTCTCCAAAATTGATATTCTCCAATCGATCTCACTGATGCCTCGCCCCTTAAATTTGAAACATATTTTAATTTTGTGGGGTACTTTACATGAAGCCTCTGGGACACTTTTCAAATTAAAAAAGGCTCCATCGTTTTTAATTACATTTTGTTGTTGGATAGTATCAAGGACGTTTAAGAGAATGACAGAAGTCTCATTTTCGTTGAAAACTGATTCTTCGAAAAATGAAAAAAAATCAAAATTATTTCAGCGTCTTGCTACAACCACTATTATGAAGATAGAGATTTTTGCCTTATAGAAATCTATTCCTTCAAGATAGATTTTGAAATTGATTCCGGTAGAATTTTTCGATAATTTGAGTATTTTTGCGTGAAAATACGGGCGAGAAAGTTCGTGCTGTATTAGCACTATAAGTTTTCTTTTGAAATAAATCCACTATTTGTATTTGCTGTGAAAATATTAGTTGCCCTCACGCACTGGAAGTTACTGAAAAAAAATTAAGAATCTGTCGCTATTGGCCACCCTGTTTTCTCTAACACCACGGACAACTCTTGTTCAAGTGAATAGTGTGACGTCTCATGTAGTGGTGTCTTTGCTCGTTAGGACTTACCAGGTATGTCTGCCAGATCCCTGGGCGGAAAACAAGAGTTCATTTCAGGGAACGGTTCCGGGTATTCTAAATGTGTGTATTTTTTGTGTATTCGTCAGTTATTAGGGATTAGTACGATAGGTGTTTATTTTACACGATTAATCGACACAATTACAGCATTATACTTGAGCCGATTAATCAATACATAAGTTAAAACAAACTAATATACACTTCGATTGTTTTAATTAAATTTTCATCTATACAATTTATAATGTTATATTTAGATTTAATTTAAAAAATTCCGCCATTTCAGCACAAATGAAACATCATAAGCACCCACCCAATAGGCAATGTATTCGGCAAGACGGGTTTGAGCGGCCCCGAAGGATATTATTACTATAATTTAAATCAATCAATCATGGAATTCTGAGTTCCTCAGAGACATCTTGTCTAATGAAACAATGATACTCAAAGGTTTTTTTTTGTTTTTCGGACTAATGCACCAGGTCACACCAACACGGATTATGACATAAAATTTGTATGACTGTTTAGCGGGTCAAATGCATTCAACTAAACCATCATACACTGATGTGCCTTCGTCAAAAATAATAGAAGGTTGGCAAACAATGTTAACTGCACATGCATACCTCGGGCACACTCTGGTATCTCATCGGGTTTCCGTTTCTCAATTTTTTTCCTGGGCCTCAAGAAAATGTGCGCAGATAATCTCTTTCACCACACGTCATATACAGTTTTTACAGTTTTTTGACCGAATAAATAAATAAATGACGAAGTCGTGGGGCCTGAAAGAATAGGCGCTGCGCAGCGCGGCATTGTGGGATTGTCAAGGGCGTGGGCAATGTCCTTAGCTTAGTGTCTCGCTGCCCAGGAATGGAACTAGTACCCGTAGCTGGGCTTGTTTCCTCAGCGGGCATTCTCTCAATTATTTCGTATCAATGCAGTGGCGGAGCTAGGTGGCGGCAGGGGGGAGGGCGGCGCGCCCCGGGTGACACCATTCTAGGGTTGACACCAATTACATTATTTTATAGTAGTAATTATATAATTTAAATCATTTACTTAAACATTTTATAGATTATAGTTAATTTTAGTAGTTTGAACATTTTATTATTATAATAATGATAATAATAGTGACTTTATTTATGTGGCGAGACTCGGGCCATCAGGCCCGCTCTTTCGCCTAACCACGTAATACATAAATATATAGATAAAAATTGAACAGCACATTTAATAAATTAAATAAAATACAACTTAGATATGTCTTGCCTCTGGGCTCACAAAGTGAACATTTTATTGTTGTAATTATATATTTTTTTTGGTTTAGTTAAAAATTATATTAATTTAATAAGTATATATTTAAATCATAAGCATAGATAATGATTTAATTGTAATTATTCTTAATTACATAGAATTTTTAATATATTATAAATAACTATCATGTGCAAATATGTTTGTATTTTTAATGAAATAATGTACAATCAATGCAGCACTAGATATTTTTAAACTTAATTTATGGGGGGACACCATTCGCTTCGCCCCAGGTGACACCAACTCAAGCTACGCCACTGTATCAACGTTTCATGGTCAACTTGTGTAAACATCTGACTGCCCCAGCCGATTATTCCACAGCTGACTTCACGTTTTTGTTTTTCATGTACAACTAATGTAAGTACAAAGGCTTGCTTTAATGCTTTGCCCAGTGCAACTACACAAACCCCGCGGGAATGTATATTTACGTCGTTCGCGAAAAGTGTGAAATTTTCGTGTTTTTCAGTAACTTCCAGAATGTGATGGCAGGTAATATCGTTACAGCGCGTAGAAATCAATAAACAATACATGTACGTTACTTTACAACGCATTGCCAGATGACATAAAACAATTAAAGTCGGTACACAAATTTAAGTTTAAAGTAAAATCTTTTATGCTGCAAAACTGTTTCTATACAATTAGAGACTATACTGATCGTGAAAAAGAAAAATAATGTTTATTGTAACAAAACAAAGATATGTAATGAATTAGTTTACGTTTGCACTGTATAAATTAAAAAAAATTAATATGTCTGTAACAGGTAATGTACTTCAGCTTCCGGGTCAATGACCCCCATCTCGATCAGGTTATTGTCCAGTTTCCCTGATCCATTGAGCAAATGCTGAGACGGTCCCTTGTTTTGCTTCTGGACGTAAATGTAGCTTCACTGTGCGCACGTTTTGTTGAGCACTCCTTTTGCTTGTAGTTCATTTACCGTTGAAACTGATTTTCTATAACTCGGGAAAAAACATTTTTCAAATATTTTTATTTTTCTAAAATAATTATTTTCTAAATTCATTTTTTCGGTTTATTTTATTTTATTTTTTTTAATTCTGGCCCTCAAGAAAATGTGCGCAGATAAATTTCTTTCCCCACACGTCATATACAGTTTTTACTGTTTTTTGACAAATAAATAAATAAATAAATAGCGCACATCAATCTATGGAAGTAAATGGGGCTAGATCTGGAACTGAATCGTCTGAGACAGCGGTATTGCGAAGAGCCGGCTCAAGGTCGCCCGCGAGACCGGCTCCAATCTTCGCAACGAGAAAAGCATTCCTTCTCTAATGGCGCGTGTTCTCGACTAGGTGAAGCTAGGCTAGCTTCAAAACCGAAAGGCAGCAAGAAAAGATGAAAGTATACATATTTTTTCTTTGATTAAAGCAAATTTTATATTGAAATAGATAAGCAGATAGGCCCTTCCGCACTGCTGCAGGTGGAGTCGGTATTAGTACATTATGAAACGATGATGTAATGATGGGTATTAATACACGAGTGTGATATTACGATACGAGCGAGGAACGAGCGAGTATCGTAAACTTCACACGAGTGTATTCATACCCATTACATAGCGTTTCATACGGTACTTTTTCTACGACTTTTATAAGTTAAATTTTTACATTGAATCGTTTCATGGCAATTGGCATGCAGGATTCAGCCAAGGCCACCTAATGGACAGATTCCTATCCCTCGCAGGTGGCTTTGTTTTACCAGACCGCCAAGGGAGTATAGAAGTTGCTTAAATATTTCCGACGTCACCATTTTTGTTTTGTTTTTCTCTTATTTCTGGAAGTGGCACGTCCACCTTTGATTCACTGGACATTTTAAACTATATTTTTACTTTCCCGTATACGTACGTATACACGGAGTGATATACGTAGTATAGGGAAAGTTATGTAATGCTGCGCGAAAAAATGGCCAATTTTCAGCGGAAAAAAAATTAATTGCCGGGCCGTGAAAACGAATAAGTGGATAAAACCAGTTGCTAAATTAAGAAAAAAAAATCCTCTATCTCGTGGTGTGGTCAAAATCCATGATTTGTTGCTTCTTTATACTTAAAAATCGATTGACGGCATTCCGTTCGTCTGTCCGTCTGTGGTCAACGCTAGCGCCTAAACCGTTCGGTCGATTTTCTTCAAAATTGATATTCCCCAGTCGATCTGATTCTAGTCAAAGCTTTGTGATTTTGAAAAAGATTCTTTAAAATTTGGGGGTACTTTATATGAAGCCCCCCGGGGATTTTCAACATTTTCTCAAAAACGGCTCCAAATTTTTTCTTTAAATTTCTTGTATGAATAGAGGAAAATACACTTTTTAACATGGCATAGGTCCGATTTTCACGTACAGCTCTGAATTTTCGAAAATTGTGAAAGTTTGAATTTTTTTCGGCGTCTTTCTCCAACTACAAAATTGAAGATAGAGATTTTTTCTTCAAATAAAATTTGTTCTGCATATTGAGTTCTTAATAAAGGTCATGTAAATGTTTTTCACAATTTTGGTAGTTTTCGTGCAATATTGCGTGCAATATGTGCAATTTTAAAAAATTACAAAAACAAACTTTTCTCAAAAACGGCTCCAAATTTTTTCTTTAAACTTTTGGTAGGGATAGTGGTAAATGTACTCTATCAATGACATAAAAGCCATTGTGGTCTATCGGTTGGTTTTTTCAAAAATTACCAAAACGTAAATTTTTTTACTTGTCTCTCACGTCGTTAATATTTACATTATCGGCGATTTTTTTACATTATTATATTTACGAGTATATATGCTTTAAATAATGTCAAGTAAATTTTCTCGAAAACACTACTGTTTTCTGTGAAAAGTAGCTCAAATTTCGGCATTTTCAGAAATGCTCAAACGTCATTTTCTCGTGTATGGCTTCAATTTTTTTCTTGAAACTTTTGTAACGGATAGTGCTAATTACACTCTTTAGTATAGCGTAAAGTTTATTTTAAGTTTTTCTTTTGTTTTTTCAAAAATCATATAAATGTAAATGTTTTGAAAGATCTCTCACATCTTTAATATGCACATTATCCGCAATTTGTAAAAATGATTATATTTGTGAGTATAAGTGCTTCAAATAACTTCAAATAAAGTATTTTGAAAACTCAAAAATTTTCTGTGAAAATGAGCTTCAAATTTCGCATTTTTTAGTAGTGCTAAAACGCCATTTTCTCTTAAACGGCACATAATTTTTAAAAGAAAATTGCCATTTACGGCTAGGTTTTGTGTTCTTTAATATTCTAAAATTAATGTTTCTGTTCTACCAATAGGAAACCGAATAATTAAGAAAATGACAAAAAAATGTACTTTTGGCGATGATAGATGGTAGCTGGCAAGAAAGAGTATGTGGCAATTCCGAATAGCTAGCGAAGACCCAGGAAAATAGAAAACTAATACGGGAAAGTCTGTGCCATTCTGTTTCTGTTTTTTGACAAATAAATAAATAAAATAAATACGGTCATGCTTAATTTTTTCAAAATACGAGTAGTTTTTCTTTAATTTTGTGACAAACGTAATAGGCCGCTGTAAATTTACTGCGCTTCGGACAGCTGGATGCGTCGTAAATTAGAATGTGCAATTTTGTATATTATTTATTTTTTCGTTTCTTACATTCGAACTTTGTTATAGACTTACACATTAATATTTTAGAAATTGTTTATTTTGAAATATTTGAAATAAGTAAAAAGAATTAATAGCTCTCAGAATAGCGACAATGCAGGTTCTGCAACAATGGAATTCACTTTGCGCTCGCGAATATCTGTGAATTAGTGTCATTGTTGTGACCTAATGGAGCTGTATGAAAAGGAGTTATAATTGTCTAATTTATGTTGATATTTGCAGGCAAATATTTAGTTTTGCACCAAATGCTGTACCATTTGTAGTGAGTAGAGAATTTGTTGCATGGTTTTAAAATACTCTTCCCTAATCATGGCCCAATGGAAGGCATATCTATATTTCCAGGGTATCAGGCTTCTTTTTCCAATACAGGGTTACAAAACTTTTGCATTCTATTTTTGTGAAGTTGTAGAATTCACATAGTTCTGACAACACTGCAATGGAAATAGTGAGTTCCAAGCGAAGATGTTAGTAGCGCATAAAGCGCAATATTACAGTACTACTTAGCTGTTTCCTCTAATACGGGAAAGTAAGTGCTGTTGTAGCACCACTAGTTTTAAGGAGAACCACCCGGCAGTGATATATAACCCAAAATGACTTGCGTTCAGATCTTAGCCTTAGTCAAATATTCTCTTCAATAACTGCGACTGCGCTAGTCAAGTAGGATTTCAGTCAAATTACAATTCAATTTATTTTAAATAATAGATCACCTTAAAAAGTACTAAAAATTAAAGAAATTTAAACTGAGAAGCATAATATAAGATTAAATGCAATTTTAATGTACACAATCGAACGAAACATTCAATGATTAATGAAGTATCAATACTTGGTTTGTAAGCTTCTCTGTGATTGGTCAAGAACCTGTATCATAATGAGAACTGTTTCGTAATGAGTATCATTATGCATCTGATTACAGCCATGAAATAACATTATATAATGGGAGTAGAAAAAATAATTTAAAAATCACAACGAGGTAATCTCGGACCATATGACTTCGGAAATTAACAAGTACCAAATCAGATTTGATATGAAAAATGTGAAATGTTTTTCGCCCCGAATATACAAATACACATTGATGATAAATGTTTAACAAAAATAAAATTAGTTTTGTGCGTTGAACATATTAGAACATCACTTTTATAAGGGAGGTTTATAACCTACCATAAATATAAAAACAAGAACTTTTCAAGCCTGTAACATTAAAAGGGTTAATTGTTCAACAAAACCTTACGGGAACTTTTTTGTAGTAAATTTTGTATTGCATTGATAATAAGTTTCGGTAAGATTGATAGTTGTAGAGATATATGCAGGAAACGTAGAAGAAACACCTTTAAGAGGGCCCCCTCCACCGTCTCACCCACCCTCCAAACACAATTCAGGATTTTTAATATAATGTGTGAAAGATATACAAACAATCATGTCAAGTTTCAAAATTCCTGGAATTTTTGTCACTCGATTTGCCTAATTTGACTGGGCTGTAAGACCCCGGATAACTTTCGGAGCCCTATCTAGGAAGGCGCCGCTTCTTCTGTTCTGAAACCCTTGCAAACCTTCGAAAGCAAAGTACGACGTGCAATTACCAATGCACGTTGGTATGTAACCAACAGACAACTTCACAGAGAACTGGACACGAAACCAATTACAAATTACATTTTCCTTACTGTCGTCCAAATTCTTTACTAACCTCCAAACTGCCCCTTGCACCAATCACCATAATCTCGGTAAAACCAGCGTTGAATCCATAAGAATCAAATCTCGTCTCCCAAAATATGTGTTTCGTCTCCCATAACCTTAAGAAATAGTGACCTCATCTCTCACTTCTTACCTTCAACTGCATAACAACACTAGTCGTCGAAGAGGTTGCTAAGGGAATGTCCTCGCTTAGGATGAGGTATGGTGCCCTCAGATACAGTTGCTCGTGCCTTCGGACCCCAGTAGTGTATTCATCCACTGTATACTTACTTATACGAATACACACACACACACACACACACACACACACACACACACAAACACACTCCATACACTCACCCGTAAAGTGGCAATCCCTCTGACCTGGTCAGGGCCTTTTAACTCCCGTATAACGTGGTGGAGACCACTACAGTGGCGCGCTCTCCTCTATCACCTTCTTACAGGAACTCAAATACGAACTGCTGCCAACGATACTTCAAACGTGGATGGCTGCCGTATAGGTTCGCGAGACGCAGGCAGGCGCGTAATGTTACAAAAGATAGCGTCGATGTTCGCGTTTTCTTCATCGGTTTATTACATGTATATATTATGAATAATTTAACATTTAGAAGACACTTTTCATTTTTCTCACAAATTAGCAAATTTTCAAGTGCGGATGTTGGCGAGCCTAATCTGCAGCTGTACCCGGCGACACTAGCGTCTTCTATAGTAGCACCCTCGAGCTTCGTCTCCGGTTTGGATGGAGTTGCAAGGCCCTGGACCTGGTTAAATAAAAAAAAAAATGTAATGTGTGCGGCGAGCGTCTAACAGAGTCCCTAGATACAGAGTAGCGCAAGCACCACCATTTAATATCCACCCATCCGACAACCCCGACAGGCACCTATCAGGAACGGAAGGGAAATTATGACAATTGGTGACATGAACATTTTCAAGAATGTTAATATTGATTTGGGGTAGATTTATGGTTCTCAACATGCAGAATACTACAAATTTCCAATTTTCCTGACAATTGGCATAAAATGGCGGGATCGGTGGAACAATGGAATGCGTTACTCTCTCTATCTAGGGACTAGCATCTAACGGTGAACAGCGAGCTCTTTCGGAGCGACTTGGGGAACAGCGTGGGGCACGCTTAGTGGCGTAGCTTCAGTTGGTGTCACCTGGGGCGAAGCTAATGGTGTCACCCCCCTTGAATTATCTCTTGTGCACTGACTGTACATTATTTTATTAAAAGTATAACAATTTTTGCACATGATAGTTATTTATAATAAATTTAAAAATTCTATGTAATTAAGAATAATTGCAAGATAATTGCAATTAAATCATCATCTATGCTTAAATGGTTCCTGGTTTAAATGTATACTTATTAATTAATATAAATAATTTAAACGAAATCATAAAAATTATATAATTCCAACAATAAAATTCTCGAACTACGAAAACTATTAATATATAGAATTTTTAAGTAAATGATTTAAATTATATAATTCCAATTATGAAATAATTTAATTGGTGTCACCCTTAGAATGGTGTCACCCGGGGCGCGCCGCCCCCCTGCCCCCCTAGCTCCGCCACTGGGCACGCTCCCGAATCGGCGAGCTGGAGAGCGAATCTCTGCGGAGCAGCGGCGCCTGGTACACAAGGACGAGCGGGCCCTATCGCATATATCTGCGTACGGCTTCAGAAAATCGGCTTCAGAAAATCTGTTTCACAAATTGAATAAATTCCCGGCCCTCCAGGGTTACTGGAGCCGGGGGAACCAAAACAAAACAAAAAACAGTCGTCGGATAAAGACTATTCGGTGAGAATTACATGCTTTGTTGAAAATAAGCCGTTGGATTGAGTTACTTCCCAAGACTGTGGTTTTGGAAATTGTGATGAAAATGCTTCGCTTTGCTATTTGAGGTACTTAGGAAGTGTACTTGGCATTTTCTTCTGCTGATCTGACGGCCCTTGGCAAAGTAGTTTGTAAGTACTGATTCAGGGAGATTGTACGAAACTGAGTAATAAACTTTTGTTGTTAAGATTGTGTACCCATTATTTGATATATTTCAGCTTCAGAAGTCACTCGTTTTCTCCAACACATCTTGACGAGTTTCTTTGTTGAACAAATGAAAATCCACTACCGCATCACATGTCAAACTATATCGGCAAATAACTCATAAACAAAGCGTTTTAGAGCCTTAAAACGTAAAATTTTGAGGCCAAAGGCCTCAAAGAAACGTTTTTCACATCATAATCTACAAGATGAGACATTATCCGATCCATTCAATTAACTTTTCGGTTCCACGCGTCAATACTATCAAGACCACCTCAATATTTCAGCCCTTCCTGCTGGTAGCAATTTTTGTGGCGACAAGCTTAGAAGGCTTAGATTTGACAATCTTTATTTACTCTTTCTGTTAACACCGTAGTTTGTGCAGTCTGACGAGGTTTATTTGCATAATCATTAATTCAAGATTTGCTCTCCAGCAACAACTAGAAGTACTGTTATAGTTGCTTGATACCTATGAAGATTGTTTCTTTGCGTGTAGTGAAACCAATCAATTAACGTTTTACCGGTGTCTGTAAGTGCTGTGTACCTAACTGAGGAGGGATGTGGGTTCACAGAGAAGAATGAAGACTATGTTTTACCTGTACCAGTATTTTCGTTATCATTAGATGAAATTTTAAAGTCACGGGTTCAGACACGTAGCTTTCTCAAAAGTAAATAGCTTTTGTAATATTTTTGTGACTCACGAGAAGCTAAAAGCTAGCAGTCAAAGAATATTGAATAATTACTACAAATGTTGTCTTTAAGGAAATGCTGTGAATTGTTCCAAGAAAACTCTCCATGATACTGAATAAATATTTATTGAAAATTTATTTTAAACATCAATTGCATTGTTTTTTATTTTATTTGATATTGTGTTAGTACATTGCAAGTTACCTTTATATATATTTTTAAACAAATAAACACGTTACTTCCCCTCTTAAAATGGAAATATAAGGATAGGGATCTAACATAGGGTCTAACATGTGAGAGTTCTCGCACGGGTACGCGGAGGTAGTAGGGAAAAACTTGTGTATGTTACAACACAAAGAAGAAACTTTTTAAATTATTAAAGTAAAATAGCTTGAAATAAATGAAAAACAAAAATCAAATCGCGCTGGCCTACAATACTACGTGAATTAATTAAAAAAACAAGTAAATTTAAAATTATAGAAAGAATAGGAGAAGTCACGCGAGAACTGCCAACATTCGCAGTCCAAAGGCACGATTTAAATGTTGGTGGTGTCTGGAAGTATGTACATCAAGGCCCAGCTGCAAACTCATTTATTGTAAATAATACACCGTTTGATATTAAACTCAAGGTGTCGGTTCGTTAAGATATTCAATATGCAAACATCGTTTGAGTAACATTCCCATGTACCGAAGTGAAGTCTAAGCCAACTAAATTGTTTCCAATGGCAACAAATTGTATTTAGTACTCAAAGGTGAAATTATTAGTTTATTTTTTGACTCGGAATTGCTTTTCTTGAAGTACGTAAGAAGGCTGAAAATAATCCAATACATTTAAATACACAAATAATTTTTCAATTTTCGCACCCCAGCAAGCCGGCACCTTGAATTCTCCTAAACCCCCTTTATTCCTCATAACAAATCAAGGAAATTCAAGTAATTTTGCAAAAAGTAGGGTTGTATTTGCTCCATCGGTATTTACGCACTACTTTACTTTGCTTTGCTTTCTGAAGAGTAAAAACCTTTTCTATTATGTTTGTGACTATCAAGGAAAGCGAAAAGTTAACTCTCAAGGAAGAGTAAATAATTTGTTCAAAGTTGTTTTTAAAGAAGTATGAATTGTTCCGAGAACATATCTCTACAATGCTGAATAAACTTTTATTGAAAATTTGTTTCCAACATTAATTGTATTGTTATTTTTGTTTGATATTCTGCAAGTACTTTGGAAGTTACATTTATACATTAAAAAATAAATATGTTTCATTAACAACTTTCCTTCTTAATTTAAAGGATAGACAAATGGATAGAGAAAGGGTGGGTTTTAACATGAGAGAGTTCTCGCACGGGTACGCTAGTGCATATTTGTTTCAAATGACATAATTAAATTGTTGTTTCAAATGACGTCATCCAACGAAGGAAGATAGAAGCTTTAGTATTCACGTGAGCCGTTTCAGAAGACGCAGTTTCTGCTGCTCCAGGACTTCAATTTCTACAAACTCGACAGCGTATGTTTGCTACCGCAGGCCACTACAAACTTTTATTTTGAATAAATATATTGGAAATGTGAAAAAAAGTGAGAAGTTGTTTACAAACGTTTGAGTAAATATTTGCAAAATTAATAGAAAGAATTAATCTTGCAAAAGTTTCATTAATCTGGGGTGTTTGAGAGAGCATTCATTTCTTAACAAATTCATTAAATTTAACATTAACACTTCTTGAATTCACGACCACATATTAATTATGGAAATAATTCGTAGGTGTTGGGTCACTTAACATGCTGTTTGTAGTGCTTCATTTTCTTTTTCGTGCAGAGTAACTCAGAATTTTGTTTGTTTGTATGTCTTCTATCTAATTTTGCGACACCTATGTAGTAATAGTGCAATTATATGTTTCGTAGCCCTCATAAAGCCACAATAAAGTTCCGGCACGTTGGCAAACTAAGATTTTTTAAATACAGTGACCAACACCCATGAACCATCTCCATAATTTAGCATTCTTATACATTTGTCCAAAAGTCTCTCTTTCAAAGAATAAAAACAAACAGGGGTACATTCACAATATAGACTTTATTTAAAATAAATACTATTACAGATGACATGCGTACACGGACTACTTCAATGTGGTACATGTTGGCGCGGGGCGGGGCGAGGCGGGGGAGGGGGCGGGGTGGGAGGCGGGGTGGGGGGCGTGGCAAGCGCACTCGCCTGGCTGCCTTCCAGGCGAATGCGCGAGGTGCTACGCCCCAGCCGCCATTTTAAGGGGCCTTGCGCAACCCGTGGAGACGTTTCACACGAATAGCAAAAATAGTTTTCTTTCAAACCACTGAGTTAAAATGGAATCTTTATCGAACAAACACGGAGAGATTTACGAAAAGTAAATTCTAAACACATATTTATGAATTTTCAGAATCTTCTCAAGTGAGATAACAGACCTTGACAAATGCGCGATTTCAGTGTTGTTTCATTACATCACTCGGTTCACGTAATCGACGAACAAGTAGACGCCGGAAGATGCCACCACAGACCACACTGGTGCGACATGGGGACAGCATGTGGATATTTATGTAGTTCTCAATCTATTTGCTTCTCACAAAAATAAACTTCACTTTCGTTGTTTGTTGTTTCCCTAGGCGCAAAAAGATATAAGGAAACAACATGCAATAATCTACATACAGTGTTGATATTGGAATTTGCTGTGAAATTTCACGTCATTCAGAAATATTCTCGTACACACTGTTCTATGATAACGTGAAAAGTGGAACATTTTTAGAGTACCAACATATATGCGCGCGATGAGCTATTATGAAAATATTATATTTGTGTAACAAGTTGACCTACAAACGTTCATGATATTTTTATATTGGAATTAGACTAAAATTTTGATTTATATTGTCTGTCTTCAATCTGCTACACTGGAAAGTGAACATTATTCCATCAGTGTTTATTTGCATTACAAAGTATGTATGTGTAAGTGCTTAGAAATACCAGAACAGCTTCTCTATCCCAACTATGACCGTGTGTCGTCACATTACAACTTCAAGAAAAATGATGGTTGGAGAGAAACTCAGCGTGACCCTCCAACGCAAGGAAATGCTGAGGGGAATTAGCGAATAAATTAACCCAGAGGGCGTTCCATCTATACTTGGGTTTTATTTCTTGGCGCATGGGGGTCTTTTTCTTCGCCAAGGAATATCCCACGGTATTTCGCGTCGTTCTCGGTTGTGCCGCTAGGCGTCGCATGATCGCTACCGTATCGAACAGAGCTGACGATCATGCTCACGACCGAGAACGACGCGAAATACCGTGAGTTATTCCATCGCGAAGTCAAGCCCCAACGCGCCAAGAAATAAAATCCCAAGTGTAGGCCCTGGGCACAGCCCTGCCGAGTGCCGCGGCGCTCCGCGACTTTTTGCACCACGACATCAGACGAAGAGCGTCCGCTGAATCCTTTCGTCGGCACACGACGGCTGCGAAACAGGCGCGCACCTCGCGTCCCGGACAGACGTCGCACACGACGAGACGAAGGAACGCGCTCGGTGACGAAACAAGCCGCGTTCGCGGCACACGCAATTGTTTTCGTCTGCGGTCGGGAACGCCTTGGGCGAAACTCTTGCACCACGCACACGGAAACCTGTCGGACTTGTCGGCTGCCGGCACTCACCACGCGGAGCGTCCAGCGCGGAAGCCGCGAGGAAATGTCAACTCGGAGAGTTGCGGTTCGTCGAAGCCGCCGAGAGACGAACTGCTCGTTCTTCGCGCAAAGGGAAGAGCCGGGAGGTTGTAGCAGTCGCCGCGAGATTCACCGCACACGCCCGGTGATTCATCGCACAGCTGGTACGCCCGGGGGTACGCCCGGGAGCACACCCGCTGGCATGCCCGCTGGTACGTCCGCTGGCATGCCCGTTGGTACTCTCGCTGGTACGCCCGCTGGCGTGCCCCCTGGTACTCTCGCTGGTACGTCCGCTGGCATGCCCGTTGGTACGCTCGCTGGCATGCCCGTTGGTACTCTCGCTGGTACGCCCACTGGTACGTCCGCTGGCATGCCCGTTGGTACTCTCGCTGGCACGCCCACTGGTACGTCCGCTGGCATGCCCGTTGGTACGCTCGCTGGCATGCCCGTTGGTACTCTCGCTGGTACGCCCACTGGTACGTCCGCTGGCATGCCCGTTGGTACGCTCGCTGGCATGCCCGTTGGTACTCCCGCTGGTACGCCCGCTGGCGTGCCCGCTGGTACGCCCGCTGGCATGCCCGCTGGCATGCCCGCTGGTACGCTCGCTGGTACCACCACTGGCACGCCCACTGGTACGTCCGCTGGCATGCCCGCTGGTACGTCCGCTGGCATGCCCGCTGGTACGCTCGCTGGCACGCCCGCTGGCACGCCCTCCGCGTCGTGGGCGGTGCGCACTCAGAGGGCCTCCTCGGCGATGTCGGAGGGCGGGGAGGCGGGGGCGGGGGCGGCGCGGGGGCGGAGGCGGCGCGGGCGGCGGCGGGCGGCGGCGGCGCCGGCCCAGGCCGCGGGCTAGCTGGCGGCGGCCAGGGCGACGGCGGCGGCGCGCGGCGGCGCGTCCCCGGGCGCCGGGCCCGGCGTGGGGGCGTGGCCGGGGGCGTGGCCCGGGGCGGGTCAGCTGTGCACCGTGACGACGCTGACGGCGCGCGAGGTGGAGCGCGTGGAGGAGCGGCGGATGGAGGAGGTGGGGGCGGCGTGGGTGGCGGAGGAGGGCGGGCGGCGCGCCCCGCGCAGCGGCCCGCACACCACCTCGCGCAGCCCCTTGCGGAAGTTGCGCGACATGAAGGCGTACAGCAGCGGGTTCACGCCCGAGTTGACGTACGTCAGCAGGAAGGTGAGCGGCGTCAGCAGGCGGCTGAACTCCGAGTCGCCGTAGTAGCCCCAGGCGTTGCCGCCGTGCTGCCACAGCTTGCGCACGTGGATGGGCAGGTTGCACAGCGCGAACGTCACCACCACCACGATCAGCATGCGCACCACGCCGCGCCGCGCGCGCAGCTGGTTCTGCGTGGAGGGCGGCAGCGGCGCCTTCACCGCGCCGCCCACGCCGTTCGCCTGCCCCGCGCCCGACGCGCCGCCCTGAAACACGCACACGCTACACTTAGCCTACATATAGAGTGCATTTAGCGTACGTACGTATGAAGCGTACATACAGAAAACATTTAGCATACGTACGTATTTAGCGTACATACAAAGAACATTTAGCATACGTACGTATAGAGTACATTAGCGTACATGTAGAGTGCATTTAGTGTACGTACGTATGAAGCGTACATACAGATAACATTTAGTGTACGTACATATAGAGTACATTTAGCGTACATGTAGAGTACATTTAGCGTACGTACGTATTTAGCGTACACACAGAGTACATTTAGCATACGTACGTATTTAGCGTACATTTAGTGTACGTACGTATGAAGCGTACATACAGAGAACATTTAGCGTACGTACGTATAGAGTACATTTAGCGTACATGTAGAGTACATTTAGTGTACGTACGTATTTAGCGTACACACAGAGTACATTTAGTATACGTACGTATTTAGCGTACATTTAGTGTACGTACGTATGAAGCGTACATACAGAGAACATTTAGCGTACGTACGTATAGAGTACATTTAGCGTACAAGTAGAGTGCATTTAGCGTACGTACGTATTTAGCGTACACACAGAGTACATTTAGCATACGTACGTATTTAGCGTACATTTAGTGTACGTACGTATGAAGCGTACATACAGAGAACATTTAGCGTACGTACGTATAGAGTACATTTAGCGTACATGTACAGTACATTTAGTGTACGTACGTATTTAGCGTACATAAAGAGTACATTAAGCGTACGTACGTATTTAGCGTACATTTAGTGTACGTACGTATTTAGCGTACGTATAGAGTACATTTAGTGTACGTATTTAGCGCACATGTAGGGTACATTTAGCGTACGTACATATAGAGTATATTTAGCGTACATGTAGAGTACATTTAGTGTACGTATTTAGTGTACGTGCGTATTTAGCGTACACAGCTATGTCGAATTCAGACGCTGTCTAGCGACAAGCTGCTCTGATCGGTAGTTTTCCGTGGTTTCTCCGATAAACACTAGGCGAATGCCGGCGCAGTACCCTAACAAACGGGCCACGGACCGCGCACGATCATGCTTTCCTCTTCCTTGTCCAATCCTTACTCCTCACACATACACTTACACTACCACACACACCGGGAGTCCATTCGGAAGCTTAGAGCTTGTCCCGACTGCGGAGGTACCCCGCTAGCTGTGAGATACCTGGTTGGAGAAACCACGTTAGCCACTGGTAGATCGGCACCGGATCTCGCCATTGAGACGGAAGATCACCGCCATCTCCCGATGAAAAAACACGCACTACATTTACGGGTCTAATGCCCTTAGCAGTTGACGCCCTCGAAAATGCTAATCAATCAATGAATTAACATAAGAGTATTCCAACAAAAGGGAACACTTCAAATAATACAAAAATGCTTGATCTGACAAGACGATAAATTTAAAAAGTTTAAATATTTTTAAAATGAAGAAAAGGAACCAGCTTCTTCGTCCAGTTAGGTTTTCCCTTCAGGGAATTCCTGCTACCCTAGAGAAAAGCCGAGGGCTCCGGAAACTACAAAATGTCGTAACCAACAACAACTAAATTTTACACGAGAGATAAAAAAGTGAATAAGCTTCTAGAGTTTCAAGTTAGACTTTGGATTTAAAGTTATTTTATGTCTTTTGTTTTAAACTTTATCATTACAATGAACAGAATTGATTTTAAATTATGCTCTAAACATTTTGCTTGAATATCACTACTTAATGGTATACAATACTTCGGTTTTATAAACTTAAGCAGGAAAACATTAGTTTTGGGATATAACATTACCTGAGAAGGTGTATTCTTTAGAAGTACATCTATTGGTTGCAAATCTCAATTTCATAAATTATGTGGGTTTCGACATTTTGCAGTTTCATGAGCGAGTGGCTAATCCAACGTAAAAAGAAACAGTGGAATTCTCTGGAACACAAACGCACCACACTTAATACGCCGAAAATGCATTGGCATCTGCTTTAGCTGATACATCTAAACACTCAAGAACAATGTAAGAACAGAAACCTCACAAATTAACTCCTCGTAATATATTCATTATACTGTGCAGTAAGGCGCTATACATATCTTTTTATAATATCTGTAAAGTTCTCTGTTTAAATGAATAATTTTATAATTATTTATAAATATATAATTTTATTAATATTTATAAATATAATATATTTCATCCATTCCCGCTCTGCGGCGTTGCCTGCTTCTGTCTATTCTATTGTATTCCCGGTTCACTCTGCCCCGCCCCTCTTTGTGTTTCTCGCATCTCGAAATACTTGGTCTTACTCACTAAAAATATTTACATTTTTTCCAGTTGGAGTTCCTGTCCCCAAACGTCACTCCCTTTATACCTATAAATAATAAACATATCTAAACTAAAAGTAATAAAATACGTATTCTCACGTATATTCTTTTTGTGGAATATTATATCTTAGGCTAATACTTTTAATCAATTGGTACTGTGAATACTATTATTACTTTTATTATTATACAGAAATTTTCTTTTAATTTTTTTAGTGAAGATGATTTACCTGAGCAAATGAGTACGAAAAGGCGAAGGTGTAAAGTGAACAGAAATTGCATTAGCGTTGCGAGCATGTTCGGTGAACTGTGGCAACTGCCGCGGGCAAGTAATGAACGTGATTTATGTGGTGCAAATTTGCGCTCAAATTAGCAAACATGCACAAGCATGACTGTGTGTACTTTAAAGTGCAGCGTCTAGTTTATTATGAGAGAGTGTAAAAAGGAGAATAATAACATGAGGTGGTAAACTGATACTATTGCACGAAAATGGAAATGCTCAGTTCCCGTTTTGTGAAATGCACGGCTTTGTATTTTATTGATCTATCAGGTTGATTCTAAGCATTATGACGGAAAGAGGTCAGTCTACGTAAATTATTTGAAACTATGCAAATGCAAGTTTTTAAGCCCCGTATTGTACTGTTTTTAAGTTAAGGCTGACGACAGAATTCTCTGTTATAGTCCCTTACTGCATACACGATGCATGCATACACTGCATGCAACGTAAATATATGACATTTCAATTTCAGAAACGTGATTAACTCTGTTTACAGTGAACACTGATTGTCTTGTTCGAGAATCTCCCTCTTTTCGTTAGTCTTGTACAGTTTGTTCTGAACTCAATGGAACAATATTTTGAGGTTTTCGATTTTCTTTTGTGCTTTTTTTTTGTAATTTTCTATTGTTACTTTTTTTACAATTTTTGCTTTCGTGCGATGTAATCGCAGAGTTTCAGCTAGATAAGAGTTAAAGGCAAGTATTGATCCGCAACTGATTTTCGACGAAATGGAGTAGCGCTTTGCAATGCGCGAATCAAACAAAACGAAACACATCTATTACCCTTTTCATGGAAGCGAAAATGGGGTTGGATGCGATTTGGTAGCTAATTGAGCGATGGAAATTGTAATGCGTAATATGCATACGCTCACCTTTTGCTCTTGAACCTGCGAATTTCTCGCAACAGAAGGACAAATTCAGCTGAATGCAATCGGCGGTATTACGTTTTGGCACAAGATCCGAGGCATTTGTTACGATGTTACTTGAAATAATTGCTTAAGTCAGATACAATAACCGTTTTATTTCTTTTCTCTTAAAACAGGTTGTCAAGTTTTACCCACTTGAATTACCAATATTTTCGTGTTTGAAATAGATTATTTTATATTAAATATTATTGTGAATTTGAATTAATGTACAAGACTATACAGATTATCTTCAAAATTATTTCTTAAATCGTATAATTTGGGTTCCTTGCAACATTAATATTCTATCCACTTATTAAATATCGTGGTAGATTTTAAAATTAAAACATTGAAAATCAAAGTTATATGACAAAGTTAAGGGGGTAAGCACTACGTGAGTGGCCTTGTCGAACTCGGCTTTTACTGCAATGGAGTACTTCTTGCTGAATTGAATAAACACGTTATTTGAATTACTAGATGAATTTCGCTCGTTTGAACTCAGTTAAGTATGTTGTATTGGTTGGTCTGTGATGGATTACTTCTGTTGGCATTTGTCTCACAAACACAAACTGCGCCTCTGTAAGTGTTCTCAACTCGCAAACACGTTTCCCAAACGTTCATTTGAACTTGAGAGTGCGGGCTTTCGCTTTCAATGTGGTGTTCACACCACCACCAGCACTATCACCATTGACGCGGGTCTTCAGTGTTTCAGTTAATTATTCATCAATTTTCAAATTGTATTTGAGAATTAGTATGCATGAATTTTGCTGAATTTTTCAGCATGCATGTACCTGGATAACTTTGGAGGGCTCGAGATCAATTATTTACATACCATTTCATGCTAAAAAATCAGTTACACGACAAAACAAAACTACAACAAGATTTGCAATATTTCCCTATTGCATGACAAAATTTAACACTATTTACAGGGATACATTTTAAATCTGCAGGCTTTGGAGATGGTTGTGTATAACTTTTGACTAAAATATGGCAAAGGACTTTCTGATATGAACTCCTTCATTTAAAAATTATGTACATTGAAATAATTCAAAATTTAAAGCTTACCATCTGTATACAACATTCAAATAATTGTAAATGTAATTGACACAGTACGTTGTGACTCCTATTGATACACATGATGACAAGAATTCTCCCAGCTCCCACTATTTATTTTAGAACTGAACTTTCCATTTACTTTAAATTACTGTTAACATGAACTACACATTTTTGGATTTTTAGTGTTTTTAAGGCAGCTAAATTGATGATACATCACAGGCTGTCATCTGTGTACTTTTTGTTTAATACATATTGCTATTTCTGGGACATGTTTGTTAAAATAAAGAATAAATATTAACAAATACTAATATTTAAAAAAGTGTAAAAAAATTAGTCATTGTGCTTGGTGTTTTATAAGCTAATTAACAGCTCTAATTAGACGTCTCAGTGGGCAGGACAAGGGAGGTTGATGGATGATTCCATGTTTCAGGGTGTGCCACCTGTAATGGTCATGAGTCTCGCCAGTGTGGGACATGTTTATAACCTCGGGAGGTGGCACCCCCGCCCAATGGTGAGCGTGTGGGCGTGGCTCACCTGCAAGGCGTACGGGGAGCGACATAAGTTGATGCCCTGAGCCACCTAAGGCGTTAGGTGGGGAGTGTGGGGTGGCTCACCTGCAAGACGTACGGGGGAGCGACATGAGTTGATGCCCTGAGCCACCTAAGGCGTTAGGTGGGGAGTGTGGGGGTGGCTCACCTGCAAGGCGTACGGGGAGTGACATGAGTTGAAGCCCTGAGCCACCTAAAGCGTTAGGAGGGGAGTGTGGGGTGGCTCACCTGCAAGGCGTACGGGGAGCGACATGAGTTGATGCCCTGAGCCACCTAAGGCGTTAGGTGAGGAGTGTGGGGTGGCTCACCTGCAAGGCGTACGGGGAGCGACATGAGTTGATGCCCTGAGCCACCTAAGGCGTTAGGTGGGGAGTGTGGGTTGGCTCACCTGCAAGGCGTACGGGGAGCGACATGAGTTGAAGCCCTGAGCCACCTAAAGCGTTAGGAGGGGAGTGTGGGGTGGCTCACCTGCAAGGCGTACGGGGAGCGACATGAGTTGAAGCCCTGAGCCACCTAAGGCGTTAGGTGGGGAGTGTGGGGTGGCTCACCTGCAAGGCGTACGGGGAGCGACATGAGTTGAATCCCTGAGCCACCTAAGGCGTTAGGTGGGGAGTGGTGGGGTGGCTCACCTGCAAGGCGTACGGGGAGCGACATGAGTTGATGCTTGAGCCACCTAAGGCGTTAGGTGGGGAGTGTGGGGTGGCTCATCTGCAAGGCGTACGGGGAGCGACATGAGTTGAAGCCCTGAGCCACCTAAGGCGTTAGGTGGGGGAGTGTGGGGTGGCTCACCTGCAAGGCGTACGGGGAGCGACATGAGTTGATGCCCTGAGCCACCTAAGGCGTTAGGTGGGGAGTGTGGGGTGGCTCATCTGCAAGGCGTACGGGGAGCGACATGAGTTGATGCCCTGAGCCACCTAAGGCGTTAGGTGGGGAGTGTGGGGTGGCTCACCTGCAAGGCGTACGGGGAGCGACATGAGTTGATGCCCTGAGCCACCTAAGGCGTTAGGAGGGGAGTGTGGGGTGGCTCACCTGCAAGGCGTACGGGGAGCGACATGAGTTGAAGCCCTGAGCCACCTAAAGAGTTAGGAGGGGAGTGTGGGGTGGCTCACCTGCAAGGCGTACGGGGAGCGACATGAGTTGATGCCCTGACCCACCTAAGGCGTTAGGAGGGGAGTGTGGGGTGGCTCACCTGCAAGGCGTACGGGGAGCGACATGAGTTGAATCCCTGAGCCACCTAAGGGGTTAGGTGGGGAGTGTGGGGTGGCTCACCTGCAAGGCGTACGGGGAGCGACATGAGTTGAATCCCTGAGCCACCTAAGGCGTTAGGTGGGGAGTGTGGGGTGGCTCACCTGCAAGGCGTACGGGGAGCGACATGAGTTGATGCCCTGAGCCACCTAAGGCGTTAGGAGGGGAGTGTGGGGTGGCTCACCTGCAAGGCGTACGGGGGAGCGACATGAGTTGATGCCCTGAGCCACCTAAGGCGTTAGGAGGGGAGTGTGGGGTGGCTCACCTGCAAGGCGTACGGGGAGCGACATGAGTTGAATCCCTGAGCCACCTAAGGCGTTAGGTGGGGAGTGTGGGGTGGCTCACCTGCAAGGCGTACGGGGAGCGACATGAGTTGATGCCCTGAGCCACCTAAGGCGTTAGGAGGGGAGTGTGGGGTGGCTCACCTGCAAGGCGTACGGGGAGCGACATGAGTTAATGCCCTGAGCCACCTAAGGCGTTAGGTGGGGAGTGTGGGGTGGCTCACCATCAAGACGTACGGGGAGCGACATGAGTTGATGCCCTGAGCCACCTAAGGCGTTAGGTGGGGAGTGTGGGGTGGCTCACCTGCAAGGCGTACGGGGAGCGACCTGAGTTGAAGCCCTGAGCCACCTAAAGCGTTAGGAGGGGAGTGTGGGGTGGCTCACCTTCAAGGCGTACGGGGAGCGACATGAGTTGAAGCCCTGAGCCACCTAAGGCGTTAGGTGGGGAGTGTGGGGTGGCTCACCTGCAAGGCGTACGGGGAGCGACATGAGTTGAATCCCTGAGCCACCTAAGGCGTTAGGTGGGGAGTGTGGGGTGGCTCACCTGCAAGGCGTACGGGGAGCGACATGAGTTGATGCCCTGAGCCACCTAAGGCGTTAGGTGGGGAGTGTGGGGTGGCTCACCTGCAAGGCGTACGGGGAGCGACATGAGTTGAAGCCCTGAGCCACCTAAGGCGTTAGGTGGGGAGTGTGGGGTGGCTCACCTGCAAGGCGTACGGGGAGCGACATGAGTTGAATCCCTGAGCCACCTAAGGCGTTAGGTGGGGAGTATGGGGTGGCTCACCTGCAAGGCGTACGGGGAGCGACATGAGTTGATGCCCTGAGCCACCTAAGGCGTTAGGTGGGGAGTGTGGGGTGGCTCATCTGCAAGGCGTACGGGGAGCGACATGAGTTGAAGCCCTGAGCCACCTAAGGCGTTAGGTGGGGAGTGTGGGGTGGCTCACCTGCAAGGCGTACGGGGAGCGACATGAGTTGATGCCCTGAGCTACCTAAGGCGTTAGGTGGGGAGTGTGGGGTGGCTCACCTGCAAGGCGTACGGGGAGCGACATGAGTTGAATCCCTGAGCCACCTAAGGCGTTAGGTGGGGAGTGTGGGGTGGCTCATCTGCAAGGCGTACGGGGAGCGACATGAGTTGATGCCCTGAGCCACCTAAGGCGTTAGGTGGGGAGTGTGGGGTGGCTCACCTGCAAGGCGTACGGGGAGCGACATGAGTTGATGCCCTGAGCCACCTAAGGCGTTAGGAGGGGAGTGTGGGGTGGCTCACCTGCAAGGCGTACGGGGAGCGACATGAGTTGAAGCCCTGAGCCACCTAAAGAGTTAGGAGGGGAGTGTGGGGTGGCTCACCTGCAAGGCGTACGGGGAGCGACATGAGTTGATGCCCTGACCCACCTAAGGCGTTAGGAGGGGAGTGTGGGGTGGCTCACCTGCAAGGCGTACGGGGAGCGACATGAGTTGAAGCCCTGAGCCACCTAAGGCGTTAGGTGGGGAGTGTGGGGTGGCTCACCTGCAAGGCGTACGGGGAGCGACATGAGTTGATGCCCTGAGCCACCTGAGGCGGTAGGAGTGGAGTGTGGGAGCGTGTGGGCGTGGCTCACCTGCAAGGCGTACGGGGAGCGACATGAGTTGATGCCCTGAGCCACCTGAGGCGGTAGGAGTGGAGTGTGGGAGCGTGTGGGCGTGGCTCACCTGCAAGGCGTACGGGGAGCGACATGAGTTGAAGCCCTGAGCCACCTAAGGCGTTAGGTGGGGAGTGTGGGGTGGCTCACCTGCAAGGCGTACGGGGAGCGACACGAGTTGAAGCCCTGAGCCACCTAAGGCGTTAGGTGGGGAGTGTGGGGTGGCTCACCTGCAAGGCGTACGGGGAGCGACATGAGTTGAAGCCCTGAACCACCTAAGGCGTTAGGTGGGGAGTGTGGGGTGGCTCACCTGCAAGGCGTACGGGGAGCGACATGAGTTGAAGCCCTGAGCCACCTAAGGCGTTAGGTGGGGAGTGTGGGGTGGCTCACCTGCAAGGCGTACGGGGAGCGACATGATTTGATGCCCTGAGCCACCTAAGGCGTTAGGAGGGGAGTGTGGGGTGGCTCACCTGCAAGGCGTACGGGGAGCGACATGAGTTGAAGCCCTGAGCCACCTAAGGCGTTAGGTGGGGAGTGTGGGGTGGCTCACCTGCAAGGCGTACGGGGAGCGACATGAGTTGATGCCCTGAGCCACCTAAGGCGTTAGGTGGGGAGTGTGGGGTGGCTCACCTGCAAGGCGTACGGGGAGCGACATGAGTTGAAGCCCTGAGCCACCTAAGGCGTTAGGTGGGGAGTGTGGGGTGGCTCACCTGCAAGGCGTACGGGGAGCGACATGAGTTGAATCCCTGAGCCACCTAAGGCGTTAGGTGGGGAGTGTGGGGTGGCTCACCTGCAAGGCGTACGGGGAGCGACATGAGTTGATGCCTTGAGCCACCTAAGGCGTTAGGTGGGGAGTGTGGGGTGGCTCATCTGCAAGGCGTACGGGGAGCGACATGAGTTGATGCCCTGAGCCACCTAAGGCGTTAGGTGGGGAGTGTGGGGTGGCTCACCTGCAAGGCGTACGGGGAGCGACATGAGTTGAAGCCCTGAGCCACCTAAGGCGTTAGGTGGGGAGTGTGGGGTGGCTCACCTGCAAGGCGTACGGGGAGCGACATGAGTTGAATCCCTGAGCCACCTAAGGCGTTAGGTGGGGAGTGTGGGGTGGCTCACCTGCAAGGCGTACGGGGAGCGACATGAGTTGATGCCTTGAGCCACCTAAGGCGTTAGGTGGGGAGTGTGGGGTGGCTCATCTGCAAGGCGTACGGGGAGCGACATGAGTTGATGCCCTGAGCCACCTAAGGCGTTAGGTGGGGAGTGTGGGGTGGCTCACCTGCAAGGCGTACGGGGAGCGACATGAGTTGAATCCCTGAGCCACCTAAGGCGTTAGGTGGGGAGTGTGGGGTGGCTCATCTGCAAGGCGTACGGGGAGCGACATGAGTTGATGCCCTGAGCCACCTAAGGCGTTAGGTGGGGAGTGTGGGGTGGCTCACCTGCAAGGCGTACGGGGAGCGACATGAGTTGATGCCCTGAGCCACCTAAGGCGTTAGGAGGGGAGTGTGGGGTGGCTCACCTGCAAGGCGTACGGGGAGCGACATGAGTTGAAGCCCTGAGCCACCTAAAGAGTTAGGAGGGGAGTGTGGGGTGGCTCACCTGCAAGGCGTACGGGGAGCGACATGAGTTGATGCCCTGACCCACCTAAGGCGTTAGGAGGGGAGTGTGGGGTGGCTCACCTGCAAGGCGTACGGGGAGCGACATGAGTTGAAGCCCTGAGCCACCTAAGGCGTTAGGTGGGGAGTGTGGGGTGGCTCACCTGCAAGGCGTACGGGGAGCGACATGAGTTGATGCCCTGAGCCACCTGAGGCGGTAGGAGTGGAGTGTGGGAGCGTGTGGGCGTGGCTCACCTGCAAGGCGTACGGGGAGCGACATGAGTTGATGCCCTGAGCCACCTGAGGCGGTAGGAGTGGAGTGTGGGAGCGTGTGGGCGTGGCTCACCTGCAAGGCGTACGGGGAGCGACATGAGTTGAAGCCCTGAGCCACCTAAGGCGTTAGGTGGGGAGTGTGGGGTGGCTCACCTGCAAGGCGTACGGGGAGCGACACGAGTTGAAGCCCTGAGCCACCTAAGGCGTTAGGTGGGGAGTGTGGGGTGGCTCACCTGCAAGGCGTACGGGGAGCGACATGAGTTGAAGCCCTGAACCACCTAAGGCGTTAGGTGGGGAGTGTGGGGTGGCTCACCTGCAAGGCGCACGGGGAGCGATATGAGTTGAAGCCCTGAGCCACCTAAGGCGTTAGGTGGGGAGTGTGGGGTGGCTCACCTGCAAGGCGTACGGGGAGCGACATGAGTTGATGCCCTGAGCCACCTAAGGCGTTAGGAGGGGAGTGTGGGGTGGCTCACCTGCAAGGCGTACGGGGAGCGACATGAGTTGATGCCCTGAGCCACCTAAGGCGTTAGGAGGGGAGTGTGGGGTGGCTCACCTGCAAGGCGTACGGGGAGCGCAGGCGTCGCGTGAAGCACGCGCGGAAGGAGGTGGCGCGGCGCGCGCCGGGGGCGGCGGGGGCGGTGGGCGCGTCGGCCGTCGCGCTGCTGCTGTAGGGCGGCGGCGGCGGGTGCGCGGGCGGGGGCGGCGGCGGCGGATACAGCACGGGCGGTTGGAACTCGGAGGTGGAGTGCCACAGCTCGGACGCGATCACCGCGTACATGAGCGACATCACCACCAGCGGCACCACGTACAGCAGCAGCAGGTTGACCGTGTCGTACACCGGCATGTTGTAGTTGCGCACCGCCGGGATGCACACGGTCACGTTCTTCATCTCGAACACGTTCATCCACGCGATGCGCGGCGAGCTGTACACGGCCGCCACGAACCACACGCCGATCACCACCAGCTGCGAAGCAAAGCACACTGTAGTGCGATTTTGCTAACTCTGCCCCTCAAGCCCCTTTGGCCACGGTGAAAAATAACACGGCATTTCGCGGCTTTCTCCTTCACGCCGCTAGAACTCGCATGATCGCAAGCACTGCTCGCGATATCTGAGGGCACATCCTGAGAACTTCGCGAAATATCGTGACATATTCCACCGTGAAGACGGACCTCGAGGGGCAATGTTAGAAAAACCGCAATATAGGGCGGGCGCTGGAGTTTGGGTGCTTTTGAGAAAGGCACATGCTGTTTGGCACAACGTTGGGATGTTCAATGTCATAGTGTTTCTGGGAATATTTATGACTGATTTAGAACGTGACACGATTTTGTGTTCGTTAACACTGCAGTTTATCCAAATGTGTTTTACGTAAATTTGTCCTTATGCAATATTTGGTACGTGCTTTCGATAAAGGCACATATTGGAATTTTCTGCACGAACTTCGGGATGAGAAATATTATTTAATAGTGATTCCAGGAATATTTCTGATTGATGATGACATGATTTTTACATTCATTAAAACCACAGTTTATATCAGCGTGTTTTACGTAAATTTGTTCTTATTCAATATTTGGTACGTGTGCTTTCCATAAAAGCACATATTGGAATTTTCGGCACGAACTTCGGGAAGTGAAACATTTAATTGATTCCAGGAATATTTATGATTGATTTAGTACTTGACATGATTTTACATTCATTAAAACAACAGTTTATGTCAGCATATTTTACATTAAATTTGTTCTTATTCAATATTTGGTATGTGTGCTTTCGATAAAGGCACATATTGGAATTTTTTGCACGAACTTCGGGATGTGAAATGTCATTTAAGAGTGATTACAGCAATATTTATGATTGATTTAGAACTTGCCATGATTTTACGTTCGTTAACAGTGCAGTTTATTTAAACGTGTTTTAAGTAATTTTTTCTTATTCAACATTACTAAAATTTCACTCACAGTACTCGCATTATAAATAAATATCTATTCCATACATTATTAACAATATTTTCAGACCTATAAGGGAACTTGTACCACGATGGTACCTGTTGAGGTACCATCGTGGTTTCCTCAACCTTTGTGTTAGTATAATCTTAGGTCAAGTAATAATTGCTACGCCACCTACACATATGTGTAATTTCTATTTTAAACTGATCTATGTCCCACAAAATCAAATAAATGAAAATGAAACTAACAGAGAATGGTTTGTCACGCCCCCTAACCTTCGAATCGTCTCCTTTAAGTCGAGTAAACAGGAGCCTCGACATAACGTCAAAACCTCTCCCCACAACAGACTCGCCAGTCCGCCGGCGATATCATGGAGTGCTCTTTATTATTTGATTTGCTTTTATTATTCTTTGTTATTTTATGTATTTCTATTCGATAAGGGATTTTTAAAAAGAATCTATTAGAGTCGAGGTTTTTCAAATAATAACCTATTAGTATGTTATTTTTTATTTTCAATCTGGTGTGAATACTTTAACACTAAGGTCTCATAAATTAAGTTCATGTTGCACTGTAGTTATTGAAAAATAACTACATAAACTAATATTTTAACAAGTAATTTATTATTTACGACCCGAATTATATCTCATTAATATTCATTATGAATTACATTGTATCATTATAACGAACAATTGGAGCTGAAGACTTTTTCACTTTACTTGTGTAACTAATGGGCAATCGCCCTCTCCAAGTAAGCTATTTTAATATTTAGTATATTAGAGAGTCTTATCGAGCCAACAGTCCTATCGTCGCCATAAGACATTTTCGAGTCGTAGATTTTTATCCAACCATAGACTGAAAATATAGTAACTCTTTGGGGGCTCCCCGGATACTGTGTCGGCAGATCGCTAGGCTTCTGCTATTACACTTGCATGTTTTCTTGACCCACGAATGCCTACCCCCACTCCTTTAGTTGAATTAAGAATAAGTTAGCGACGCGCGTTGTTCATCAAATATTACAAGGCATGTTCACTCCCGTGTAATAGAAATTACTATACAACGCGAAACGAGCTACAGGTTTGAAATAATAGTTCGGTCGTCGAAATAACCAAACACCCACTCTTCTTGCATCTAGCAAAATGAGGCCTCAAGGAAACTTGCGCAGATAATACCCAAGAAATTTAATTGGCACAGTTTCAAGACTCAGGACGGAACTTAAACCTACGATCGTGGATATCTGCACGAGCTATCAAGTGTTTAGATAGATCAACAAGTAACAACTGCATCAAAAAAACCTTAGTTTTTTATTGGGCAGAAAACGCCCTGATATATGCAGGCATTAGGCAACCCGCCGCACGGTGGTGTATTTTACTGCAGGGATGCAGCTTCGTAGGGGGAAATAGTTGGCTCTCTTCCAAAGGGAGGACGTGTAGCAGGGAGTTTTCACTGCATGGTCTTAGATTATTTTTTAGCGAAAACTGGGAGTTTATTTAATTCATATCCACACACGCATGTGGTACAATTCATAAAAGTGTAAGCAACAAAAGTATATATTTTATTATATTTTAAAGATCAGCAACTTAAGTAATTTATATTACTAATAGAAACAGTAAATCACAGATATACACAGAAAACTAAATGTTTTTAATTAAAAAATAACTTCTTAAATTAATAGTAATAAAGACATTCACCATAAGAAGAAAAAGGGTTTAAAAATAATATATTTCGCTTATTTTATCACAAGCAGCACATTTCATTTATTAATGCACGCACAGCAAGTACATACCACAAGACGGTTGGGAGTCAGAATTTGGCGACAGGCAATAGGATGAATAATAGCGACATATCGCTCCAATGAGATGACCATCAATATAAGAATAGATGCCGTGTAACTTAGGTTCTGAACAAACAGGAACATCTTGCAGAGCGTTGCTCCCAACACCCAGTTCCTAAAACACAATTAGTTCAATTAATATTTCCATGAACTTAATTTAGGGCAAGAACTTGCCTTAATACAAAAGAAGAATACAATAAAAAAATAAGGGCTACTAATGTTTGTTTTTCTAGCAATACCGACAAAATACAGATTATATATAACAAAATTCTATGCAATACAGTATAACACTGTTCAGACTATGTAAATTAAATATTCCCTTTTTACAATGATATAAAAAGAAAGAAAACACGAAATTCTCATTGAATCGATAATTTGTTATGACGTCATCAATTGCAATTCCTATTTGCGTAATAAATGTATGGGGTTGTCTGCAAAATTGATTTTGAATTTTCTTCTTATAAAGTCGACATTTATAGAGAGATATATCTAACTAACCAGAAATGTCTAAATCTGCATTTTAATTTAAAATGGAATCAAATGGCATTTAAGGTATTGCTACGAAATTATCATTGTAGAACATACTATATTCTTTAACAACGAAATATTTGCAAACGCACCATCTAGACTTTCATAAAAAATCGGTATTAATTAGCATTCCTTAAAAAGACCTAGTAATTTCTTGCACAATATTTTAAGCGAAAAATATAAAGTATTTTCATTAAACCCTTGAAATTTTGGGAAAATGTTTTCTGTCAATATTTTGCAGAATAAATAATTATGAGAGGAGCAATTACAAATAAAAGAACTTTCAATGACATTCGTCAACATTTTCCACTAATTTTCGTAATTTTCTGAATTTTTTAATAACTAAAATTGGCTTCATTTAAATAGATTAATAACAATTTTTAATTATCGCACATGAAAATTCTCCATTCTCAACTGATTTATTCTTATTTAAATGGCTAAAATTGACACGATCAATGACAGGTTTATAACTCTGACACACGAGATGTATGGAAAAGCAGAATCTTCGAAACAAAGAGAATCGTCTTAAGTCATGTATAGGATGAAACTCGTGGTGCTACAAAATGGCAGAGACCCTTTTTTACAAGTTCGTTTCCTTTCTTTGGATAAAGAGTTGGGCCCCCTTTTCTATTTTGCATCACTCTCTTCCTGGCTACCATATATCGGTATCTACAAATACCTCAGCAATGTTTTATTCTAATGGTAAATAATTAGAGTTTTTTTATCTTATGCATCGAATGTATTATTACAGTTATTTAAAGATGTAAACATATATTTGAAAACCCTTGAAAGAATTCTCAAGATGGACAAAGATTAAAAAATATATTATATAATATATTATGTTACACGTATGTGCGTATGTGTGCACTATGTACATTAGTCGATGGCTTTTGAACCACTGTACTCCCTGTCCCGAAATTCTTCAGGAATACTTTTGAGTGAAACAAAAATCCTTTAATTGGGTTGCCACGTACTGGTTGTACTTCTATATGTCAAATAATTGTCTCAGAAGTTATTTTAATTCAGAAGAAAATATTTTTAAGTAAACAGAAGTACACGGAAAATTTAGAACGTCAATGAAGACAATTTATATGTATTCAGAATGATGAAAAAATTAGTAAACTTTAATAGAAATAACTAAAAAAAACTATTCTCGTAATCGTAAACGAGGTTGTGAAAGCTTAGAAAGCAATGCAGCAATGCATTCAACTGAATTCCTATTTATTTTCAAGTCTAAAATTTTGAAATGAAAATGTACAAAATTTAGAAATTTGTTTAATATAATCCACTATGAAATAAAGGATGATTGTTCCTGAAAACATTGATATTTCTTACAACACAGAAAATGACCGCTGCTATTGACAATAATAAACTAGAATATGAAGTCAGAAAAGCAAAAAACATGAATGGTACAATAAATGTTTGGATAGAAGGGTCATGGAATGCTGTGTTATTTTTGGCGAGATTGTTGTATAATTTAACAATAGAACTAGTACGGCGAGGCCAATGTTAGAGATAATGGATTCCCTATTGATATTTCATAATGCCTTGTTGGGGTGCCCTGTGCGTTGCGTGACACGCCATTCCATTGTCATCTGTTTCTCCCAACAACGCATCCCACATGCGATTACTCTTGGATGACCCTGTCGTGCAAGGGTGAGCGAACATCAATTGGCAATCTGGTTCCAATGTTTCCTGAGTGTGCACTGCATGGGGAGAACGAAGAGAAGACCCTATATGCCATGAGAATTCATGTACATGAGCATTAGAAATATAAGTTTTCTTTAGTCAGAAGTATATCGTTTTACAAGTTTCAAAAATATGAGAATAGTTATTATTGAAAATGAAGTTAGTGGATACACATTTGACATCAATAAAAATCATAAAGCGTGTGACATATAAAAGACATAAGAGTCATTTAGTTGTAAAATGGTTTGTAATGTAAAATGGTCCCTAAATGTATGATACACTTAATGTATTTATGCCCAAAATCAATATCTTCATTCTTTTAGAACGTTCAGAAAAAATACTCGAAAAGAATCTCTAAATTAATTATTCCTACAGTTTTGTAAATAAAATCAATACGAATATTTTTTTATTTACATATTTAAAGAAACAAAGTAAAGAGTTTGATTTTCATTTAATTTTGAATACTACATTTTTGATAAATAGATCAACTGATATGTTTTTAAAAGACAAAGCACGTCAATATTTTATGATTTCCTCGTTTAATGCACATCACTGTGCTCACGAATTCAATGAAACTTGAATTCAAGTCAGTGGGGGGTCTCAGTCTCTTTTATTGCAAATGTGTTACTCTCCTTACGCGTTAACTGTTCATCCAATCAACCTCGCTAAGAGGCAGTTGCATGTTACAAAATAGGCGAGGCGCGAGAATTGGCATGATTTCTAAATTTCGCAAAACATGAAGGAATCAATTGGTGTCATTGCAATGAATCTGACCGGGTACTTAGGTTTCGAGTCCCTACGGTGAGAGGATTTTCGACACTAGCTAGCTAGATGGAATTCAGACGTTATCTCGAGGAGAATTCTGCGGCCGACGGCTTTGATGGGAGGTTTTCCGTGGTTTCTCTGATCAACATCAAGCGAATGCCGGAGCAGTACCCTAACGAACGGGCCACGGACTGCGCGCGATCTGTTCTTCCTTGTCCTACACTCACCATTTATTTACACACACACACACACACATGCACTACACCACCACACATCCCAAGTTCACGCGAAGATTGCACGTGCGGGCTAGGGGACCTCCGCCCACCAGGGCCTTGCAACCCTCCATCAAAACTGGGGACAAAACTTGAGGGTGCTACTATGGGAGGCGCTAATGTCGCCGGGTACAGCTGCAAGTTAGGCTCGCCAACTTCCGCACATAAAAAGTGGCTGATTTCTGAGAAATACGAAAAGTGTCTTCTAAATGTTCAAAAAGTCTTCAACAAAGTAGTCCGGTCATTCTTTGCTTTGGTTTCTTTAATTTATTTATTTAAGAGAGTACTGGTTATTGGCCAATACCTCCGAGTGTCCTTTGTGGGGCTGCCATCATTCGGCCTGGACACTGGCCTAGCTCGTTTAGATTATGTACGAGCACTAGCGTGGGCATTTCCTCCCATTGCTAATCATCTATGAACGTGGTTATCCCGCCAATACTCGGTCGCCATTTCCTCGTTTGTGTTAACAGGGCCCACCCCAAGAAGGTGAGGTTGGCATTTGGTTGTGAGAGACTTTAATTTGCGCATCAACTACCCTTAGGCCCCCTTCTAAATGTTAAATTATTCATAATGTTCACACCGAAGAAACCGCTGAAGAAAGCGCGAACATCGAATTGTAACATGACGCGCCTGCTTGCGTCTCACGAACCCACGCAGCAGCCACGCACTTTTGCAGCATCGTTGGCAGCCGTTGGTATTTTAGTTCGCGTAAGAAGGTGGTCGAGGAGAGCGCGCCCCTGTAAGGGTCTCCACCATGGTGTATGGCAGCTGCAAGGCTCTGCCTGCTGCCGGCATGCAGCCTCGAGCGACGCGCGACGGAGGGCGGTGGCTGGCGGCCTCGACCGCCGCCGCCGCAGAGCGCTAACAACCGCCTCGTTGCGGCGCGAGGCTAACGCAATGCAACTGCGTCGCTAATCGAATCCGCGGGCCGCGCAACGCGCCTGCTTGTTTGCAAGCGTCGGCGGACAGTGGGTGTCTCTCTGCACACGCACTGGGGAATAAGGACGTGGGACGGGCGGTGGGGGGGAGATTAATTTCATGTGGGCATTTGGTCGTATGTTAGGCGGCCATGGAAAGAGGATACTATGAAATTTTAGACAAAAAGTCTAAATTAATTCAAAAGTTTGTGTAACACAATAGTACTGAACACTTGTTACGTTTTATTACTTTTTCGGCTATTAAGAACCTACTTTATTTCCAGCCTAATGATCAGCTGAAACAGACCAGGAAACGCTGACGTCAAGAGGTTTTAACACCCGTAGGAGTATTAAAATGTATCAATTGTACAGTGATCTTGTTCTAATAAACCAAAAGCGTTCGAAATAATGAAGACTCTACATGAACTCTAATTGTATAGTATCATTTTTCCATGTCCCTCTAATATGTGGCCAAATGCTCAAAGAAAGTATATTCAAGAAAGTTGTGGGCAATTAAACATTAAAGGTGAAGAAATATTAATATTTAATAATTGTCAAATAATAATAGTCAAATCGTAATAATAATAATAATAATAATAATAATAACAACAACAACAACAGTCCCTAGATCTATTCCTTAGGTAACTGGTTACAACCTGGAGTAGGTTTTATATAAACAAGATAAAATTAAACTGAGCTCCGGTAAGTGAAGGTGCATGTCTGCGTGGTCCAAGACATGCACATTCGCGGACAAAAAATAATAACAGAACTATTTTAAGAAAGGTTCCTTAGTTGTGAGTCACATTCAATACTTTTGACGAACGAGTGCTTAGGCGCGAACACTATTTGCCGAACGATTCTGTTCCTGAAACTCTCTCACCCGCAACCTTTTCCTCGCCGTTTTCACGGTAATCTAAATATCTCTTCATTAAATTATCAAGCCGTCCGCTAGAAAAATGAGAACATTGTTTTGGTAAACGATACATTTTCAAATCTTATTAAGTTGCAAGTCTGTATTTCAGCTGCTGAATGCAAGTATTTGCTTATGTAGCGTTCGTCACATCTTCATTTTTCTTTCAGCTCTTCGATGTCTCGCAACGGACAGTAAAAAAGTACTAATTCCGGACATTTCAACAATTAGACACATAACAGGAGTATTTGTTACAAACCGGGAAACGTTGTATTCTTCCCCACATTAACCTGAAATCCGGCGCCGACCTACAGTTTGCATTGTAAGAGCTTTCCCTCTGCGGGTATCCCCTCCAGCGGAGCACTGATCCAGCCAACACAAGCTCTAAACTCCCGACATGTGTGTTCCTGTAGTGCATGTAAGTGTATGTACGAGACACGAGGAGGGGATTAGAATGAAGGAGGAAATATCGCGAACAATCCGTTGCCCGTTTGTTTAGGTATTGCTCCAGCATTCTCGTAGTAATAGGAGAAACCACAGAGATAGAAATAAACTGATCTCCGGTAAGTGAAGGTGCATGTCAGCGTGATCCGAGACATGCACCGCATGCACTACTGATCACAGCAATCGGCCGCTAGCATTTTCCTTCAGTTGGTGGTTGAATTCGATTCATCTACGTCACTAACGTCGAAATTGCGACCTTTCAACGTTTCTGACAACGGCCGTGCAAAGTAAACTGTGTTCCCGCTGAGCTGTCGCAGCCTGTACACAACGCACACGGAACCATTTTTATGACTGAAACATTCTGTCGTTTGTCTTCATAACGTTCCCATACGGTCACCTGCTTTTGCCGCTGAGTTATTTTCTACGGACGCGCCACGCCGCGCCTCCGCCCGCAGCGCTCGGCGCGGCGGGGGCTGGAACTACCGCTGGCGTGGGTATCGCCAGGGCCTTGCAACTCTCCATCAAAACCGGGGACAAAGCTGGAGGGTGTTACGATAGGAGGCGCTAGTGTCGCAACAGTGCAGGTTAGGCTTGCCAACATAAATAAAAATTCTCTAATTTGCGAGAAATACGAAAAGTGCCTTCTAAATGTTCAATTATTCATAGTACATACATATAAGAAACCACTTAAGTTAGCGCGAACATCGACGCTATCTTTTGTGACATTACGCGCCTGCTTGCGTCTTGCGAGCCCACGCAGCAGTCACGCACGTTGTAGCATCGTTGGCAGCAGTTCGTATTTGAGTTCCTGGAAGAAGGTGATAGAGGAGAGCGTGCTACTGCAATGGTCTCCACCACGGTCTTACATCTCTCCATCCAAACCGGAGACCAAGCTCGAGAGCGCTACTATAGGAGGCGCTAGTGGCGCCGGGTACGGCTGCAGATTAGAGTCGCCAACATCTGCCCATAAAAAATTGGCTAATTTGTGAGAAATATGAAAAGTGTCTTCTAAATGTTCAATTATTCATAATACATACGTGTAATAAACCGATGAAGAAAGCGCAAACATCGAATCTATCTTTTGTATTATGAAGCGCCTGCTTGCGTCTCGCAAATCCATGTTTGCAGTATCGTTAGTTACGTAGTTAGTTAATGCCTTGTTTTACGTGGTGAGACTCGGGCCATCAGGCCCGCTCTTCCGTCTGACCCCGCAAATTTCGCTACGCTCCTTTCACCTAGCGGAGAAAGAAGGTATTATCTCGGGTGACGAAACAGGCGATTTTGAATTTAGCTCAGAGGCTTCATTTAGGCTTGAGGAGCTTTTACACGCAGTAAATCTACTACATGGGACAACCGGATTTACTTCCCCTCGGAAGGAAGGCGTACGAAGGATTTTTTCGCACTTAAAAATCCACGGCATCGATTTTTGAGCCCGCAATCTTGGGTACAACAATCCGATACGCTGACCGTTATACCATCCGAATCCGCAATCGTTGGCAGCAGGTCGTATTTTAGTTCCCGGAAGAAGGTGCTAGAGGAGAGCGCGCCACTGTAATGGTAATGTGGGAGTTGAAAGGCCCTGGGTCCCGCGCCGCGACGCGCCCGCCGGGATTAGAGGGCGCTTTGTGGGCGGCGGGCGAGCTCCTCCCCAGCGAGTTTATGGCTTGCTTGTTTGGCGCAGCCCGCTGCTCGACTTTTAACTCGTTTAAGTTCATCCCACAGTTGCCTATCATTAGGACCGGGTTAACACTGATCTGTAGTGAGGAGTTAACTCGAGGTGAATTCTGCAGACCAACTGGTTCAGCGTTCCGCCCCCTGACGCTCGCGTGTTAGCGAGATCCTCTTATGCACGACCCCACCAAGAAGTTGAGCTGCTCTGCTGTCCACGAAGAAGCCCTGTGTGATACAAGCGAGTTCGGATAGAGAAGGGAAAGTAAAAAGAAAGAAATGCGAGCTTGTGTCGGTTTTCTAATGTCAAATTCCGACTTGTGATGAAGAAAAAGCAACGCAAGATGAAATAATTTTAGCACTTAATTGTCTACGAATAATTTTTTTCACCAGCCGCTCGCCAAATGAGCTTCATAATTATGCATTTCCTCAATAGATAATAAACGTTATTTTCCGATTGGAAGGTTTGCTTCTCTTCAATAATAAAATGACAATATTGAAGCGAACGAAATATCTGTGGACATTTTTCCAAGTAATTTACCACAAATTGCTTTCGGGGTCGTTACGTCGCAAAATTATATCGAGCAATGCGGATGGCAGCGTTTGTAATTATTTGGGAAGCAAATCACCTGTTCCTCTATTGCCTTTTCCTTCCCTTTGTCTTCACAGCCAGTTTTCTCGACCCGCCCCCTTCCTCGCCGTCGGATCTCTTTGGCCCCCATCCGTCACGCCGCTGCGCCCCCGCGCACACCCCTGCGTTGGGATTCGTCTCCAGGACGCCTTACGAAGAAACGACGTAATATTGCATTCCGTCAGGAAACGCCTGTTGAATTCATTCCAAATGATGTTTTCTAGGTAAGGTTAAATTAGAAAAAAATAAACAAAAGAAGGGGACATTGCTGCGAATTACAGAACAAAGCAGTTTTATTTCGTGGCATTGAAGGAAGAAAGGAAGTTAACGTATTTGTATTATTTTTCATAGAAATCAAATATTAATATTCAAGGAAGTAAGATATTAACACGTATTAACAAAAAATGTTAAAATGTTCTAGTATGAACAGAAATAATCATTCTGTCGTCGCAATAAGTTTCAAGAGTAGATTTATGTTTGTTCTCAATGAATGTGTTTCATAATACATCAAAGACCAAAAAATATTGCAAGACAAAGAGTGAACTAATATACGTATACGTTTATTATTATATACAGATCACTACCTATTTTGTATTTTTCGAATGTATCTTCTCTTTCATATCGGTGATCCAAAATTGAAATACAGAATGATTTAATAATCTCATTAATATTTTCATTTTGATTGTTTGTCCCATTATTTTAAAATAATATCAGAATCGAACACCTATAATGTTACTGAAAATTAAACTACCGTTAGACTACTCCATTATCATACTATAATTAAAAGGAAACTAGTAGCCACTGATCTCAGAGACGTTACATAAAAATAATGTGTTTCTCTGATGATCCTTCAGCTCCAAAAGGGCCTTGGAAACAACCATATTTGCAGTAGCCGGAATCATTCTCCTTCGACAGATTAATTCTTACATTTTGAAAGTCACATTGCACTGAGACATAACATAGAATTACATTTGTAATTAGTATAATCGTCAATACTTCACAGTAATACGGTTTTGTAACATAGATGAGAGTTACATCAGATTGAGGATAATCATTAAATTATCAGTGTATTGATAACAGAAATAACATTTTTCATTTCCATTCGTTCAGTTGTAATATTAAATAACATAATGCAATAAATTAAAAAGATAATGCTAGTTTGTTGCATTTATTCTAGGTATAAATACATTACTTTTTTGATTTAACACTTAACTAAAACCATGAAATTTTAAGGAATATGTTACAACTATAAAGATATGAAATTTGAAAACACAAACACAGACACGGTGTAAATTTGATTTTTTTAAAAATCTGCAATTGTAATACTCTATACTTGTTTGTAATAATAGTAATGTTTTAAATTCACATTTGACAAAAAAAAATTTGTCAAAAAAATGAAGAGACGCACTAAAAAGCAAACTTACGTCTAAAACATCTACTTCTGACTTTGGTTATTATTTCATCATCTACTTTATGTTTATGAACACCAGCAATCTTTATTTTTATCATCATATTCTTTCCTTCTAAGCTCATCATCTGACAACTTGAGTTTAATATTGTGCTGATATTGAGCATGTCTCTCGTTGCCTCAAATAATTTGATCGAATCATTTTTTTCTGCAAAAAGAATTATCGTATTGTCATCCAAAGATTGTTCCTATTGCACATCCTCAATTGTCGTAAACGATCACTTTCTATTACAAAATCATCTTCATTGCTAACAATATCAAATGCAGTCAGTTCGTGCCAGTTTTATCTTGTTAGCGGAGTCGTTATCAGAAGAGAATACAATTGTATGCATTGCGTAAAGAACAGAAGAGAAACAGCGCTATCAAGAGATCGCGAAGCGAAATTCAAATGGTGAATGTGACATTAGATTCATCAGCCATAAATGCAACACTTTCAAAGAGTTTCGTATTCTTCTCAAAACCTTCAGTGATAACGGATCAAATGAAACATTTTACAGCCTTGTAGGCACTTTATTTCTTGTATAGATAAGAAATAAGCAAAATGATTCTTTAAAGAGTACGCTACCAAAAGATTACTATTTATGTAAGCAATCAAGAGCCTTTTTAAAGCATCCAGTGCCGTTATATTTATATATTTTTTTCATATGTTGGCGCAGCGTCTCTATGCATCAAGGAGAAGAAATCCAAAATCAATAACACCTCGACGCCTGTGGGGAAGTGGCTTTCCGGATAGAATGGAACGTCAAATCCAGGAAGCTTCTTCCCTGCTTCCTGAACACTCCGCGACTTCTTATTGATCCCAAGTCAAAGCAAGCAATTCCTTCGTCCCTGAAACCCAGTTCGAAGGAGTCCTCCTCCGAAAAAAGAGAACGACTCTTCGCGTTTATTTTGGAACTTAGGATGATATTTGTTTTCTCGAGGTAGAAACTTGTATATTTCCAGGGAATTCACCAAAGAAAAGAAAATATATATATATATATATATATATCAAATACACACCTTGAAAAGCTATAAAATCAAAGTTTGCGACTGAATTATTTCAAGAGAATTTTATTTAGTGTTTTTAATATTTCTTTAATATTCTGAAACAACCGGATGAGACATTGGTGTTACTATACAATATCAGAAATATGTTACTTGTTCATACTTACATGGCTATCCGGGAGACGCCCTAGGCATTACTACGCCCTGATGAAGGTCGCAGCATGGCGACCGAAACGCTGGCACTTGTGCCTTGGTCGCGGCATCTCCCGGATAGTCAAGTAAGTACCAACTCCGGCCGCGGAAGCCTACGCTCTCACATGTTACTCGTTTTTGTCAAAATGAAGAAGGGGTGGCCGCATAGGCGGTTTCAGTTTCTACCTCTGGGATTTCGTGTTCCGAGCGCACGGCTGGGAAAGAAAAACGATTGAGAACAGCCGCGCGTTGCTTTCAAGCCGCTGTCTTCACGAGGAAAGAGCGCACTTCATTTCGCAGTCATTGCCTGCGCCCTTCGCGGTGGGGCAAAAGCCGGGAACATTGCCATTTCCACAGTAGCATTTCAACGCATAGAACGTCAACAAATCGGCCCTCTGGAATGGCAAATACGGAGTTTATTAAATCTCTCTCTCTCTCTCTCTCTCTCTCTATATATATATATATATATATATATATATATATATATATATATAAAACAGGTTGGTATGTATATAAGAGCAAAACTCCAACACCGTTGGACCGATCTCTACGGAAGTTGGCACTTCTACGTGTTTTTTCACCGAGGTTTGTGTTGTTAATTGTGTTGTAACTCCACTACATGACGCTACATATTCGCTACATATCCACTACATATTCACATCAAATGCAACCTGCAACACACTCGACAGCATTTTGAATCAATATCGTTAAATAATTCCTATTCGATGCGTTTTAGAGCCTTAAAAACTAAAATTTTGAGGACGCAAAGAAACGTTTCTCACACCGTAATCTACAAAATGAACTCTTCCTGAACATTCTATTACTTTTTTGATGGTACGGCGTTTCCCGATATTACCTCACCTGCTCAAAGACGCGCAGAATCTGCAAGTAAATGTGAATGAGAGGGACAGAGAGCGGCAGAGACAGACAGGAACAGGGTGAGGGAGGGAGAGACAGTGAGAAACGGATATGGGAGGGGGAAGAGGGAGATGAAGGGCAGAACAATGTCTGCCGGGTTTTCCTAGTATTAGTATATGATAGGACAACGGTAGAGCATTTTTGGATTCAGGTGAACTACTTGCATATAAAACAAGAGTAAACTAGTGGTGTTACAGAATGGCACAGACTTTCCCGTATTAGTTTTCTATTGCCTTTGGTGTCGGCTAGCAATTTGGACTTGACACATACTCTTGCTAGCTGCCATCTGTCCCCGCCCAAATTACTTTTTTTTAAAAACATTTTCCTAATTTTTCGCTCTCTTAATAGTAGAATGAAAATATTATTTTAAGAATATTTGAAAACAGTGAAACCTCGTCCTAAATGGCAATTTTCTTTGAAACATTTAGAACCGTTTTAATGAGAATGACGTTTCATTGCTAATGTAAATGCGAAATTTGAAGCTCTTTATCACAGGAATCCTGTGTGTTTTCGAAAAACTTTATTTGAAGTCAAGCATTTTAACTCACAAATACAATGGTGTTTACAAATGGTAAAAAAGTGCATATTAACGGTGTGAGAAATATTTCAAAAAATTACATTTGTGTAATTTTACGTCATATTAAAAATTGCAATTAGCACTATCCGTTCGAAAAGTTTGGACGGACGCACGGACGCTTTGCTTTCAATTGGTTTTTCGGTATCAAGGAGTTTATTAAACAGGAATTCTGGCTACACCATGTGTTAAGTTTTTTTCCTTCTTAATTTAGCAATTGGTTTTATCCACTTTTTCGTCGCCACGGCCCGACAATGAATTTTTTTTCGCCGAAAATTCGCCGTCTTTTGGGCAGCATTACATAACTTTCCCTATACTCCGTATATACGCACGTATACGAAAAAGTACATTGTCTTGTATTCATTAATCTGGGAGCTCGTGGGCAGCACGGAAGGGAATTCAGAAAGATCGCGGGGGCGGGGCGGACTGGGGCGACGTGGGTGCGTTTCCTGTGCATTACGACGTTGGCGGGCGCTTTGCAGGCCTTTGGAAGGTCGCGCAAATTGTCGCGTGGGAGACGCACACATGGGGGGTGGGGTGAGAAACATCTAATCGACGACACGTGCGCGGGAGATTGGCGGAGGGAGCCCCAATGGCGCGAACTCGGTCACGCTAACAGTGCGTACCGTCTTTAATAGGTCGGCGACCGCAACCTGTCCGCTGCAGCGTCTCTGCCTGGGGCATGCCGTGGGAGTCGAGTGCCGACGTTGCGGCAGATTTTCGACTCTAGGCAGACAACCACGTCGAATCGACCCGCTAATTGGACGGTGTGATGCATCAACCGGCTAAGCGCCACTTTTGAGACAAAAATGAGATACGGACGCCATCAGTTGCATTGGACCATGTTCTAAGTGTACGCAAAATTTTAGCGCCAAATCTTTAAAAATAGCCTTATAATTAATGAAAAATGTAAACGCCATCAGTCACATCAGGGATTTCATGTTTCACAACAACCAATAAACCTAGATCTTCAAATTTGCTGTATTTCACATTATAAAGGTAAGCGCCAGATATTCCACTCATATTTGTGTAGTTTGGCGCTTCAATGAATGAAATAATTCAATTAGAGTGTTTAGAGCTGAAAATGTAATAAAACCTTTGAACACGATTATCTTTAAACTTGTATGATGTCGCATAGCCGGTTGATGCATAACGCCGTCCAATTGGAGGAGTATTCTAACGGCTCGCTGTTCTGATCGGTAGTTTTACATGGTTTCTGCTATCGAAACCAGGCAAATGAAGGAGAAGTACCCTACCAACAGGCCAAGATCACGCGGATATTTCCTTCCTCACCCCTGTGCCCGCCTCTCCGTTTTAGCACATACCGTTCGTGTCCTGCACAAGAATCAGATGTTGAGGTAAATGAGTTTAAAGTTTTCATCTCGTACTGAAAAGGATCATTCCCGCATTCACATTTCTCGCATTTGTTGGTGGAATGCTGTACTGTAAGATATACTACTGTTGCTATTGGAAGGTAGACCAATCTGCGATTCCGGAGAGCCCGTTAACTCAAATTTCGTATTTTTTGAGTTGTGTCACTATTGCAGCCTACGAGCGATACACAGAAATTTTATTTATCCACGGAGGGATACCAGCTGGTACCTAAGTGCTTGCCCCCTACAGGGGCATCGCCCCATTGGGGGAGATATCTGGAGAGGGAAACCTCGCAAGCCAACCTGTAAGTCGGCCCGGATCTCGTGTTTCAGCATAGGAGAAACACCGCTACAACACGCACTTCCCTCACGGGATGCTATACTGCGATTTTTCCAACTCTGCCCCTCAAGGCCCGTCTTCACGATGGAATACGTCACGGTATTTCGCGACTTCCGCAGTCGTGCCGCCAGACATCGCATGATCGCGACCGTATCAAGCAGTGCATGCGATCATGCGACTTCTACCGGCACGAGCGAGAAAGACGCGAAATGCCCTGTGATATTTCATCGTATCCTTGGGGGCCTGAGGGGGCAGAGTTGGAAAGATCGCACTGTAATGAGCAGAGGAGATGAAGCGCCCGGGCACACTCGTGGTGTAGCCAGAATCCCTGTTTTATAAACTTTTTGATACCGAAAAACCAATTGAAAGCAAAACGTCCGTGCGTCCGTCCAAACTTTTCGAACGGATAGTGCTGATTGCAACTCGCGCTGGTAGTTGGGCGGGCGGCGATCGCTGCGCAGCCGCGTTCATCGACGCATGGGCTCTGGGCTGGCTCGTCAGACTGATGATTGATTGATTGATTGATTGTTAGTGATTATGGCTAAGGTCATTATTCCGGTAAGTGTAGGACTTGTTTCTACAGCGGCAAGTGGCGGTGATCTTCCACCAGTGGATGACGTGATCCAGCATGAACCTACACGGTCGATAACTGGAATTTCCCCAACTAGGTATCTACCACCAGCGGAGCATCGCCCCAGCCGGGACTAGCTCTAAGCCATCAACCATTCTCCCGGCATGGGTGGAAGTATAAAAAATGTGCATGAAAGTTTGTGTAAGGGCTGAGGATAGGACAAGAAAAAGCTCGTACGTGGCCGTTTCTTAGGGTACCGCTGCGGCGTTCGCCTGGTGTTGATAGGAGAAACCACGGAAAACTACCGATCAGAGCAGCCGGCCGCTAGAATTCTCCTCCAGACAGCGACTGAATTCGACCTAGCTGACAAGCTAGTGTCGAAACACCATTCGCCGTTGGGAGTCGAAACTAGGACCTCCCAGTGAGAGGCACTGCAGTGACATCAATTAATGCACTGAGCCACCTTCTCTGGTTGTAGCTACGAACACTCGGGTCTTTTTGGGCGCGAAATCTATTAGGAATAAGACATCTCTCCAGACGCGGGTTTCCGCCCTTGCTTCGCCTGACTCTGCTCTGGAGGTCATTAATCTAACAGTCCGCGTCTTGTTATTTTAGCCCTCGAGGAAGCCGCTTCGCTTTATGAATATTTAGTCGTTTGTATACTAAAATAGTTAACGTGATATACTATTTACTGAAATGAAATATCATTTTCACGGTCGTTTCTAATAAAAATGATTATTGGGAAAATAGAGTCAGGAATGAATGGTCTTGAGCATAAGAAATAAATAGCTCAGCGCTCACAAAACACTTCTAGTGCGAGCGGTAAAGGCCCATTCACAGTGCAGACGTAAACAGAAGCGTAATGCAAGTCATAAACTTAAACATAGGTGACAGACTGAAGCATTCACAATGTACAACATAAGTGTAAGCAAAGATTTTCTATTTTCTGTGGGCCATTCTAGTTGCTATTGGTTGGATGTGAGAATCTATATTATATATATATAACAATTTTGTTTAAAATATGCATGTTTATATAAACATGCATAACATATATAAACATGTACGTATGCACTGTGGCACAACAGCTCTTTACGAGCCAAGGCCTATCAGCGGTGTCTCGGCCTTGCGGCCATGGGTTGGGTTAGGTTAGATTAGGTTAGGTATTTTAATTTCAATAAAAATTCAAACTAAATGGTACTTCTATTAATATTACAACGAAACCAAACTACAAATGATCGTAAGGTACAAAACAATGCAGAAAACCGTCGAAAATCAACCAAGCAATTTGGAAAACAAGTCTTTTTTTCGATCTATCGACTTCGATCGTATTTCGATACTCGATTTTCAGTTAAACGTACTGTGATTGGTTCATTTTGTATCTATATCTATACTAATATATAGAGACAGACATGCCTTGACTTAGAGCGCGATAATCTCTGAATCTACTGAACCAATATTGATGAAACTTTTGTGCTAGCTTCGATCCTATTTCGATACTCGATTTTGAGTTAAACGTACTGTGATTGGTTCATTTCCGACATAAGCATAAGCACAGAAGCTTGAAGCTTGCAAGCTTTGAAGTTAACGTCTTATGCGTTATGCTTATGCGAATGCATTGTGAATGAGTCCGCTTATAAACGTTGTCCTAACTTTTATGTTAACGCTATGCTTGTGTGTATGTCTGCATTGTGAATGGGCCTTAACCTCTTCCCGCCGAGGGCCAAAGCGCGGATCTCAATTTTCGCGAGCGGGCCGGAGCGCATAGAGGTGGAAGTGGGGCGGGGAGGGGCGGGAATGAATTTGCGCGGCGGAACAGATGAGGAAGGATCAATGGGCGCGGAGGGTGGAAGGGCGTGCGGGCGCCGCTGCGTCCTTGTTTGCGGAGTGAGTGGATGTGGTGGGGGCGCGGGCAGGCGCGGCCATGCACTTGCTTGTGAACACGGTTGTGCCTTAGGGCCGGAGCGGGAGAGGTGGCTCAGGGCATCTACTGATGTTACTGCAGTCCCTCCGACCGGGAGGTCCTAGGCTCGAGTCCCAACGGTGGCACGAGTTTCGACACTAGATAGCTACGTCGAGTTCAAACGCTGTCTGGAGGAGAATGCTAGGGGCCGGCTGCTCTGGTCGGTAGTTTTCCGTGGTTTCTCCAATCAATACCAGGCGAATGCCACAGCAGTACGCTAACAAACGGACGCGCGCTATCTTCCCTATCTCTTACTTGTCCTAGCCTCACTCCTTACACACACTTACACTAACATGCATTACACTTCCAGGTATGCCGGGAGACCGGTTGGGAGCTTTGAGCTCGACCCGGCTGGGGTGGTGCGTCGCTGGTGGGAGATACCTGGTTGGGGCTATGTTGGTTGCGGTTATGTCGTTGTTTGCGAAGACGGCTGTGCTTTAGGACCGGGCGGATGGAGCAGGAGAAGGGGAGAGGGTGGGGTGGAGGAAGGGGGGGGCAGGCGCAGTCGAGTCATTTGCTTGCAAATTCCAAAGGGTCGTAGCGTGGGAGCGGGGCGGGGGAGAGGGCGCGGTGGGCGGAGTGAGCAGAAGGGGTGGGACGTGCCCTCGCTTGCGAAGACGCGTGTGCCTTAGCGCCGGGGGAGGGAGCGACAGAGGGCCAGGTGGGCTGTGTAGGAGGAAGGAGGACTGGGACCGGGGCGGGGGCAGGCGCGGCGTTAGGACCGGGCGGATGGAGCAGGAGAGTGGTGAGAAAGCCGACTGGGAAGAAGGGGAGGGGGACAGGCGCAGTCGAGTCATTGCTTGCAAATGCCATAAGGTCGCGACGTGGGCGGGGTGAGGCGCGCGGTGGGCGGGGTGCGCAGTAGGGGTGGAGCGTGCCCTCTCTTGCGAAGACGCGTTTGCCACTGCGACGAGGGGGGTGGCGGCGCGGGGAGGGGGTGGCGGCGGTGGCGGGGTGAGAGGGTGGCGCGGTGAGGGGGTGGCGGCGGTGGCGGGGTGAGTGGGTGGCGCGGGGAGGGGGTGGCGGCGGTGGCGGGGGGAGGGGGTGGTGGCGGTGGCGTGAGGGGCTGGTGGCGGCGGTGGCAGGGTGAGGGGGTGGCGCGGGGAGGGGGTGGCGCGGGGAGGGGGTGGCGGCGGTGGCGTGGGGAGGGGGTGGCGGCGGTGGCGTGGGGAGGGGGTGGCGGCGGTGGCGTGGGGGGTGGCAGGCTGAGGGGGTGGCGCGGGGAGGCGTGGCGGCGGTCCCGCCCAATGTGTCGTGCGATGCGGCGCGGCGGGATGTGTGCGGAGCGCCAGAAGGGAATCGGCCGCTAGCGAAGCCCTGCGCGCCACTCGCCCGAGAAAAATACGCCGGCACCTTGCTGGCAATTTCACGCCGCCCACGCCCACGCCCTCACCCGCGCCGCGGAATTCATTTACTTTCTCCGCGCGCGCCGCCAGCGACTCGGAATTATCTTTCGAGACAAAAGATTGTAAGTGAAATATTAGAAACGAGATTTTTCTCATTTGCCTTCCGAACAAGGAAAAATAGTGTTTTCATGCAATCTTTTTTTTGTTATTCAAGGTCGCATCAGCTACTAGTTCATTAGGGACCACTATTTGATTTAACGTTATATAGTAGGAGGATGTAGATCAAATAGTATGAGGATGAAATGATTCGGTGAGGATACGGGATGAAAGGACGAACACATACAATCATGGCCGAGGCGGGACTCAAACCCGCGGCCCCTCGGCCCGAGATCAGTACGGCACTACTGGCTTAGCGATCTCGGCCACGGAACCGACTTTCACACAATCTTGAATTCAAACAATATTATGTATTTTTCGAAACATCTCAATTCTTCATAGATGCATTACGTGTTCGTGACATATCTTTATGCCCCATTCACTCGTCAATATAACTGAATATCATTATAAAAGTTACTTATTTTTTCAAGTAAATGTTCAGAAGGTAATTTAGTTTCAGTATCTTAACATATATAAATTAACCCTTAAGATTCAAAAACTTAAATCCTTTAGGAGTACTTCCACAATGTTTTACACTCAAAATGCATACAATATTTACAATCAATCAACTCCAAATAGTTCATTCCCCGCGAGAAATTGTGTATTAGCACGATTACGAGTGTGTATACCAGGGCTTTCCAACTGGCGGCTCACGGGCCGCACGCGGCCCGCCGAGTTTGGCTCGCTTTGAAAAATTTTATTATACCAACCAAATGCAATACAATTGAACAATTCATCTTATTTTTATTTAATGATACATACATTTTCTCATTGTATGTACATTAATCATTAAGTATGTTGAATAAAAGTCGTATATAATGTATTTTTGTTTCATTATAATCTCAGTAATTAGGGTAAAAAATATCTTCAATTACTGTGCTGCCCGCGGGTTAACTAGAATTTGAGACGTGGCCCGTAAGTCCTTCTAAGTTGACCAGCCCTGGTATAGCCTGTACATTATACTTCGTTTTTTCTTTCACGCACGGCGGTGTGTCATCAAAATGGACTATCTCACGGTATTTCGCGTCGTTCTCCGTTGTGCCGCTAGGTGTCGCATGATCGCCAGCACTGCTCGATACAGTCGCGATCATGCGACTCCTGGCGGCGCAACCGAGAACGACAGGAAATACCGTGAAATATTCCATTTTATTGACACACCACACCCATGCGCCAAGAAAGAAAAACCAAAGTGTAGTGACATTCCTGCGCTATCGCCCACTGTAAGTTCCCTATATTCACACTCAACTCAAACATACTGCATGCACTTGCATTGCACCGGCGCGGCGCGGCGATCGCCCTTCCTGGCGTTGGCGTCAATATCCGGAGCGGAGGTCTCGGCGCGCACATCCGCCCGTGCGTAATTCGCTCTCCGCTCGCACGGCGCGCGGGGCGACCAGGCGGCAACATGGTGGCCAAAACCTCAAAACTAAAAGTGAATTTTGGGACCTTCTGGCCATCCTACTCCGAAGAGGATCAATCTATAAATTCTTTAAATTTTATACTACTATATACATTTTTCTATAAATATTTACTCTACTCTATAAATTCTGTATATTTATATTACTTATACTACTACCAAATTTCATACTACCTCTATAAATTATTGTACGTCTGTTCTGAAAGTATGAAGCCTAACCCGGGTCAGAATCGTGGATGGCAAAATGTTGGCCAAAACATCAAAACTAAAAGTTAATTTTGGGACCTTCTGTCCATCCCACTCCGAAGAGGATAAATCTATAAATTCTGTAAACTTTATACTACTGTATAAATTCTACTCTATAAATATTTACTCTACTCTATAAATTCTGTATATTTTATACTACTTATACTACTACCAAATTTCATACTACCTCTATAAATTATTGTACGTCTGTTCTGAAAGTATGAAGCCTAACCCGGGTCAGAATCGTGGATGGCAAAATGTTGGCCAAAACATCAAAACTAAAAGTTAATTTTGGGACCTTCTGTCCATCCCACTCCGAAGAGGATAAATCTATAAATTCTGTAAACTTTATACTACTGTATAAATTCTACTCTATAAATATTTACTCTACTCTATAAAATTCTGTATATTTTATACTACTTATACTACTACCAAATTTCATACTACCTCTATAAATTATTGTACGTCTGTTCTGAAAGTATGAAGCCTAACCCGGTTCAGAATTGTGGATGGCAAAATGTTGGCCAAAACATCAAAAATAAAGGTTGATTTTGGGAACGTCTGGCCATCCTACTCGAAAGAGAATGTTTCGTACGTGTTCTGAAAATATGAAGCCTAATCCCTGTCCCTGCTGGTCGTAATGATTGATTGAAGTTGGAATACCCGGTAATCGCTGTTGTGGAGTCAGAGGAGATAGTAGGCTGTGGTTTCTGTTATTTAGAAAAACGTGCTCCATAATATTTTTTACTATATTTGTCAATCATTGATGCTCCTATTGGTGGTAAGTACAACAAAGATTATGTTAATTTAATGTAGATTACAATAACTTTTATTCAAAGTAATACGGTATAAAATATAACTAGCATAAAAGTTATATATAACAGAATATAACACCTCAAAATTTATAGCGAAATTTATTATTTAATAGTCATTCGACTGAAGGAAAATTTGGCTGCGTGTCGCTGCAGATTCATGTTTCACGAACAAATTCGTATGAGCGGGTATACCTCGTAGCCACAACCTGCATTACTGAAATGAAACGGAGCATTCGGTTCGGGGTTTTTGTATTAATATAGATATATGTGAATACAAAATCGGGATATGTATTAGTATTAATATAATTGAAATTAGCGACCTCGAAAACACCATGTAGACTTGGTAATTGAATTCAATGCCATTTGAGGTTTTGGCCCCGTTTTCGCCGTCTGGTCCCACCGCGCGGCGGCGCCAGGCCCCTCGAGCGCGGACCGCCCCGCCTGCACTCCTCGCCGAGGCTGGCGCTCACCACAGCCGCGTCGAACCAAGTCGCTGTCTGCGGGAGAATTGTAGAGGTCCGCTGTTCTAACCGTCAGGCAGTTTCCATGGTTTCTCTGATGAACACGATCCGGAAGTCGTAGGTTCGAGTCCCGAATTCCTAGTTTCTCAGATCGACACCAGGCGCATGCGGGAGTGGTACCCTAGCAAACGGGTCACGGACCGCGCGCGATCTTTCCTTCCCCTATCCTCATCTCTTACTCTACATGCATTGCCCACCACACGTGTTTACCACACCTGTCGGGAGACCAGTCGCGAGCTTAGAGCTTGTCCGGGCTGGAGAGGAGATACCTGGTTGGGGAAAACCCGCTCACCGCCGGTTGGTCGGCGCCGGCCCTTACCATCCAGCGGGGCAAAACTAGTCTCCTCCCGACCGGAAAATGTACTATACTTACGGAACTAATCACCCTAGTAGTAGATCACTAATAATCAATCAATTCGATCAACATCAGACCGAATGCCGGAGTTGTACCTTAAGAAACGGGCCACAGGTCGCGTGCGACTCCTTTCCTCGCCCACGTCCCTTCACCTCCTCTTTTTAACACATTCATTTGTTTTAGATGGATAGTATAAATGAACGCGTAGTATAATCACTTTTCAGATTTTTTCAGATTTATGCTAATTAAAATGTCTAACCTAACTTAATCTATATATTGAAGACGATATTGTAGGCAAAATCTCGGAGTTATGTGTCATGGTTGTCCAAGACTCTACACATCGAAGTGGATACTCTAAGGGAGAACTTCGGGGTTGTGTCGAGGTTGGCTACGACTTTTGAGAAACGCTTCAAATGGAAATCTACATTCGTGTTGGGGTTGGATTTGATGCTAGTTTGAAATGAAATGCGGATGGTATGTCTGTTAAGTTTTGGTAGAAATTGTGTGATGTATGGGCTATTTGGTTAATTATTGTATTAGTGTTTAATTGGGAGTGAAGTCGTTTATTACTTACGAATCAGGGGGCATTTATGAACTAATGTGATAAATTTATTTTCAATTACTTGGATTTTATTGACATTTGTGGAGGCTGCGTTTGTCCGTATTGGGCATGCGTAGAGCAATAGTGGCCTTATTAAGGTTTGAGTATGACACGAATATGTGATTGTTGATTAGTGGCCGAAGTTGGAATAATGTATTTCTTGCTTGTTTAATTTTTATATCTACATAGGTTTTTGAGGTTAGTTTTGTGTCCAGGTGAAGTACTAAGTATTTAATGAGTTGTGATGGCGGTGTCCAGGTGATGGGGAAGTTGTATATTACTAGCGGAGAGGGAGGTAAACGTTCTGAGTGAGAAGATTTTTTTCTATTGTTTTATCAGTATTAAGTTGGATTTTACAGGTATATGTCTCTGTTTCAGTTTTATTTAAGTGGCTTTGAATTTGTGAACGGAGGTTATTTAGTGAGTATCCTGAGGCAAATAGGGCTGTATCGTCTGCAAATTGAGCTATCTTGGAAGTTGTTGATGATGGAATGTCTGAGATGTATTAGTCCAATAATTTTGGAGCGAGACACCTGCTTTATATTGTGTGAGGTGGAGTAGTGATCGTTGACTATTACTGAGAATGTACGGTCTATTAGGAAACTTTTTGATGACGTGAATAATGAAAGTTGGAGTTCCAGCTCTTATAAGTTCATATATTAGTCCCGGTTGCCAAATTCTGTCAAATGCTTGCGTAATGTCCCAGAAATGTAGATACTGTGTTGCTTATTCTGAAACGAAGAGTGGATGTGTTCTGTTATTCTAAGTAGTTGATGGGCAGCTGAGTGGTGAATAACCTTTCCTTATTCAAACACACGCTAACTTGCGACTGAACAAGTGGACGCGTTCGGAAACACGAAATTCTCACACACTCACCCTTTGACAAAATTTTGTGATTCCTGGAAAATTAATTACGCTTAACAATATTCCCGCTCACATGTTCCTAACACACAGCTCACCATAATTAATTTTAATGAAAGTGCGTTTTCCTCTCGGAACACACACATTCCTTTCATGCTATCAGTTTCAGGTTACAAATATTGCTTAATTACTACAGCGGAAACACTACAGAGCAAACCACGCACGTACTGTATGGAATTGTGATGAATGAAATTGAAGTTGAAAACAAGAAGAGTTGTGAACTGTACGCGAGGGAATGTGAAAAAAGCAATGGAAGTTCAGATTTTTATCGAAAGAGAATGCAAAGCCATTAACCAAAATCATATCCAAGTGCGTGAGACCACCCTGGACCCACGAAGTTTATAACTGTCTCTTGAGAAGTAAAAGTCAGCTTATCTCAATCACGCAAAGTTTCGTCTGTGCCTTGGATTTCCCCCTCCAAGTATCTCCTCCAGCTAAGCACCGCCCCAGACGGAGGAGCTCTAACCTCCCACGGGGAGATGAACGTGGTCTGCAGGCCTGTGGAAGCGCAGTGCACGTAAATGCTTGTGTATGTATGTGTAACAGGAGATGAGGGAACAAGGACAAAGAAGGGAAGATCGCGCGCGGTCCGTTTGGTGAAGTACTGCTTGAGCTTTCGCCTGGTATTGCTCGTAGAAATCAACGAAAACTACCATCAGAGCAGCCGGCCGCTAGAATTCTCCTCCAGACAACGGGGAACAATCTTCAAACGTAGCTATCTATCCTCTGTGTCGACTCGAAACTTAGATCAGATATAATGGAGTGGAAAACGTTGTTGCCCTGAACCGTCTCAGCTGACCACATTTGTAATTTCTGTGATGTCTTGTATTCAATTTTGTCGCGTCGATTTCGGGGGCTGTAAAGGCGGCTGGAACGCCGTCTGCCGGCACCCATTTGTTCGCTGCGCGCCCGCTGTGGCAGCGAGACACGACAGAGCTTCGGGCAGCGCCCCCGCGTTAAGACAGGGGATCGAGGCCTGGGAGGTGACAAATGAGAGACGGCGGGCGCAGAGGTTGGTCCCGGAGGGCGACGGACACGAGAATCCGCGGAGCGGGAAGAGGTGCGGCGCGGAAGGGAAGCTGGAGACATGGGTTGGGGCGGGGGTGGAGGCGGGAGTGAAGGTGGGATGGAGGCGGGGTTGGAGGCGGGGTTGGAGGCGGGGTTGGAGACGGGGTTGGAGACGGGGTGGAGGTGGGGTTGGAGGCGGGGTTGGAGGCAGCGATGGAGGCGGGGTTGGAGGCGGGGTTGGAGGCGGGGTTGGAGGCGGGGTTGGAGGCGTGGTGGAGGCAGGGGTGGAGGCGGGGTTGCAGACGGGGATGGAGGCGGGGTGGAGGCGGGGTTGGAGGCGGGGGTTGAGGCGGGGGTTGAGGCGGGAGTGGAGGCAGGGGTGAAAGCGAGAGGAAGAGGCGGGGGGGAAGTTGGAGGTGGAGGAGAGGTGGGGGTGGAGGTGGAGACAGAAATGGAGGTGGAAGTTAAGGAGAGATGGGGTGGAGGTGGAGGCGGAGGTAGAGACAGAGGTGGAGGCGGGGGTGACAATGGAAGTGGGGATGGGAGCGGAGAAAGAGGTGGAAGGGAGGTGGTGGCGGACATGGAGGTGGCGGAAACGGAGGGGAATGAAGAAATGGATGTGGAGGTGGAGAAGAAGGTGGACGGTGGAGGCAAAGGTGGAGGTGGAAACGGGGCGGGGCATTGGAAATGTATTCGAATTAACGATAATATCAAGACATAACATTATCTACGTAGTACCACGAGTGCTTTGGAAATTGTCGATAAATCCTTACTTGCGAAGCGAGGATTTATTTGGGGACTTTTTATGGGAATTTATCTGAGAATTTTCAAAGCACGAGTGGTATTTAATAGGACTATTCCTCGAATGAAATTACATCCAACAGAGTTACAAAATCCTCCAAATATTGAAAATAACTGAAAGCTATGTTAAAATCAAAGAAGTTATGTTACAGTACATGCGCGGTTTATTGGACTTTGACATAGCGATCGATGTATACCGTCTCCTAAGGTAGATGAGGTACAGTTTATAATTGGCCATTAGGGAGAAGTGGTAAGTGAAATCGAACAGAAAAAAGCGATGAACGTTTTGAGATACACCGCCCTAATTGGAGCTTTTTTATGTGTAATTAAACTCTATTGGTTTTAATTTCACGAGTGGAATAGTCATGATATAGTCAGCTCGTCAGTGTAACTGCATTTATGTCAAGAACACCACTGGGAAAGAAAATGAAAAAACAACATCAAACAAAAACAAATTCAAATCGTTCATTAATTGTAGAAAATGTATTATTGAAGGTTTTATGAAAATAATTAGGGTGGTCGAACGCATAATAGAAAGGCCATTAATAGGAATACTGATGGAGACAAAAAGGAGAGCAACTAGCAACGAGGGCACAGAAGGTCACCACATACGTCTTGATTCACTGCAGACAGCGAGGTTGCGAACAAACCATATATTTAGAGGCTTACGAGCAATGTGTTCTAGGAGTGAAAGAGGTCGGTCCCACTAACAACCTTCCATGCGCTCTGTAGTCTGCACTATACATCATTGTGTTGGAACGTGATATGGTACACAGCGCATTCGTCGTTTAGATAAAGATCTGGCGCTAGCGTCGCCGCTGGTGACGTCCAAGTAGAAAACGTGTGGACAGGAGTAAACGGTGAAATATTGAACACACCTCAATGCAAACTCCTCCCAGACTTCTACGTCAGCCCGCCGGAGAAGAATTCTTAACAAAAGTAGATTATACTACATCGCGTTCTCTCTGCACCATCTACCCTTATCTCGAAACCCACGTGATTTTTCTATAGCGATGACATCGAGATTACGGACAGGAGTAGCACAACGCTTTCTTCTCCGGTGATTCGCATTTTTATTCTTAGATTTGATGTAAGGGATGTTTACTTTGCGATTAAAAAGGGGTACGATATTTCACGTCTCTTTCTTAACAAATTGTATTGTTCTTTGCCACTCCATTTGATGGCACCAGCCTCACTTCGTCCTAGCGATCGTCGTATTATCTTGTACTCCCCTCCCCCTTTTTTTGCGCCCGTCGAAGTCTTTTATCTATTTGGAGAGAGTCGAGTTCAGTTGCCGCTCCCCCCAGTTCGGACGTTAGTTTCCATATGGCAGGATTTCTGGGCACTGCTTACAGAACGTGGGTCATTACAAGTTCGGTGCTAAGTTGTAGATACAAGTTTTTAGTGGCGTCAATTCTGACGTACCAGTTCAAAAAATTAACCGTTCACTTCAGCGGCAATTTCCTATCGCATCACTCCTTGTACGTTGGGGCAAGCGACCCTGGAATGTTTGGTGGTCCACAACAGAAGATATACAGTTGTCAGGTCTCAATGGATGGAGCGTGTATCTCGCGAGAACCTGCCACCCATGGGGTAACACGTACCTTCGGGTACACGTACCATGGGGTAACAGACACCTTTAAAGTCGTGCTTTTGAAGATTCCTTTTCTTTGAGGTTTGTGGTTGCAAAAACTAATTCTGAAACAGAATATTGTGTTAATGACGGAGGGAAGAAATTATTGAATTTTGAAAACAATTACAAGTTTTTGGATGTAAATATATAAAATTTAAAATTGTTGCAAACACCTTCATTTTGAGTTCCAGAAAAATGTGTGAACATTCTTTAAGAGATATTTTAACTGAATATTAATTTTGCAAAAAAACTAGGAAAACAATTTCGCCACAAGAAATTCAATGTGTTTCGACACATGAAAATGTAAATACAATCATAGTTATTAATTATTATAATATTATTGGAGTATTATGCTAATAAGTTGAATTCATATAGCACTTTTCCATGACCATAAACTGTGCATTATACAGTTCATTATTCAACTAATAAAAGTTCCCTGCGAGTCATCAATTGTTTTCTAAGATTTATTGTTTCTTTTACTTACAAATGTTCCTGGTTATTAAAAGAATAGTGTTTTGCAAAGAGTATTCCTCTTGTGTCAACCAGCTTCCTCTCTTTCCTCCTAAATGTACTTTACCTCGTCTCTTCAGTATCAGAATCTATGGTATCTCCAAAAATTCCCTTGAGTGGGTCACCTCGACCCCAAACACGCTTTCCTTTCACGAACGATTCCGGAGTTTAAGCTTTCTGATGGATTGATTGATTAATGATTCCGCGTCTGCTACTAAGATCACGTCCCGTACGTATATTAAATGTTTCCTCGAGAGGTGGCAGTGATTGTCACCCGCTGAATAGGGAGATCCGGCGCCGATCAACCGTCGGTTCACAGAGTTTCACCTAACGAGGTATCTCCCACCAGCGGGGCACCGCCCCAGCCGGGACAAGCTCTGAACTCCCGACAGGTCTCCCGGAATGTGTGGTAGTGTAGTGCATGTTGGTGTAAGTGTGTGTGTAAGAGGAGAGGGTAGGACAAGGAAGAGGAAGGAAAGATCGCGTGCGGTCCGTGGCCCGTTTGTTAAGGTACTGCTCCGGCATTCGCCTGGTGTTGGTGGGAGAAACCACGGAAAACTACCGATCAGAGCAGCCGGCAGCTAGAATTCTCCTCCAGACAGCGACTGAATTCGACGTGGCTGACAAGCTAGTGTCGAAAATCCTGCCGCAGCCGTCGGGACATAAACCAAGGCATTCCTGGCCAGAGGCACATCAGTTGATGCCCTGAGCCACCTGTCCCCGGTCCCATCCCGCGAGGTTTCTCGAGATCTTCCTATACTTCGGTTTTTCTTTCTTGGCTCACGGGGGGGGTGTCAATAAAATGGAATATCTCCCGGTATTTCGCGTCATTCTCGGTTTTCCCTCCAGGAGTCGCATGATCGCCAGCACTGCTCGATAGAGTCGCGATCATGCGATCCCTGGCGGTACAACTGCGAACGACGCGAAATACCCTGAAATAATCCATTTTATTGACACCCCCCCCCGTGCGCCAAGAAAGAAAAACCGAAGTACAGGGCGCTCCGCGGCGCCCGACCGCTCCGAAGAACAACGCTCCATTCTCCGCTGCTTTGTACATCGCTCTTGAAAGGCCACACAGCTGTCGCTGAATGGGAGCGCCGCGGCACGGCCCTGGTGCTTAATTCGAAATCGATGCGCGCGCGACCCCGAGGCGCGATCGCCTTGGCGGCTTCCGCCCGCGCACCCACCCTTCTCGGCCGCCGCGCCCCACCGCCAGGGGCGCCCCACGCGCTGTCACGTTCGAGTCCAGGGAGGACGGGGATGGGAAGGGATGTGACAAGGAGGGGTTGGGGAAAATGATGGAAAATTGAATATGGGGACGAGTACTTTGAAAGATGGAAATTGAGATTCGTTTTTAATTTATTTATTTTATTGTTTTTGGTTTCATTTTTGGGACTTTCTTTTCTGGGGCGGGGGGCGGGCTTTCTCATTTTTTGAGGAGGAGGGGGATGGGAAGGGATGTGACAAGGAGGGGTTGGGAAAAATGATGGAAAATTGAATATGGGGACGAGTACTTTGAAAGATGGAAATTGAGATTCGTTTTTAATTTATTTATTTTATTATTTTTGGTTTCATTTTTGGAACTTTCTTTTCTGGGGCGGGGGGCGGGCTTTCTCATTTTTTGAGGAGGAGGGGGATGGGAAGGGATGTGACAAGGAGGGGTTGGGAAAAATGATGGAAAATTGAATATGGGGACGAGTACTTTGAAAGATGGAAATTGAGATTCGTTTTTAATTTATTTATTTTATTATTTTTGGTTTCATTTTTGGAACTTTCTTTTCTGGGGCGGGGGGCGGGCTCTCTCATTTTTGAGGAGGAGGGGGATGGGAAGGGATGTGACAAGGAGGGGTTGGGAAAAATGATGGAAAATTGAAAATGGGGACGAGTACTTTGAAAGATGGAAATTGAGATTCGTTTTTAATTTATTTATTTTATTATTTTTGGTTTCATTTTTGGAACTTTCTTTTCTGGGGCGGGGGGCGGGCTTTCTCATTTTTTGAGGAGGAGGGGGATGGGAAGGGATGTGACAAGGAGGGGTTGGGAAAAATGATGGAAAATTGAATATGGGGACGAGTACTTTGAAAGATGGAAATTGAGATTCGTTTTTAATTTATTTATTTAATTAATTTTTGGTTTCATTTTTGGGACTTTCTTTTCTGGGGCGGGGGGTGGCTTTCTCATTTTTTTCGCGTGTCTGGTGTCTAGGTCTGAATTGTCCGTTGTCTACGTCAAATGGCGGCGTTGCGCTACTCTTTGTACATAAGGCTCAAGTACAGGAGGCGAGTTTAGAAGCTACAAGCCAGCATGTAAAAAGCCGGCGAGTAGGCGAGTACGCTAGTGGTTGAGTACACACAAAATTTACCGCTTGCTCAGTAGGCACCTAGCTGACATGTGGAAACCACGTGTTGTCGTCTGCTGTTGTTATAAGGTTAGGTTGTTGTGAACATTTGCTAACAAAGTGGTTTCCTTACAGTGTCCTACCCAGATCCTGTTGTGAAAATGAAGTGGAACACGAGTAATGTTTCATTGTTTTTACAAGTGAACCAACACTTTCCTATATTGTGGAACATTAATGATAACCGGTAAGTCTTCCACCGTAATCAGTATATCTTCCTATCCACGGTTTAACCCCCACGTTTCTCTTATGCACTTTCCGTTTCGCGTTTTGTCGTCTAATTAACTCGTTTTTAATAAATACCCACAACTGCAACTCCAGTGAGAACCAGCTCGTAGACAAATGCTTCCGCTTCAAGACAAATGCTACTGGCAACTTGTGCACAAGCTACTGTGAGTACACGTGGCTAGTTTACAAACTAGCTCACTCAAAAGCCGGCGAGTGGTGTGTAAAGTTCAACTTTCTTTAGAGCGTTTTTACAAGCAGCTAAGGGAGAGAGTGTATCAAATACACTGGACTAGTTTACGAGCTGCTTGTGAAAAAGCCGGCTTGTAGCTTGTAAACTCGCCTCGAGTACTTGAGCCTTATGCACACAGAGTAGCGCAACGCCGCCATTTGACGTAGACAACGGACAACTCAGACCTAGACACCAGACACGCGAAAAAAATGAGAAAGGCCCCCCCCCACAGAAAATAAAGCCCCAAAAATGAAACCAAAAATAATAAAATAAATAAATTAAAACGAATCTCAATTTCCATCTTTCAATGTACTCATCCCCATATTCAATTTTCAGTCATCTTTCCCAACCCCTCCTTGTCACATCCCTTCCCATCCCCCTCCTCCTCGGTCACCATCCATGTGGGGGAAGAGAGGAGTTTTTCATTTATTAAACAAGTCACCATGTCATCACTCACCGATCGCGGAGAACGCATGATCTTGTATATGCCGCATTGAGTAATAAAACCGTAATCATGGCCATTTGGTATCACCCCGGCCGCTAACCCAATCAATCAAAATTGAGAAGTTAAACAGAAATGATAACAATTGGTAGCGTATGGAGATTTTTAAGAGAATTTATATTGGTTTGAGATAGATTCATGGTTCTCAACACACAGAATACCACACAGTTCCACTTTTTCTGACATCTGGATATACAATGGCGGGATTGGTGGAACAATGGAATACTCTCTGTATCTAGGCAGTCTAATTCGCGTGACTCCGGATTAACGTTACGAATTTCTAGAGCGCATAGAGGGATCCAAAATGATAACTTTCTGCCAAAGAACGTGAAGTGGAAAGTTTCAAAAAGGTCGCTTTTTAACTCTAGATTGCAAAGGCGTCGTCTGTCAAGAAGACACAACTAGTACCGAAAGCTTTCCCAACCTTTTCCCTTCATTTCCCGTTTCTGAAACTCTGTGTACCTTCATTGTGTGTCTTTCCAGTGAAGTACACGTATCATTGCGAGCGTGCCTATTTCCGGTACACGCCACTTTAACACGCGTCATCCAGGATTATTGTAAAGGCGTCTTTATAATCCTTTATAATTACGTCAGTGATATTTTTGGTGCTTTATGAGGTAATATTGTAGATAATTAATAAAAAATTCATGTATTTTAAATTGTTTTGCAACATGTATGTTTCGCTCTGAACATTTAGTAATCCTAATGGGACGATGACGATCATAACAATAAGGTGGTGAGGTAATTTTGAGGGCTTTGCTCAAAAGTCATGTGTGGACAGCGCCAAGCAAGTGTCTGTTGCGAGATTCAAGTCATTTAGGTGTATCTATAAAAGCCTTTAAAACGTATTTTGTAACTCCATATCAGACTTGTTTAATCCATTAAATTTAGCTTTTCATTGTAAAAAAGGGTTTTTCTTAATTTTTACCCAAAGTAGTTTGACAGACTACTTTGCTTGGTAAAGGGCACCTTTGTAATCTAGGGTACCAACTTGGTCATATAACGACCACTGGGATTGACTTAACTGCGGAGGAGCTGTAGGAACAACACGTAAGGACATGAACACACACAAACATCCAAGCCCGAGGTGGAATTCAAACCCACGACCCTTGGAACCGAGAGAGCTGCAGCCCCTCAGCCGCAGCGACCTCGGATGTCCACGTCGGCTCATGCGGCTTTTCTCCCTGATATTTAGACAACTCCTAATGCGCAGATGTTTGGAGGGTCACGTTCTGATGCAATCAAGGGGATTTCATGTACCAGCTGAGCACACATGAACATGGAGTTGCATAAAACCAGAGGCAAATACTACAGGTATACAAGCAAACGACTCTGGCGTTTCCCACTTCTCATTATATGTTCGTTGATGAAAATTTCGTTCCCTCTACATGATTTTACGAAGAGTGATATGCAAGAAATAGCTGAAATATTAATAGAATATAAATTACATTATAATTATTATAATAATTGTACGTAACATTGTAAATGGTACAAGAAAATCTGTGCTATGTTGTAGTATTACATTTTTTGTTAAAGTGATGTTTATATTGAAAAGCAGTGCAATATTGTTTGGTTTCTTATCATTGCAGCGGGAAAGATTTTGAACGAGGAATACCAGAACCAGGGTTTGACGGAGGGTTGGCGGGTTGCAAAGTGCACGTTTTGTTGGGAAGGAAGTTAATTATTTAACACCTCTTTGAAACATTAGTTGATATAAAGTGCAGTGCCCTGCGGCCGCTCAAGAACTTTATTAAGCGTGAGATTCTTTGTGATGTATACTCAAATATTTTGATGAGCAAAAAGATAAAGAATATGTTTTGTTTGTGCTTTTACTGTAGAGTTAATTATTTTCTTTCATTTGTTTCCGTGTTCGTATTTAAATGTTAACTACACTTTGTGATAGTAAAAAACTATATTTGGGAGGTAGATCTAAAATTCGTTTATTTTTGCACTCTCCGTGTTTTGCAATTATTGTTCTCTGTGTATTTAGTTACGAGAGCTTTAATGACCTCTTTAATGTAATTTCCGGGTGAAAGGTTCTTTAAAGTTATGTAGAATGTGTGGTAGATTCCACTCCTAGTGTTCCCGATAAATGGAAGTCTTAAATTGGAGACAAAAAAGTACCTTGGTGAAACTAATAGTGTTTGTGAGAGATGAAAAATGAACACTGTGATAAGTGAAATTATTTGTAATATAATTAAAGAGCAATTTTGTTTAATGGAAAACTTAGTTGCAGAAAGTTTTGTAATTTTAAAGAGGATGTTGGGGGAAGGAGCTTAAAAATGTGTAACTGGTGCTCGTGTTTCTGCGTTAAATTTTATTAAATTGTGACTTCTTAAATTATTAACGGATTTACCGATAACAAGTAGATCTAAATGTTTGAAACTTTTAATAAGAAAATAAAAAAAAATGGTTGGAATAGCAGTCATTCGAAGTATATAATATTTGTTAAATGGGCAACGTGTATAATACATCTCTATTCAAATTAGGGGAAATGGTTGTTGTTTGGTTGAACAGTATAAACTGTCTCCAGATTGCGTGAAACATTCTACCATAATTTCTGTAATCAATATTTGCATCTGTATACTTTCTTACGAGATATTTTCGCTTTCCAGTTTTCTTGTATTCAATTTTTGAATCATATCATCGGCAATGTTTGAATTTTTCAAATCCTGTTTCAATGTTTTAACGCTTAGTAAACGGCCAAAATGGCAAGCACACCGAATTTGTAATACGGTAATTTGAAAAACATCCGACAATAAAGTAGTAAGTCGAGTAAGTACAATGCGAGAGAGCAATATTTCAATAGTGGCACTACAACAGCACACATTTTCTCGTATCCATTGGTTATTCGGATGTGTTCTGGACACGGGTGCTGTCGATTTTGCAAGGGTCGGAGAACCGGATAGGCTAGGCGGTAGGCGAACAGATCACATCGAGTGAGTACGTAGTGCATAGCGGTCGCTCTCCGATGTTGTTAAGCAAGAGTGCGGCACAGTAATTCTCTGCAAAGAAGGAAGGGGTTCTGGACGCCCTCCTTCTTTGGGCAACTGTTCAAGTCAGTGAGAAACCGTCACGACTGCGGCGAATGCTCTATTCGCAGCCTTGTGGGGCCTGATTTGACACATACACATAAAATAAAACAACGTACTTATTGACCATTCACATCGGCAAATCAGTCAACACAGTAAACAATAAAATGAGAATACTTACCCGTCCATGAGGTAGATAAAAAGGTTCTGATACACACAGAACACACCCACACACAGGTCTGCTACCGCCAGGTTGGCCAAGAAGAAATTCGTAATGGATCGCAAACGTCTGGAGATGGTCACCACAAGAATCACCAACATATTTCCTACAAAAAAGAACAAAAAGAAAACGTGTCAGAAATTTCAGAAATATTACGTAATTTAGAATATATTACTCTCTTGGTAAGAATTTAATATGATCTTTCAATGTTGGAATACGAGACGTACGTTATTTATTAGTAAACCCGTTATTCTTTGAGAGCAGTTCCAATATCTTGGCGTGTGATTCGAATGATAAGAAATACATAATTGAATGTTTTCGGGATTCGTTGGTCGGAAGGTATACCTGCCGGGAAGAACGTTGTAACCATAACTTTCTAGGAATGGTGAGTTTCCCCCCATAAAGATCATATGTGGTCTGAGTGTGTCATGTAGGAAACTATGTTGGCAAACATGAATATTAAGCGCCTTTTTTCTCATTTTTCAATTTCGCCACGAGTCGCACGAGTGCATAAACGTTGTAATAATGGAGGAGGACAGTCGTGTGTCGCTGCATTTTGGTTGTGAGGGTTACAACGTTTTTGCCCGCAGGTATTCAGTTGTGTTGCTAACGTCATCTCCAGAAACTAACGGCGGAGAATATCGTGCACTGACGAACCTTCCACCTCGACTTAGAGGTGCGGCTCCGCGTTTAGTCTCAGACGGCGTGACTCGGGCGGGTCTACACGTGGGCGGATGCCCCCCGTCAACAGCGCGCATGCGCGTCACATGAAGAGGCACAAAACGAGGAGAACCCGTTCAAAAAGGCAAAAACACATTGTTGGAACGTAAATATTACCAGCTCGCAAAAGCCGAGTTTGCGTGCGGCCGTAAATGTGTTTATTGCCTCCGGACGAAATGCGGTACATGAAAAGGCTCTAGTTGAACGTTTCCGCAATGGTTCTGCCGCCCAGATCCGATTCCCCGGGGTATGTGGTCGGTTCTAATAAATCGTTATCAGAATAATATATCTTGTTCATTGAGTGATCCAGAGAACCCTAGGCAACAACAGAATACTTTTGCTTCAAACTGAAACAAAAAGCTAAAGAGAATTTTATATTTCTCTTGCTTTTAGATTATCCCATTGTGTTTTAATTTTGTGATTATTTGATGAATTACAGTCCAAAATTTGCAGCATGAAAAATTGAGATTATGGATTGTAACAATTAAAAGATATTTTGTCGCTCTATTCTGATTTAGAACGTTGAGAGTTTTTGTGTATTAATTCTGTTTTGTGCTATGCTTAAGCATTAAAAATCAAGTCGTCTTTCAAACTGTTTGTATAGTTAGGGATTGAATGAATATCAAAGTAGCAGAAAGACGTTTTTCTTCACGTACTAATTATCAGAAAAATATATTATTGAATCCAAACAATATATGCATTATTTTCCGATGCATTATCCTGAGTACAAATGTGGTAATTAGAACCCGACAATTTTGATGCTGAAAATTGACAGATTAGATTCAGTATATTCGACATTCATTCGACGTTCAAGCACTGAAATAAAATGTAGATTTATGTACGTACTACAATTATCTACGGTCAATCATTGTTTCATCTGCAGAGATATTTACTTTTCATTACGACTGGATACTAAGCAACATAGATTGAGAAATGGGTTCTTTTTAAATTTATTCTCATATATTATATGAAAGCACTTTATCAACTTAATTTCACTGGAGAATAAGGCGGATATTGTTGATTCGCGTTCGTTGGATTCTCTTGGCGTCCTCTTAGTGACCTCTGACGGTGACACAGGCCGCTGGACGAAGAGAAATTGATAAAATGGTTGCCACGTTCCAGAGTGCTGTCCCAAATAGACCTGGAAGCACTCAGACAAAATCGTGGAAGCCTCTGGTCAGAGGTTGGACAATACGCATTTGTCAGCCAACACGGCGGTGTTAAAGACATCCGGGAAATTCCCGTCCGCTGGTGCGTTTCGAAAATGCGACCACCTAAACACTAGTACGCTGAAGCCGAACGACGCTGCCTGAAAGTTCGCCGCTAAACGGTGTTGCTAAATAAAGAACGTTTTTTGGTACGAAATAGTTTTGATACTCTTTTTGGATACAATTTTATCAAAGTAATCACTCTCACATTACGGGATTGCTTTAAAAAATTCAGCGTGCATAATACACAGGCACGGAGAAACTGTAAGAGTAAAAGAGATGCAAAGAGAAGTGTGTATCATTATAAAGTCTACATTACTAAATTTCTTCATGTTCAAAGTTGCATGGAAATAGACGTTCTCTGCGATAAAATCGAGTAAGCAGAGGAGAAAAAATATCAAAGCACGTAGACAAAACGTATTTCCTGGACCGCCTTCTACGTTTTTCGACAACACCGTATTTTCTTTAATCTTTAACTCACAAAATAAATCAGAGGCAGACAGATGACAAACAATGTAAAACGAACATAAAGCAACCACTTGGAGATAATTGGGCTAAAACACAGCTAAGTGAAATACGTGGTTGCGCAAGACTTGGTTTGTCCCCGAGGACGGGGCGGCGGCGGGGCGGCGGCGGGGCGGCGGCGGGGCGGCGGCGGGGCGGCGGCGGGGCGGCGGCGGGGCGGCGGCGGGGCGGCGGCGGGGCGGCGGCGGGGCGGCGGCGGGGCGGCGGCGGGGCGGCGGGGCGGCGGCGGGGCGGCGGCGGGGCGGCGGCGGGGCGGCGGCGGGGCGGCGGCGGGGCGGCGGCGGGGCGGCGGCGGGGCGGCGGCGGGGCGGCGGCGGGGCGGCGGCGGGGCGGCGGCGGGGCGGCGGCGGGGCGGCGTTTAGCGCGCGCAAAGTGCGAGAGCGGGCGGCGCAGGCGGGTGGGCGAGGGGTCTGGGCAGGGCAGAGCTGGGGGATCTGGGCAGGGCTTGGAGGGCTGGGCGGGACTGGGCAGAGCGAGGCAGGGATGGGAAGGGTGGAGCTGGGAAGGGCTGGGTTAGGCTGGGCGGGGCTGAGCGAGGTTGAGCGCGGCTGGGCGGGGATGGACTCGGCGGGGCTGGGCCGGGCCGGGCTGGGCCGGGCCGGGCCGGCCCGGGCCGGCCCGGGCAGGGCTGGGCTGGACTGGGCTGGGCTGGGCTGGGCTGGGTTGGGCTGGGTTTGGCGGGGCTGGGTACGGCTCGGCGGAGCTGGGTGGGGTTGGGCAGGGCTGGGCCGGGCCGGGCAGGGCAGGGCTAGGCTGGACTGGGCCGGGCGGGGCGGGACTGGGCTCGGCTGGTCTGGGCGGGGCTAGGCTGGGCTGGAAAGGGCTGATCTGGTCTGGGCAGGTCTGAGCAGGGCTGGGCTGGGCTGAGCGGGGCTGCGCAGGGCTGGGTTGCGTTAGGTTGGGCTGGCTTGGACTGAGCTGGGCTGGGCTGGGCTGGGCTGGGCTGGGCTGGGCGGGGTGGGGTGGGGTGGGGTGGGGTGGGGCGCGCGGGACTGGGCTCGGCTGGTGTGGGTGGGGCTAGGCTGGAATTGGCTGGTCTGGTCTGGTCTGGGCAGGTCTGAGCAGGGCTGGGCTGGGTGAGCGGGGCTGCACAGGGCTGGAACTGGGCGGGACTGGGCGGGGCGGGGCTGCGCGGGTCGGGTCGGGTCGAGGCGGGGCTGGGCTGGGCGGGACTGGTCGAGCAGGGATGGTTGGGCGTGGCTGGGCGGGCTGGACGGGTCGGGCGCGCGCCGGAAGCCGCCATCAGAGATGGCCCGCACAACTGCAGTAATCGCCGGACGGGAGGGCGAGCGACACGCTGCCCGGGAGCCGCGTCGCGCCCGCCCCCAATCAACGCGCGTTGCCTCTGCACCTGGCAGCTCCGCGCTGTCCCGCACGCTCGCCCCAGGCCGCGCTTCTCGCGCAGGTGACACACGCGCCCTCGCCGCTGCGTCAGAGCGGATGCGGCGAGAGGCCAAGCGAATGTTTTCCGAAGCTATGAAAACACACCGTTGGAAGCAAATGAAAGGAAAACAAGGTTCATTTCATTTGAAAGAAAAAAATGTATATATCCAGCAGTGAGAGGTATGGCCAACTTGTCCGGCGCGTCGGGAATTCTTTTATGAATGTTTGCTCCGGAAAGTGCAGTGAAACGGACGCAATCTCACGCTCGAAGAGGCTCAAGTAGCGCGGCGGAGGAAAGCACTAATTGTGGGGTCTTCACAAAGCGGATAATTACAGAGCGCGGGCGGTGGGTGGGGCCGGGGGCAGGGGAGCCGAGGGCGCTTTCGGCGAAGGGGCGCACGCGGCCGCAACGTGCGTCCGCTCACGTGGCGACGCCAGGCGCGCCGCTTCCTGCGACGGGGCCGAGCAATGGACAAGGCGTGGCGCCCCACACTCATACGAGGCAAGCCCGTCTACATACGAGACCACGCCTCTGCCTGCCCTGCCCTTCCCGTCCTGCCCCTACACATCCACCCCGCGCCGCCTTGCCCCACCCACCCCCGTCCGCTCCGCCACGCCCCTCCCCGCCCCGCGCCGTCCCGACTCCCCCTGCCACATCCACCCCGCGCCACCCAAAACACTCACCTAATACGCAAGTCGTCCCGCTCTTCCGCCCCCCCGCCCCATCCCGTCGCAGTCCCCGCCCCCCCAGCCACAACCGCCCCACCCTCTGCAACACGTCGCGCTTCTCCGCCCCTCCCTTCCCCGCCCGCCCCACCCCGCCGTGCTCCCTCCCCCGTCCCTCCACACTCCGACCCACCCTCTGCAACCCGTCGCGCCTCTCCGCCCCTCCCTTCCCCACCCGCCCCACCCCGCCGTGCTCCCTCCCCCGTCCCTCCACGCTCCGAACCACCCTCTGCCACGCATCGCGCCTCTCCGCCCCCCCACCCCCGCCGTGCTCCCTCCCCCGTCCCTCCATGCTCCGACCCACCCTCTGCCACCCATCGCGCCTCTCCGCCCCTCCCTTTTCCATCCGCCCCACCCCGCCGTGCTCCCTCCCCCGTCCCTCCACGCTCCGACCCACCCTCTGCCACCCATCGCGCCTCTCCGCCCCTCCCTTCCCCGCCCGCTCCACCCCGCCGTGCTCCCTCCCCCGTCCCTCCACGCTCCGACCCACCCTCTGCCACCCATCGCGCCTCTCCGCCCCTCCCTTCCCCACCCGCCCCACCCCGCCGTGCTCCCTCCCCCGTCCCTCCACGCTCCGAACCACCCTCTGCCACGCATCGCGCCTCTCCGCCCCCCCACCCCGCCGTGCTCCCTCCCCCGTCCCTCCATGCTCCGACCCACCCTCTGCCACCCATCGCGCCTCTCCGCCCCTCCCTTTTCCATCCGCCCCACCCCGCCGTGCTCCCTCCCCCGTCCCTCCACGCTCCGACCCACCCTCTGCAAACCCGTCGCGCCTCTCCGCCCCTCCCTTCCCCGCCCGCTCCACCCCGGCGTGCTCCCTCCTGTCCCTCGCCGTTCTGCGCCGGCCCGCCGCTCCATTCTTTATCGAGCCCTGTGGTGCGCCACCCGCCGCAGACTCCCGCCTCCCCTCCTCGGCGCTCCCGAACTGCCGCGGGCGCTAACAGCGGAGCGTGGCGTGGAGCGGTATAACGATCCGCGGCTGCCACCAATTTTCTATTGTAGCATTCCCCGCCACTACCTATTTTCTAATAACGTTTCAGTTCAATTTATTATTTTTATAATACTTATTTTCAATGTCTTGTAGATTTTCTTTTTAAAATGTGTATTGTAATATGCTTCAGTACTTTGACATGTTCATACTCGTATATTGCATTACATGAGTATATTACAATTTTCATTACAAGAACATTGAATTGCGACCAATTCTCTGTCTCCATTCATACTCAATATACCCCTTGCTATTCTAATTCAAACAAGTGAAGTACGAACATTCTCCGTTACTTGTTTACGGAACGTAAATAAACATGTGAGGAATACGCGAAACGTTACCAAATAGTATAAAAGATAATAGTGGAAACTCCTCGAATATTTTGGTGACAGTAAAGCAGCGGTTCGAGGTGTAAACTACAGCGCAAGAATTCGTGTGTGCCAACTTACAAGGTGTGAAAGTCAAGTTTGTTCGTAGTTTTCTGAGAGACAATTTGGTAGAAGAATATCTGTGTAAATATTGTTATTTGATGCTCTGCCGCAAGCACTTTAATGTATAAATTAAAACCAATAATAATGATGATAGATAATGGTACACACAGTTGTATTCTATTGGCAACATTTACGCCAGTCTTGTAGTGTACACCTCAGGCCGCTAGGGGCAGCACAATCACTTGTCGCTTGTGCCGCCCATGCTGATTTGCCCGAGTTTCCACCATTATCTTTTATACTATTTGACGTTACATGGGGCGTGTATTTCTTTGGCGGTGCGTGGGTTGGCGAGGCATATCGTTTCAGGGAGTGGCGGGATGTGTCGTGGCGGGGCGGGGCTGCGAGCAGAGCGGTGCCGGGGAGGGGCTATGCTGATTTCTTCGAGGCCAACTTAAGCACCTGCAATTACGATTACTCCTTCCTAGCCTTCCTGGAGACGTAGATAAATTCTATAGTACATTATGAATCGATGATGTGACGATGGGTATTAACACACGAGCCTGATATTACGATACGAGCCAGTATCGTAAACTTCACTCAAGTCTATTAATGTCATTACCTCGAGTTCCATACGGCACATTTTCTAGGCATTATGGTAAATTTTAAAAGAGACACTTTAACACTGAATCTTTTCATGACAGTTAACATGCAGGATTCAGCCAAGGCCACCTAGCGGACAGCTGCCTATCCTACCCTCCTACCGGTGGCTTTGGTTTACTGCGCTATAGGATCAATGTGAAATTATTTATTTTAAATAATTTTCCGTGTAAAATTACTCACAATAAAATAAATTAATACTGACAAGCATAATAAAACATTAAATGCAATTTTAATTGAAAAAATCGAACGAAACATTTACCAGAACGATTCTCAATGATTAATTACACTGGTCGACAGTGATTTTGTTAAATGGGTAACTATAGCTGTTTGTATGTATCTAAGCAAGCTAAAGCCGAATACAACAAAGTTAATGATCTTGGCTGTCCGGGTGACGCCGCGTCGAAGGCTGTGTTGCCGACGTTTCGACCAGCTTGTCGTGGTCTTCCTCAGGGCAAACCAGCCCTGAGGAAGATCACGACAAGATCGTCGAAACGTCGGCAACACAATCTTCGACGCGACGTCACCCCGACAGCCAACATCATTCACATGACTCTGGCCGCGGAAGCCTACGACTTCAACAACAAAAGTTGTTCATCTGACTCCATTTTTGTATAATCGAAGGTTTAGGCCTACTACGAAAACGATACATATTTCGCAGATAGCCACGTGACGTTTTCGCTGAAACGATAGTTGCTCGCAGGCCTATTACAAGACAGCAGTCGCCAACAGCGTATGATAGATTCTACTAAAGATATCAAATAAACGTCAGACGAACAAATCAGTTGCGCAACTTTGGGAATTGCGAAGTGCGGTGACCCACGTACACGACACGTCGACTCGTTAGTTAGTTGTCCCCTTCACGTCGAGTGAGAAAGGAGTTGATATTACTGTACAAGGCACGTCAATTAGCGTTCGAAAGTTAATTTATGTATGATCAAATTCCTTGCAATGCTGCGACAGTGTGTAAACCATTCCGATCCAAACAATTTCTGTTCTGTGTGTAGTGAGGTCACTTTGAAGAACCGAATGTTCCCTTGCTCTTGACTATGCTGCCCGTATGAAAAGGACGTTTGACACAATGAAACTTTTGTTATCAAAGATTCAATGCCAACAGTATTCGTGGAATGTACGCTGTAATTTGAAAGTTATCGCACAGGTCTACAACATGGATATTATAAACTTTTGCTGTTTTGTAAACGAGTGGGCTAGAAGAGATCGCAAAAATCATTTAGTCAAAAAGCACTGCCCTCAATGGCTCAACTACACCCGATACAAAAATATACATTTGCAACCACTTGCAAATCCTTGCACATAAATTTGGATAGATAAAAAATAATGTGAAGGCGATGGAAAAAAGTGGGCTAGGTTTCCTACTTAAAGAAAAAATTCCCGAGTATGAGTGAGGCGAAAATAAAGAAGGGCATATTTTTTCGACAACAAATAAAGGAGCTTATGAATAATCGTGACTTCGGAGCGAGTTTGAATAGTGTTGAAAATCTACATGCAGTTGATTAAAAACGTGAAAAGTGAAATGAATAATATTCGTGTATTATCACGCAACGTTTTATGTATGATTATCTTTGAATTAAGATGAATATTTTTGTGTGCCATGGACGACCGACGGTACCCGGCTAAAGATACAAAATTTTCTTAAAGGAATGAATTAACTCTTCTAAACCTTCAAGGTATTCCAATAATATTTACAAACGAGAATAAATATAAAATTATTATTATTTTAGGCTTCCCAGTTTTATTTCTTTTATCATATTTGGCACGACATCTCATGAAGAGTCAGAATCTATCGAGATTTCGTTTACAGCATTAATACATTTAAACGACAATAAAGCGAGTGAACACGCCTGCCAGAGCTCGGTGTTGAACCAAAACGCGACGCTATTTGGCTGAGAGTGGGCAATCGGTGTGAAAGATATGCATTGCCCTTTAGAGGTGGCGCAACTGCGCCGTTTTAATCGCGGGCACTCGACGCGCCGGGGGCGGTGGCGGCGGCGCTGTGACGGCGGCAGAGCTCTATGGCGGTTAACGGCCGCGGCAGCTTACTGCCCGATTTATGGAGCGTCACACACTGCTCCCGCCCCTCCCATCCCCCTCACTCCCTCCCGCACTCAGACCCCGCCCCTCCCCACCCTCGCGCAATCCCTCCCCGGCCTCCACTTTCTCCACTCTCCCATCCCGGCACTCTCCGCCCCTCCCCTCTCCGTCCCTCCCCTCCCTCTCACTCCCTCTCGCACCCACACTCCGTCCCTCCCGTCCCCGCCACTCCCCACACTCGCGCACTCACTCCCCGCCCGTCTCCGTTTCTTCCTTTCCCGTCCATCCCCTCCCCATCCCCCGCCATTCTCATTCCGCACTCACACCCTGTTTTTTCCTCGCCCCGCTTCGCCCTTTCCCACCCCAGCCCTTCGGCTCTCAGCCTCCCCGGCCCACCCCTCCTCCTCGCACTCCCCGCCCCTCCCGTCCCCAAAACTCCCAACCCTGCCGCACTCCCTTCCCGTCCCTTCCTGCCCGTCCCAGTTTCCCCCTTTCCCGCCCCTCCCCATCCCTGGCCCATCCTCCCTAGATCTCACCTCTCCGGCCCTCCCGTCCTCGCCACTCCTCCCCGCCACCCCACCCTCGTGAACTCCCTCCCCGCTCGTCTCCGTTTCTCCCTTCCCCGGCCCCCTTCCTTGCCCTCCCCTCCCCTCTTCCCTCCTGAACTCGCTGCCCGTCCCTCTCGACCCCGCGTCTCCCCACCCCGCTATTCCCCGTCCTTTCCCATCTTCGGCACTCCTACTCTCCCTTCCCCACCTCTATCAGCCAGTCTCACCCCCTTCGTCGCGCGCCGGCGCTTGCATCGCGTCGTGTGGCCGCGCGCGATTCTGTCACCCGCCGCCAGGGCGCTCTTAAGAGGCTGCCTCCCTCAGCGCGAGAGCGGCGACGCAGCTGCAGCCATCGACGCCGTCAACCAGACCCGTGAAATCGCGAGCGTGAGCGCGCGCGCGTGTGTTCGGAGCACGCGTGCGCTCGCCCAGGTGCGCGGGGCTAGCCTCGCCCACGGGCGGCCAAGTAAACGCTCCCACTCCAAACAGTTATGAGCCCAGGGCGTTATGAAGGTTCGAACGATGTAGCAACAAAAAGCCTGATGGTCTTTGGCCCGAAGGATTTTTGTAGTCTGATATCATTAGAATCACTTAACGCTCGTGGTACATAATGATTTTATTTTAAACGTAATTTTAATTATTCATATTTACTGATTTACTAATTAAGTATTTGTCTACTTGACTCGGTATCTCATTTCATATTTCCCTCCCATAATTCCTTTTCTTAATTCCCTCTCGTAATTGCCTCCGTAAGAGAATATACAGCAACATTCAACTGTTTTCGTATTTCCCTCGTCACGATCCTCTCGATACCGGTAAGTTTTGCAGTGAATATCGTGCTCTGTATTGAAGGCAATAACAAGCAAAACGTTATCATTAAAAAATAACAGTACATTATGAAACGATGATGTAGTACCCATAACATCGAGTTTCATTCGGTACTTTTTCTACGACATATGATAACTTGTATAAGTTAAACTTTTGCTTTGAATCGTTTCGCGGCAGTTGGCATGTAGGATTCAGCCAAGGCCACCTAGCGGACAGCTCCCTACCCTGCTGGCAAGTGAGTTTGGACCAGTCAGCCTGCGAGAGAGTACAAAAGTTGCGGCAATAATCCCGACGTTTTCGCTTTTTCTCTGAGATCCGGCGCAAACCTACCGTCGACTAGCGGGGTTTCCCTCAACCAGGTATCTCCCACCAGCGGGACACCGACCGAGTTAATTTTTAACTATTGACTCCGCCAAATTAATACGCCATTTTAAATTTTTAAATTTTGACATCGAATTCATAATTAGAAACTTCTAAAATACTTAAATACACAGTTTCATGAGAATCTGCTTTGTTTTTAAATATTCGATCCGCCATTTTGTATTTTCCAATTTTGAGATCAAATTCGTAATCCACGACCCCCAAAACCATAATACACACATTTTCGTTCGGTTTTCTACATAACTTATAACTTTGGTCAGATACTTAGCCAGTTGGAACCAGTGTGCGGTGGTTGAAGGACGGTTCAAGCAGAAGGGCACATTTCAGCAAGCAGAAACTCATAAATAACCCTTTACAACATCCCCCGAAACCCCCTCTCCCACAACCCATAAATAACCCAAACCCATAGCAACACATAGATCGCGTGCTATCTTTGGTGATTCCCCTTAGTTGATTGAAAGCAGTTGCATGCCAGCCTTGGTTTTTTGAATTGGGAAGGATTTTGGACAGTGGTACATTGGGAAGTGTTAGGACACTACACAGGGGTTGGAGCTCTTATGAAGCGATCAAACTCGTTGTGTCGAAACAAATTTCACATGCGAGTGTCGGGGAATCGAACTTGGACCTCCTTGACGACCGGCAAGCGACTTTCGCTCTGAGCCACGAGTGGGCGAAACCCGTGCATGCCATATCCTAAATGTTGGTACGACGTCCATCTGATGATTGACTAATTATTTAGTGTTTCCGGATCCATCAACTATTACGGCCACTAGTCTCGTAAGTGCAATGCATGTTTTGTCATGGGAGGGGGCGGTCTTCTCCCCCCGGTGGATGGAGAGACCCGGCGCCGACTATACGTCGGGTTGTGCGGTTTTCACATCCAGGTATGCCGCCCAGCGGGGCATCGCCCCAGCCGGGACGAGCCTTCAACTCCTGTTTGTTTTCGCAAAATGTGTGGTATTGTACTGAATGTTCCCTCATTCACCTGGTAATGATTCCAGAATCCACGAAAACCTACCGATCAAAGCAACCGGCCGCCAGAATTCTCCTCTAGCCGCTGTCAGGAGCAATTCGCTCTGGTTGCGTAGTACGTAGTGTGCAAAATACTGCCACTTTGGACTGGGAGAACCTCCCGGTTTGAGGTCTTACAGTGCCATCTGTCGATACCCTGAGCCACCGCAGCCGGTACGTCCTTTCGTCTGTCCCCCTGTCACTTGTGGACAAATAGTAAACACAAATAGTAAACAATTGAAAAAAAATATATGTTGTCGCATAAATTATGAAAATTAAATAATGTAACTAAATTATTGTAACAAGTAACGCTCGCATAATTGCCTAAATATTTCTCAATTATGTTTGAAATAAAAATATTGCAATATGTTTAATTTATTTTGTGAAATAATCGTTTATGGACTTCTGTGAAGAAATAAGTGTTGTTTTCCGCATTTTTTATTTGTTTTTTCATTTGTCATTGTTGTATTGTTGCATTATACGGGAAGCATGCAAAGCAGAAAAATTCCCCGTCTACGAAAATTAATGCTGTACAACACAATAATTTAAGTACAGTACTTACAATTAACAACTTCATAAATCGATTATCTGCGTACGTTCGATTAAAGAACTCTTAACAGAAAAGCAAGCATTAACTCAGTAAAAAAATGGAGGTATTATCTGAACGGTAGCCTACGAGCATGGATATAAAATGAATTCTGTTCCGATAAGGCACACTTCAACGGTGGTCGGGTATACGCGCAATCAATTCCATGCGGATGTGGCATGTGTGGTAGCGCTGGGCCGACGCGGCAGGGGGTCCATGGGTGGAGGACTAGGGGAGGCGGGGGTGGGTGGGAAGGGGTGGCGCTTGGCCGCGCGGCGCGGGGGTGATTCGAGGGGGCGGAATGGCAACGGGAGGCGCGGTAGGGTGTGGGGGTGGTGGAGGAGATGGGTGGCAGGTGGATGGAGGAAGAATGGATAGGAGATGGAGGGGGGATGGCGGAATGGAAAGTGGATGGAGGGGGGATGGGGGGTATGGAGGGTGGATGGAGGATGGACGAAGGGGGATGCATGGGGATGGACCGGGTGGAGGGGGATGGAGGGGGCAGCGGAAATGGGTGGAGGAGATGGGTGGTGTAGGGGCGGCGAGGCAGGGTATGGAGGGGGAGTGGAGGGGAAATGTAAGGGGAATGGCGGGGAATGGAGAAAGAAATGGAGAGGAGTGAAAGAGGATGAAGAAGGGTGGATAGAGAGGTGTGGAGGAGATGGATGGAGGAGAGGGGTGGAGGAGAGGTGTGGAGGAGAGGGGTGGAGGAGAGGGGTGGAGGAGAGGGATGGAGGAGAGGGGTGGGGGAGAGGGGTGGATGGAGAGGGGTGGAGGAGATGGGTGGAGGAGAGGGGTGGAGGTGAGGGGTGGAGGTGAGGGGTGGTGGAGAGGGGTGGAGGAGTGGGGTGGAGGAGAGGGGTGGAGGAGAGGGGTGGATGAGAGGGGTGGAGGAGAGGGGTGGAGGAGAGGGGTGGAGGAGAGGGGTGGATGAGAGGGGTGGAGGAGAGGGGTGGAGGAGAGGGGTGGAGAAGAGGGGTGGAGAAGAGGGGTGGAGGAGAGGGGTGGATGGAAAGGGGTGGATGGAGAGGAGTGGATGGAGAGGGATGGAGGAGAGGGGTGGAAGAGAGGGGTGGAGGAGAGAGGTGGTGGAGACGGTGGAGGGGTGGTAGAGGGGAATAGGGGGAGGGTGGCGCCCGGCGTCGCGTCGGCGTGTGCGCGCTCTCCTTTAGGCGCCGTCGCTCCGTGTGGTTGCGCTTCGCATGTGGTGAGCCGTCGCGTCGCCTCGCGAGCCCCTTCTGCCTCGCGACATCGCACAAAGGAAGAGCTGCACGCGGCAGCCTCTGGAGCTCGCTCTGCTGTTTTAGTTGCGCCGCTTTCCGATGGCGATCCTTCACAGCACTTCCACTGTAAACATTCCATCGCGTAGTAGATATATCAAGCAGTAATAGACGTGAAATAACGTTTGATGCGTTTTGTATATCAAAGCGCTCACTTAGTGACTCCAGAAAATAAATTATTTTTCACAAATGTTTATTCGGCAGAGTGTCATTATAAGATATTGCGATCCTTTTTGTATTTTTATGATAACTGTTTTAAGTGAAGTAAATCCGTTTTATCTAACTAGGGAGCTGAGACATATATGCATTTATATTCTATCATTATTTAAGGCTAGCTGAACTCCAGCGATTATATTGCACAAAAGAAAGAGATGTACAAAAGTTTCAAGAAGAAAGGTTATATGTACATGCAATTTCAAAATATTGTTTAGAAATTATAATAAAATTAGAGATCTGTCGGCCCCGTGGCCGAGATCGCTAAGACAGCAGTGTCGTGGCAATCTCGGACCGCAGGGTCGCGGGTTCGAGTCCCGCCTAGGACATGGGTGTATTTGTGTATGTCTACATGTGTGTTTCACCCCTCACTATCATCATCATTTCATCTTCCAGGGCTAACAACCCTGGGAGATAAAAATGGGATTCAGCTAAAATGCTGATCTCCTCCCCCTAAGAATTGTTCATGTCCTTCCTCCGAGATAATGTTTCTGAGCCCCGGAAAAAGGCAGCATGTACGCGTGGTCCGAGTTGGCCTATACGAGAAAAAAATCTATAAGTATGGAACTATGTATTGACTATTCGCTAAGAACACACAGTTCAACATGTTTCGGAATACGTAATGAAAATGTTTTATATTTACACGATTTGAGCATGTGGTACGTAAAACATTGATGTAGTTTCTTCCAGCAGCAAATTCTGACATCCAGCTCATCTTAAAAGCATAGATGATTTTTTTAAAGAAACGCATGTGTGAAATTAATCCTTGATATTGTGTTTATATACACTCACATGCGAAGGCATGTAAGAACACTCATTGGTCTTCGATGTGAAAAACCTCGCTGTGTTCGCGTCACCAACCAGGAAAATCCTGGTTAGGGTTTAGGTACAAAAGAAGTCGGATAGATAGATTAAGAAAACAACATTTTTCCGGCATGAAGGACTTTCGAAACGTATGTCAATCAAAATCTGGAAAACACTTTGTGCAGCATTACAAAACTTTCTCTATACCTAATACGTACATGAGAAAGTTAATATTTTATTCAAGTCTTTAATGAAAGGTTGGCTCTTTTGAACTAAAAGAATGAAAGTTTTAAGAAATTTTAAATGAGTAAGTTTTATAGAATGCGTTAAAATGCTGTTGTGCTCTATTTTACACTCGAAGTAGCAGATTAAATAAGACATATTCTTTGTCCTTTGCATCTGCACAACAAGGTGTGTACAGAATAACAGGGGAATGAAGAATAATAGCACAATTTTCGATCTGAGAGGAAACATTTTATCATTAGTGAGGCGGAGTGTCAAGGAAAGGAATGACTGGAGAGAAAAGGAAAAAAGAAAAGATAAATACAAAATACTGAATGATCAGGTAACTGAATGGAGCGAAAAATGAGAATTAAAAATAATAAATATAGATTGCAGGTAGGTATCTTGTTACGAACATAGGGATAAAATTGTAAAATATGCGCTGAAGATCTAATTATGGGTGGTAGTCTATGAAGTAACTAGATCAAAATTTAGCGATCTCATACATTTTCCCGAAGTCCATTCATTAAATTAAGGGTGATGTTACATTCGCAATACTTTGCAAAAGGCGTATCATGCACACAATTCGTGTTGAAATTACCAAGCTTTTTTTGCCTTCAAATGTTTTCACTTTGTATTTGCACACGTGTCCGTTGTTTTGTGCCAGGAGCGTTACTAACTACATGGAGTAATTCAAATGGAAAGCATTAGATGCAGAGAAAGCAGACTGTAGCAAAATGTTGAACCAGCATGTAATTCGTTTTTTGTGACACGTTAATATAAAATTGCCACATTTATTACCTCTGATAATTACAGTTGCTGCTTCGGAGGAAAGTTCCCCCATTTTTCTGCACAGCAAAAATTCTCTTTTCTAGTTACCTTCCACTTTAAAGTTAATTGTCATGTTCATGAAATACTGCAGTAACATTACCTCAGTGAGCTACCCAGTTGATGAGCAGAGCTCACCAATTACAACTTTGCAAATTTCCTTTCTAAAATCATCTTGGACTTTTGTGGACGCCTCACTCAAATATTTACTAGGCGCAGATGCCGGAGATGGGAATTGCAGAAACTTCCGTGTCGATGAGAATTTCGGATGACTTCGTTATTCGGGACGTTGGCGTCAGGGTCGTTGGTTTCGGGGTCGTTGGCATTGAAGAAATCGAGGTCGGGGGCGTTTCTTTCGGGGACGCTGGTGTTGGGGACATTGAGGTCGGGGAAGTTTGCTTCGGGAATATTGAGGTCGGGGACGCTGCTTTTGGGGACGTTGACTTTGGGGACATGGAGGTCGGAGACGTTTCTTTTGGGGACGTTGGCTTTGGGGACATTGGTCGGCGACGTTTCTTTCGGGAACGTTGGCTTTGGGGACATTGAGATCGGGGACGTTGGCTTTGGGGACAGTGAAGTCGAGGACGTTGGTTTGGGGACATTGAGGTCGGAGATGTTGACTTTGAGGACAGTGAGGTCGGGGACGTTCGTTTGGAGACATTGAGGTCGGGGACGTTTCTTTTGGGGACGTTGACTATGGGGACATGGATGTTGGGGACAGAGTTAAGGGACGTTAATGTTGGGGACGTTGGCATTGGGGATGTCGGTGTCTGACGTAGGAGACAGCGTGACAAGGGGGAACAATTTGATGTGCATTTTGTACTTCCCCAATTTTGTTTGTATCCACGTACAAAATTATGTCAAAATACTGAATCACCGAACATCGCCAAATATTTCTTCGTTAATGTTTCTTCGGATTATGTATCTTGAAGCGGTCTCTAAATGTGTCTGGGGAGGAGGACCCTGGTGGGGGCTTTATCGGACACCAGAGCTTTATGAGTTAGAAAATAACGAGCGGGTTGGGGCGCCTCGAGTTGCCTGTTTAGGACACAGATTTCGTGCGCCGTTGCCTCGTTATTGGGTTAGTAACCGCGCAACGAGAACAGTAACTAAACTTTATCAAGCCTTTAATCCAGAAATATCTCTGCGATATACTAGAGACCCATGAAACTTACTCTTTCGCATTTTTCGGTTGGGAGTGGAATGATAATATATTATCTCTGTGCATCTCATAAGTTAGTGTGTGGATATGCATGCGTATTTATTGTCATTATTAGAGGGAGTTGTGGCTTAAGCAAATACCGTAGTTCCATGAAGGGAAAACACAGGCGACTGTTTCTAATTATTCACAAACATGCGACGAGTGCTGAAAGGCCAAAGCGTCACTTAGGGTTAGGAAAAATTCTAATAATTAAAATTCTAAGCCAGAGATTCCTAGCCGTTTTCTTTCATCGACTACTTTTAAGAAAATTCTTTGCTTCATCGACCATTTACGTTTTCTCCGTAAGTGGATGATAAATAATATATAGTGAAATGTACAGGCAGGCTGATAATAGTAGTGCTGTAATGGTAACACTAAATCTCTTACGGACTGATTCACTTAAAGAGATAAGCAGAACCACCGCTCTGTTCTAACAGGAGGCCCCTGCCCTTTTGGGGATTCAATGGGCTTATATCATCATCATCATCATCATAATCATCAATATCATGCATCATCTATAATTATGACAAAATATTGCACATAAATTCGTTAAAGATAACAATTTCGCACACAACTTTTTCGTAAATATCTCGGTTTTTCATCAATCAAAGACCTTACGCTTATGATAAGTTGGATTTCTAATCTTCATTGTAATGCAGACAGTATTGCCTTGTGTGTTAGAGTATCCTTGTGAATGCATAGTTATAATTTCTTGGGTTTTCTAACCATCATTGTTCGTAAGGATAAATGATGGATAAGAAAAAAGAGGAGATAATTTGTAATTTAATACCTCGCATTTTTCCTTTATTTAAGAAAACTCTGAAGTAAATTCATTACTTTTTGGGATATTGATTATCTTGAGGCACCGGCTCTTATTTGGCTATTGTTTCCAAATCGGCCCCTTAATCATCGTTGACCCCCTTCAAAATTCCATCGACACCCATGGGGTCTTTACCAATCCCGTTGGGAAACCCTACTCTAAACCTAAATCCAAAATTCTATCCTAAAATGAAAAAAAAAAGTAATTAGTATGTAGTTATAACATATTGATGAACACTTATGTACCCAACATCAAGAAATAAATTATGTATGAATTCACGAGATAAACTTGCTAGTTACGCGTATCATTTTAACCGCACGCGTTTCCAATTTGCAGGAACGTCGCTTTGGCGCTCACCCGATGCAAAGCGCGTGACGCGACATTTGAGCGCAGTGTGCCGAGAGCCGGGGGCGGGGGGGGGGAGGATCTAAGACTTGGTCGTGCGCTCGCCATCGACGTCAGGGTTCAGGGCTGCGGAGTCCCGGGAGCTGCCTTTGAGCGCCTCTCCCCTGGGGCGGGGCAGCGGAGGAGGCCGAATTGGGCCTCCCGAGCTCTGAATGCGGCGCTTCTCGTAAGCTCTCGCTTTGTTCGCGCCGCGAGTCTCGCATCCTGCGACCCTCAGTTAGTAGCTGTAGTTTTCATTAGGAGTTACAGGCTTATGTATCTCTTGACTTGGAAGTGTTACTGTCTAGAGGTTAAGGATACGTGGTTTATTTTACGTTTTCCAAATTTACACATGTTAACTCATTGATAATGATTTGTAATTATATTTCTCCTCATTCTTGTTTTTATACTCTAAATATAGACTGCATGTGCTCTCACTATGTAATCATATGGTTTACATAATGTGGCAACGTTGTCACGAACCTATTAATGCAGGCATTAAAAGCGGCACACACAAAAAACAAGGAAGCGAACATGCCGTTGCCGTTCAACGTGCAAAATTACTGCATATAAAAATTGCACTTCGCCTGTGTGCGTTATATGAAGTGGAAGAGATCGGCAGGCTACCACAATCGACGGTCATTGACTTTTGCTGTCACCCTCTCATCTAATTAAGTTCCATCGATGAGATTGCAAGCGAAGAAGAAAGCAGGCAGCGCGAGTCTCGTTGAAAATTAATCAGTCCGTTGGCGCTAGGCGAGCGCAAGAGCGCGAGCGTGGGGGTCGGGGAGTGGGAGTCGGGGAGTGGGAGTCGGAGTCGGGAAGTCGGAGTCGGGGAGTGGGAGTCGGGGAGTGGGAGTCGGGGAGTGGGAGTCGGGGAGTGGGAGTCGGGGAGTGGGAGTCGGGGAGTGGGAGTCGGGGAGTGGGAGTCGGGGAGTGGGAGTCGGGGAGTGGGAGTCGGGGAGTGGGAGTCGGGGAGTGGGAGTCGGGGAGTGGGAGTCGGGGAGTGGGAGTCGGGGAGTGGGAGTCGGGGAGTGGGAGTCGGGGAGTGGGAGTCGGGGAGTGGGAGTCGGGGAGTGGGAGTCGGGGAGTGGGAGTCGGGGAGTGGGAGTCGGGGAGTGGGAGTCGGGGAGTGGGAGTCGGGGAGTGGGAGTCGGGTCGGGGAGTCGGGTCGGGGAGTCGGGTCGGGGAGTCGGGTCGGGGAGTCGAGTCGGGGAGTCGGGTCGGGGAGTCGGATCGGGGAGTCGGATCGGGGAGTCGGATCGGGGCGGGGGAAAGTACGTGGGGCTGTGAAAGCTGTGGATGCGGTGGAGGGCGGCGGCCGCCGGGGAGCGCGCCTGGGCCTTGCCACTGCCCAGTCCCTGCCGGGCGCCTGCAGTTGACGCCTGTCGCCCAGAGGCCCACTCGCGGGAGTGACGCGGCACATTTCTGAATAATTTATGTTTTATCCTTTGATAAACCTATTTTTTTCTTTTGTTAACAATTCCTGTCTGCCAAAAGGTGGAAATAAAACTGTTGCCTGTAGTCCATAATGCATTACATTTAACGCCCAAAAAATGGTTTTTCCAAGAATACAATACATTGGATCCCCGGAAGAGGGACATAAAATTTACAGAGCCTTCAGAAGGAATAATTGATGTGCCACTGAAAAAAGGATCAATAACAATAATTTTCATATTTTTTGAAAACATGCGTTTTATATACGACCTCCCACTACTTGAAATCATTAAAAATAAATTCAAAGTTCCGCAAAATGTGATAAAACTCCAAAAGTGCGAAGGGAAAATAAACCAATGAGACGTCTCGTTGAAAAACAACCCGCTCGATTGGCGACAGCGCGCGTTAATTCCTGGCGCCCGATGATTTATTGGCGAAGGGCGACGCGACGCGCCTATCGCCGACCGCAGCGGCCTCGGGTGCAAGTGCATCCGCGAGCGGTTGCAAATGGCGGCAGGTGTACATTATGAAACGATAATGTACACCTGCCGCACATTAATACACGAGTGTATTAACACCCATTACATCGAGTTTCATACGGTACGTTTTCTACGACTTTTATAAGATAAACTTTTAAATTAAATCGTTCCGTTGCAGTTGACACGGAGGATTCAGCCAAGGCCACCTAGCGGAAAATTCCCTAACCCTACTCTCGCATGCTGCCGCAGGTTTCTGTGACTACCTGCCGGCCTGTGCGGGTGAACTGCGCTAGTCATATAGAATAAATGTGAAATTACGATCCAATTTATTTTAAATAATATTTCACTAAAATGTACTAACAATAAAAGAAATTAAAACTGACCATCATAATATATCACACGTAGTTTGAATGTACACAATCGAAATGAACATTTACTAGAACGATTCTCGATGATTAATTCTCAATATTTGGTTTGAAAACTTCTCTGTGATGGGTCGAGTACCAGTATTATAATGAAATCTGTATCGAAATGTATATCATTATACAATGGGTAGCATCCATCCAATGACAGCATAATACAATGGGAGTAGAAAAAAGCACTTGCGAAGGCCACGCGCGGCTGGCGGCGTTTCGCTCATTCGTCTTCATGTGCTCTGCCGACTGAGATGAGTTAGTTAGTTAGTTAGTTAATGCCTTATTTTACGTGGCGAGACTCGGGCCATCAGGCCCGCTTTTCCGCCTGACCACGCAAATTTCACTACGCTCCTTTCACCACCTAGCGGAGAAAGAAGGTATTATCTCGGGCGACGAAACAGGCGATTTGAATTTTAGCTCAGAGGCGTCATTTAGGCTTGAGGATCTTTTACATGCAAGTAAATCTACTAACATGGGACAGACGGCTTTACTTCCCCTCCGAAGGAAGGCGTACGAAGGATTTTTTCGCCCTTAAAAAATCCACGGCTTCGATCGGGTTTGGACCCGCGAACTTGGGAATGACAGTCCGGTACGCTAACCGTTACACCATCGAATCCGCAAAGGTAAGCGGGGGCTGACAGGCGCTGCTCCCGAGATTAGTTTGCAACACATTCAGAAAAGAATTGACTTTTGAATTTTTATTTCAAACTCTAAAATTGTGGGAGAAATAATATTTACAAGAACTGTTGCAGGCAATAAAGTCGTAAACATACGAGTAAATAAATTACTGATACAATTGATAAAAAAGAAATATTAAGTTCAATTAATATTTCCTAGAAATAACATTGATTTTACGTTCATTGGTGTAAGTAAAATAGGGCCATTAACTTGAATTTAAGGAGGAACAGTTATAGAAAATGTAGATGTAACAGGTTATCGAGAATTGTAATACAAAAAATACACGGTATTTCTGAGATAAGAATTGATATAAACTGAACCAATGATGCGGTAGAATTGGAAATCGCGACCTATAAACGAACTGACATGGATATAATAAATAATAAAGTGTTTTAAAGCATACTTATATCAGGGTTGTCACAAATAAACCAGGAAATAGTACCTCACAATTTTTTCTTCGTGAAAGAGAAACAAGCATTTTTACGGAATGCATATATGTCCAGAATTTACGCAAAATGCAACTTAGTGACGTTCTACATTTGCAATATTAGATATTAAACTTTTGAAAAGTAAGTAATCACATCTATATAGGGCAGATTAAAAAAATAATAAAATTCAAAATATTGAACAATAGTTACAACAGAAGTATCACTGTACAAAAAGTGTTGTGCAAAAAGGGATTGTGGCCTATTTAAGCAGAAGAAATGTTAGGAAAAAACTATCGAATGCGATTTAAAATCATCTTTATTTTACGTTTCCACTACTGATAAAGAAACTGGTAATTTACAAAGCAATCGTATATCAGGAAAAATATAATAAGATATGAAACATGTGCGCGAATCACTCGTCACGAGCTGTATTTACTATTTCTCAACAAGCTTTGTGCGATAGATGTTTCCTTCACACTTCGTGATATTTCTCGCACACTTTGTAATGTCACACACTCCTAGAAAGGAAAAAAAATTAACTGTTTCATACTCGGAAAACCAAAACAAGAAATTTTAATTCCCGCATGGCGTTAAAGAATATATAATAAAAACTAAAATGAAATAAAATCTCTTCACCAGCGTGCGTTACTTCGTATCTCTGCGAGAGACGGTAACCTAAGATGATACCGTCCCGCGGCCCCGGCTCGTGTCCCCTGCCTGGGAAATGAATTTCGCCCCAAGAACTTTTCCATTACATCACCCACAAGTCGTTCCGCAGGCAGCACAAGGTTCATTAACTTTTCACGCGCACGTGCCCCGCCCTCGCAGGGCGCTGCCCCGGTGCCTTCGCAGAGCAATGCGCCCTTGGCCACCCCTGCTCCCTGCGGCCCGCCCCCTTCATCCCCGGTTCCCTTCGGCCCACTCCCCACTCCCTTCGACGTCCCCGCTCCCTTCGGCCAGCTCCGCACTCCGCGCTCCCTTCAGCCGATTCCCCGCTCCCTTCGGCCGGCTCCCCGCTCCCTTCGGCCGGCTCCCTTCCGGCCTCCCCGCTCCCTTCGGCCAGCTCCGCATTCCGCGCTCCCTTCAGCCGATTCCCCGCTCCCTTCGGCCGGCTCCCCGCTCCCTTCGGCCGGCTCCCTTCCGGCCTCCCCGCTCCCTTCGGCCAGCTCCGCACTCCGCGCTCCCTTCAGCCGATTCCCCGCTCCCTTCGGCCGGCTCCCCGCTCCCTTCGGCCGGCTCCCTTCCGGCCTCCCCGCTCCCTTCGGCCAGCTCCGCACTCCGCGCTCCCTTCGGCCGGCTCCCCGCTCCCTTCGGCCGGCTCCCTTCCGGCCTCCCCGCTCCCTTCGGCCAGCTCCGCACTCCGCGCTCCCTTCAGCCGATTCCCCGCTCCCTTCGGCCGGCTCCCCGTTCCCTTCCGCCAGCTCCCTTCCGGCCTCCCCGCTCCCTTCGGCCAGCTCCGCACTCCGCGCTCCCTTCAGCCGATTCCCCGCTCCCTTCGGCCGGCTCCCTTCCGGCCTCCCCGCTCCCTTCGGCCAGCTCCGCACTCCGCGCTCCCTTCAGCCGATTTCCCGCTCCCTTCGGCCGGCTCCCCGTTCCCTTCCGCCAGCTCCCTTCCGGCCTACCCGCTCCCTTCGGCCAGCTCCGCACTCCGCGCTCCCTTCAGCCGATTCCCCGCTCCCTTCGGCCGGCTCCCCGTTCCCTTCCGCCAGCTCCCTTCCGGCCTCCCCGCTCCCTTCGGCCAGCTCCGCACTCCGCGCTCCCTTCAGCCGATTCCCCGCTCCCTTCGGCCGGCTCCCCGCTCCCTTCGGCCGGCTCCCTTCCGGCCTCCCCGCTCCCTTCGGCCAGCTCCGCACTCCGCGCTCCCTTCAGCCGATTTCCCGCTCCCTTCGGCCGGCTCCCCGCTCCCTTCGGCCGGCTCCCTTCCGGCCTCCCCGCTCCCTTCGGCCAGCTCCGCACTCCGCGCTCCCTTCAGCCGATTTCCCGCTCCCTTCGGCCGGCTCCCCGCTCCCTTCGGCCGGCTCCCTTCCGGCCTCCCCGCTCCCTTCGGCCAGCTCCGCACTCCGCGCTCCCTTCAGCCGATTCCCCGCTCCCTTCGGCCGGCTCCCCGCTCCCTTCGGCCAGCTCCGCACTCCGCGCTCCCTTCAGCCGATTCCCCGCTCCCTTCGGCCGGCTCCCCGCTCCCTTCGGCCGGCTCCCTTCCGGCCTCCCCGCTCCCTTCGGCCAGCTCCGCACTCCGCGCTCCCTTCAGCCGATTTCCCGCTCCCTTCGGCCGGCTCCCCGCTCCCTTCGGCCGGCTCCCTTCCGGCCTCCCCGCTCCCTTCGGCCAGCTCCGCACTCCGCGCTCCCTTCAGCCGATTTCCCGCTCCCTTCGGCCGGCTCCCCGCTCCCTTCGGCCGGCTCCCTTCCGGCCTCCCCGCTCCCTTCGGCCAGCTCCGCACTCCGCGCTCCCTTCAGCCGATTCCCCGCTCCCTTCGGCCGGCTCCCCGCTCCCTTCGGCCGGCTCCCTTCCGGCCTCCCCGCTCCCTTCGGCCAGCTCCGCACTCCGCGCTCCCTTCAGCCGATTTCCCGCTCCCTTCGGCCGGCTCCCCGCTCCCTTCGGCCGGCTCCCTTCCGGCCTCCCCGCTCCCTTCGGCCAGCTCCGCACTCCGCGCTCCCTTCAGCCGATTCCCCGCTCCCTTCGGCCGGCTCCCCGCTCCCTTCGGCCGGCTCCCTTCCGGCCTCCCCGCTCCCTTCGGCCAGCTCCGCACTCCGCGCTCCCTTCAGCCGATTTCCCGCTCCCTTCGGCCGGCTCCCCGCTCCCTTCGGCCGGCTCCCTTCCGGCCTCCCCGCTCCCTTCGGCCAGCTCCGCACTCCGCGCTCCCTTCAGCCGATTCCCCGCTCCCTTCGGCCGGCTCCCCGCTCCCTTCGGCCGGCTCCCTTCCGTCCTCCCCGCTCCCTTCGGCCAGCTCCGCACTCCGCGCTCCCTTCAGCCGATTCCCCGCTCCCTTCGGCCGGCTCCCCGTTCCCTTCCGCCAGCTCCCTTCCGGCCTCCCCGCTCCCTTCGGCCAGCTCCGCACTCCGCGCTCCCTTCAGCCGATTTCCCGCTCCCTTCGGCCGGCTCCCCGCTCCCTTCGGCCGGCTCCCTTCCGGCCTCCCCGCTCCCTTCGGCCAGCTCCGCACTCCGCGCTCCCTTCAGCCGATTTCCCGCTCCCTTCGGCCGGCTCCCCGCTCCCTTCGGCCGGCTCCCTTCCGGCCTCCCCGCTCCCTTCGGCCAGCTCCGCACTCCGCGCTCCCTTCAGCCGATTCCCCGCTCCCTTCGGCCGGCTCCCCGCTCCCTTCGGCCAGCTCCGCACTCCGCGCTCCCCTTCAGCCGATTCCCCGCTCCCTTCGGCCGGCTCCCCGCTCCCTTCGGCCGGCTCCCTTCCGGCCTCCCCGCTCCCTTCGGCCAGCTCCGCACTCCGCGCTCCCTTCAGCCGATTTCCCGCTCCCTTCGGCCGGCTCCCCGCTCCCTTCGGCCGGCTCCCTTCCGGCCTCCCCGCTCCCTTCGGCCAGCTCCGCACTCCGCGCTCCCTTCAGCCGATTTCCCGCTCCCTTCGGCCGGCTCCCCGCTCCCTTCGGCCGGCTCCCTTCCGGCCTCCCCGCTCCCTTCGGCCAGCTCCGCACTCCGCGCTCCCTTCAGCCGATTCCCCGCTCCCTTCGGCCGGCTCCCCGCTCCCTTCGGCCGGCTCCCTTCCGGCCTCCCCGCTCCCTTCGGCCAGCTCCGCACTCCGCGCTCCCTTCAGCCGATTTCCCGCTCCCTTCGGCCGGCTCCCCGCTCCCTTCGGCCGGCTCCCTTCCGGCCTCCCCGCTCCCTTCGGCCAGCTCCGCACTCCGCGCTCCCTTCAGCCGATTCCCCGCTCCCTTCGGCCGGCTCCCCGCTCCCTTCGGCCGGCTCCCTTCCGGCCTCCCCGCTCCCTTCGGCCAGCTCCGCACTCCGCGCTCCCTTCAGCCGATTTCCCGCTCCCTTCGGCCGGCTCCCCGCTCCCTTCGGCCGGCTCCCTTCCGGCCTCCCCGCTCCCTTCGGCCAGCTCCGCACTCCGCGCTCCCTTCAGCCGATTCCCCGCTCCCTTCGGCCGGCTCCCCGCTCCCTTCGGCCGGCTCCCTTCCGTCCTCCCCGCTCCCTTCGGCCAGCTCCGCACTCCGCGCTCCCTTCAGCCGATTCCCCGCTCCCTTCGGCCGGCTCCCCGTTCCCTTCCGCCAGCTCCCTTCCGGCCTCCCCGCTCCCTTCGGCCAGCTCCGCACTCCGCGCTCCCTTCAGCCGATTCCCCGCTCCCTTCGGCCGGCTCCCCGCTCCCTTCGGCCGGCTCCCCTTCCGGCCTCCCCGCTCCCTTCGGCCAGCTCCGCACTCCGCGCTCCCTTCAGCCGATTTCCCGCTCCCTTCGGCCGGCTCCCCGTTCCCTTCCGCCAGCTCCCTTCCGGCCTCCCCGCTCCCTTCGGCCAGCTCCGCACTCCGCGCTCCCTTCAGCCGATTCCCCGCTCCCTTCGGCCGGCTCCCCGTTCCCTTCCGCCAGCTCCCTTCCGGCCTCCCCGCTCCCTTCGGCCAGCTCCGCACTCCGCGCTCCCTTCAGCCGATTCCCCGCTCCCTTCGGCCGGCTCCCTTCCGGCCTCCCCGCTCCCTTCGGCCAGCTCCGCACTCCGCGCTCCCTTCAGCCGATTCCCCGCTCCCTTCGGCCGGCTCCCCGTTCCCTTCCGCCAGCTCCCTTCCGGCCTCCCCGCTCCCTTCGGCCAGCTCCGTACTCCGCGCTCCCTTCAGCCGATTCCCCGCTCCCTTCGGCCGGCTCCCTTCCGGCCTCCCCGCTCCCTTCGGCCAGCTCCGCACTCCGCGCTCCCTTCAGCCGATTCCCCGCTCCCTTCGGCCGGCTCCCCGTTCCCTTCCGCCAGCTCCCTTCCGGCCTCCCCGCTCCCTTCGGCCAGCTCCGCACTCCGCGCTCCCTTCAGCCGATTCCCCGCTCCCTTCGGCCGGCTCCCCGCTCCCTTCCGCCAGCTCCCTTCCGGCCTCCCCGCTCCCTTCGGCCAGCTCCGTACTCCGCGCTCCCTTTAGCCGATTCCCCGCTCCCTTCGCCCTGTCCGCTCCCTTCTGACCGCTACCGCTCCCTTCGGCCCGCTCCCTTCGGCCTGCCCGCTCCCCGCGGCCTCGCCACGACCTTCGGCCTTCTCCCCTGTACTTTCGCCCTCTTCGCTCCCTTTGGCCCGTTCGTCGCTCCCTTCGGCCTCCCGCGCCGCTCACAACACTCCCCTTCACGCCCCATGCCTCACGGCCCTCCCTCGTCCAGCTCCACGCGTGTCGCGCTTCACGCTCCGGGTTCACGCTCGACGACCCCCCACCCCTCCGCGCCCCCCCGCGCTCTGAAACCCTCCCCTCGCCGCCACATCCCACACCCCATACTCAATGCCCTGCGCCCAGTGTCCCTCGTCCCGCGTCCCGCCCTCTGCGCGGCGCTCCGCCCGCCGTCCCGTCCAGTGCCCCGGGCAGAGCCCCGCCGCGCCGGCCCCTCCCCTCCTCTCCCCCCCAACACGTTCCGCCCGCGCCCTCCCCTCCACCAACGGCAGGAGGAGAAGCAGGGCCTCTGCAGGCTCCCGGGGTGCGTCGGTGGGTAGGCAAACACCGGCTGCTCGCAAGTGGCGGTTCCATTTAATGGAAAAGACCAGCGCGCGGACGGGGTTTTTTAAAAGTTGATGGCATTGTCTCCCGTAAGGGAGCGCGCGCTGCGCGGTCGGTCCGCACCTTCCGCCGCTTGCCAAAATGTCGAAGAATAGTACATTATGAAACGATGATGTAATGATGGTATTAATACACGAGTATGATATTACCATACGAGCGAGTATCGTAAACTTCACACGAGTGTATTAATACCCATTACATCGAGTTTCATACGGTACTTTTTCTACGACTTATGGAAACTTTTATAAGTTAAACCTTTACATTGAATCGTTTCGTGACAGTTGACTCGCACGAAAGGCCAAGGCGACCTTGTGGTCAGCTACCTAACCCTACTCTCGCATGCTGCCGCAAGTTTCTGTGGCTATCTGCCCGCCTGCGAGGGTGAACTTCGCTAGTCAAATAGCATCAAAGTGGAATGACGATCAAATTTATTTTAAATAATATTCCACTAAAAATACTAATTATAAAAGAAATTAGAACTGAAATTCATAATATAATATCACATGTAATTTTAATGTACACAATCGAAAGAAACATTTACTAGAACGGTTCTTAGTGATTAATTCTAAATACTTGGTTTGAAATCTTCTCTGTGATTGGTCGAGTACCTGTATTATAATGAAATCTGTAACGAAATTGATATCGTTATGCCACTGGTCACAGCCATCAAATGACAGCATTATACAATGGAAGTAGACAATTTTTCTTCTGGACATTCCGACGTGCCGTGCCATCCGTACCGATGACGTGTTTAGCTAAGGTCAGGACGATCATTCCGTCGTTTCATTATTTAGTTTTGTGCAGTGTTAATTAATGTGCCCAATTTAATTATATTGTCCAGAATTACAGCGAGCTGTGAAAATTGTCTTGAGCTCAAATAAACGAAAGTCTGGCCGTATTTGTAATAAACAACAAAGTTCTGTAGAAAAACTTCCGGTGACCGATAAAAAGTTTTTATTTTTATTTAACCCACTTCCTGTAGGTATTAGGTATAGGCTGCTGAAAAGCTTAATGTATAATGTTTAGTTATGTTAAAAATCTAAATTATATTCGATAATACTTTAAAGTAATATCTCGATAAAAATAGTAAGTCATTTGATGATCTTGAAAAGAGCTGAGATTAATGAGAATTCATGTTCTTCGCTCTTCGTGATTCCTAGAAATACACATGACTTAGTTATAATGTAGTTCGTACCTCATGTTCTTCATCCCCCGTGATTCCTGCAAATACATATAACTTCGTTATAAGGTATTTCGTATCTCATATTCTTCATCCCTCGTGGTTCCTACAAATATATATTTGACTAAGTTATAATGTATACAAAGAGCGAAGTTGGAAAAAACACGTAGATTTTGTTGTAAGGAAAGCCTGGAGATCTCTTCACTTTGTAATGCGCATCCTAAAAAAGAGTACCGCAAACGCGAGGGAAATTGCTTATTTATCTCTTGTTCGTCCCATAATGGAATATGGAACAATTTGTTGGGATCCGCACAAAAGTTTGCAGTGTAAACACTTGGAAAGGATTCAGCATAGGACAGCTAAATTTACTTTCAGGGACAAGAAAACGGCAGGGTGGAATTCACTCAAAAACAGGCGATCAGTAGCAAGACTCTGCGCCTTGTATAAAGCTTATAATGGTCATCCAGGTTGGAAAGAAATTAATCGGCGTCTATGTGTTCCTACATACATCAGTAGAGTGGATCATAGGCACAAAATACATTTAAGACAGCAGAGAACGGATGTCGGGAAATTTTCTTTTACAAATCGAACGATTACGGAATGGAATAGATTGCCTGCAAAAACCTTTGGACCCTTTCCTCAAAGCGTTCAACAGTTTAGGAAATTAATTTAGGGTATTATTAAGTAAATGAGGGAGAATAGTGGGTTATATAGCGATGCATAAGTGTTCTATTGTGAAGTGAGGTGTGGTGCAGTGTGTAGCAGAGAAATAAAGAAGGAAATGTTTTCAGGTCTTAGTGAAGTGAAGTGCAGTGTGATCATGATTGTATAAACATTCAGTGCGGAGTTAGAGTATAGAAAGTATTTTTTTCTTTCTTTTTCTTTTCTTTTCTCTCTTAATGTAATTGAATGTTTAATGAATCAGTCAGTTTTTATATTATTATCATTATTTTACCATTATTATTATTACTATAATTAGTTTATAATTTGCTAGTTATATCACCTTATTATTATTATTATTATTATTATTGTTAGTATTAGTGTTCTATGTTACTGAGAGACTGTGTATTTTTATGTTTTTGTAATTAGCTGCCACCGGGTTATACCCATTTGCAGTTTAAATAAATCTATCTATCTATAAGGTATTTCGCACCTCATGTCCTTCGCCCCTCGTGGTTCCTCAGAAGTTTTTAAGGTTTATTGCGAGCCCCCTGGACATCCACGAGCGCGGGGAGGGGAGGGCGGTGGCTTGAGCGGCAGCGCCGCGGGGGAGGAGCGGGGGAGGGCGGTGGGGGCGTCGAGCATCAGCCAATTTCCCGGAGCGACGCGCGCACAAGAGCCCCCGACTCGTAAAAGGCGGAGGCCGCGCTTTGCCACGTATGATTTACAGCGCGCCCCAGCAGTCCGTCCGCCGGTCGGATGCGCCCGGGAGCCTCCAAGAAAGCGAGAAGACGCTCGTCGGGGCAGGGCTTAGCAGGCCGTCACGACGCCTAATAGGAACACGACGGGGCGGCCTTTGTGAGCGCTCCTCCCCCGCCCGCCCGCGCGAGGAGAAAGACTGCCGGAACGGAGCACGCGCGGCGTTGCCAGGTCGGTGAATATGTCAGTTTTCACCAATATCAGAGTTATTTGTTAAAGTATTATTATTATTATTCCATTACATCACGACTAAAGATGTTATGAGTCGGCTGAATATAAAATCTACTCCAGGTTGCAACCAGCTACCTAAGGAGCAGATCCGGTGACTGTCGGTGCTTCTACAATACTTTGCGCAAAATGTGGGCTGTTCCAAATAAAGCAATTTCTTGCACTTCCCAGTCTTTGAATTACCAGGGAGTTTAGACAAGTTCTTACACAAATTTTGCGGAACAAATCCCAGAGCTCCGACAACTATCGGGACGACCTGTGCTTTTGCGCCCCACATTCGGCTGATCTCGATTTCCAAACTTTTGTATTTAAGACGTTTCTCTGCCTCCTTGGTAACGACATTTTGATCGCAAGGCACAGCAACATCGACAAGTAAACACGATTTGTTCTCCAAATCCCGGATGACTATATCCGGCTTGTTTGCCGCTATCGTGCGATCAGTTTGAATTTGTTGGTCGTACAATATCGTACACAATCCAACAGACGTCACCGGTTTCGGTGAGTGTTCGTACCACTTGGGGCATGTGTTTGGAACTTCGAGGGCGGTACAGATCTGCCAGTGGAGGTAACTACACACCCTGTCGTGTTTTCAAGTATTCGGTCTTTGCTAGGATTGGACAAGCTGAGACAATATGATCAATGGTTTCTACGTGTTCTTGACAAATGTCGCATTTATCATCTTGGGAAATTTTGAGAACCTTTTTATTATTATTATTATTATTATTATTATTATTATTATTATTATTATTATTATTATTATTATTATTTGTAATATTGGTGTTTGTATTTAATTGTTGAATAAAAATATATATTGTAAAGGTATCCCCTGTGCATTGCACACAGGCCGACGCGGCCCTAAGGGGAGGTGAAAGTAGGGCTCCACCTTTTCGTCGCCGTCGGCACAAGGAGGAGGTTGTGTGGCGAGCACAACGCTCCGGCCGCCTTTACCCCAAGGGAAGATGCTGGCACTCACTTGGGAAGGAGGCTGCGTCGACTCCAGAGCCGCCCTGAAGGGAAAGCACCAGATACAAATCCCAGCCTACGTCGGAATTCGAACCTGGGTCCTTCAGGTCAGGAAGCCAGTGCCCTGCCACTGAGCCACCGCGGCTCGGAAATATATATATTTTTAATTTGTACTACATCATCAATTACCGTAGAATTATAATCCTGGTATTTAAGCGCATCCCAGTATCAACCTTCAAGCATCCTGGTGTTTTCACTAAAATTCCTGGTACCAATGACAATCTTTGAGCAGGTTAATAAAATATTTAGATGTTACATGCAAGCAAGTTAAATTGATTATTAGGCATATCGATTAATACTCATTGAAAATAGGTGGAAATATAGTTGGTGCAGCATATGATAATCGATATGCTGCTACTTCATCTCTTTCTTTATACTATACAAAATCCTCTCTTATATATTTCAGTACTATACCTTCCCTTTGCGGCTCTCACACGCAACCAATCTTTATATGACGTCTCTAGAGAAAGAGAAGTTCACGGAGACGTGACGAATTGCACTTCGACTTTAAAAATATGAATGATTTGTTTTTAAAAAAACGCAGCTAAATATTCATATAAAACGCAACCCGGAACACACGTCAGAAGTTTTCAATCTATGTCGTTTAATAAGTCCTAAACGAAGCGTTCTACAAAGTAAAATTTTGAGGCCAATGGCATCAAAGAAACATTTATCACATCGTAATCTACAGGAAGAGATCTTCTTGACCATTACATTACATTTTTGCTGGGTCGACGCTTCTCGATTCTACGACACCTGTGCAGAGCCTGTAGGATCAGTCACTGTATGTGAAATTACTAATTACTTGATATTTTGTGGGTTGAATTACACGGGAGTACCTCTTTGCTTGATAATACAGTTAAATATGAATATCTTGAAATTATTTTGTAAGGCTGTCACTTAGAATTATTAAAAAGTGAATGTGTGATGAATGTACATCACACATTCGAAACATCGCCGTAATAAAAGTTGTTAATTTTATGACTGTCCGAAATCTTTTTGGATCTTCTTGAACTTTTTAAATAAGAATAGTTTGTATTGACAATGGTTTATGTTGTTATCAATACAAGGTGACATACAGAACAAGTGACGGAGGATAAGAGGGTCATGAAGAAAAATATATATTAGAGGCTTAATATGGAAATGGAAAAATAAGGAAGAGGGTGGGATATTGCATGCGAGAGTTTTCGCGCTGGTAAGCTAGTTGATTTAAATTCTGAAATTGTTAATGTTATAATTATTAGGTTTTAAACGCGCCCAGGAATTTCGTTACACGATTCATTTTATATCAATAAACTAAATGTAAGACTGAGAAGTTCCTTTTCTACTGCACCATGTGCAAGAAAAAGACCATTCCATGTCCCCCTTAATAGTGTTTTCACTATAATCGCAGTTACTTGTAATATTAATTCGTATTTAATTATTGAATAAAAATATATATTATTCGAATCTTAATTTTAACATCATCAATTACCGCAGACTTAATTAAATTCCTGGTATTTAAGCGTACCAGGATGTCTTCACCCTGGTACATAGTATCTTCATTAAAATCCTGGTAAAAGTGCCAGGATAAAAGGCCAGGCAAATGAACCTGCCACGTCTGGCAAAACTGAACAGGCGATTCGAGCTGTCATGCGGGATATTCGTTGACTTTGGAGAATTCTTTGAGAATGCGTCGTAAGAAAATTCTGAGAGCTGGTTGAGATTTTATGTTCTTTCTCCAAACATTAAAAGCAACATTTTCGAAGAATTCAGTGAAGAATCGTGATAAAATAGATTCTTCAAAAATGTTTTAATACCAGATCACGATCAACACGACAAAATGTAAACAACGAAATTGTAATTTCTGATTGTTTTCTTTACATAGTTTGCTTTTCCGAAGAATTCTTAACAACGCTGAAATTTTGAAATATCATGCTTGTGACTAAAGAGCCGTTCAGATTTAATAGAGACGGATTTGTTTCATAGAACGTATAGTAACTCATTCATGAACAACAATTCAATAACTGTTTTTATTTGGTGAAATAAAAACAATTTAGAAAATATCTTAACCCCAGAACGCAACTTTCTCTTCTGGTTGTTTTCATGTAAGACACGAAATCTCTATTTTTTTTTAATTCGACATTCGCCCGAAGGGAGGCACAGTAGTTAAAAGTTCAAATGCACTGAAAAATTTAATTTGATTTTAAAATGTGAATTTACTATCGTTTCCTTATAAACATTCAACCAATATCAAGATGAAGAAATATATATTTTTTGAAAACTTAGAAAGACTAAAATGGACACTTGAAATGTTCTGTTTCCTCTTTTCTCACCTCTAATTTCTTAGGCAGAGGCGAAGCGATGACTAGAACAAACTAAAAAATTATGAGTCAAACATATTCATAATTATTTTTAATATTCATAATGTAATATTCATCTTAAAATTGAAGGTTTAATCAAAGTGAGAAAAATAATATCATTCTTCAAATGCAACGAGTAGTTTTTGTTTTAAATGTTTTAATTATGAATTGTAAAATTTTTACATATTTCGTCCCAAAATGTCTTTTATACTTCAATAAATTTATAATAAAAATACTAATACTAGTACTACTACTAATAATAATAGTAATAACAACAATAATAATGCAATACATATTTATAGCACTAGAAATAATACAACTACAAGATGTAAGTGAATACAAACCATTTAAAAATAAATGCATTTTTTACTATAGAAAACATCTTTATCTTCATAATTGACAGAAAATAATTTCTCGCAAGAATTACGTGAATCACAATCATTCGGATGCAGTAAAAATATACAAGTCTGGAGTGAAAAGCTAGTTGAAAATAATATATTTATTAAAACCATAACCGCGTCATTCAGAACCCGCCATCCGACGAGGATACAAATTTGAGTGGCTTTTGTCTGCAATTCGTGGGGAACCACAGCAGTTACTGGTACCTACATCAACAGACGAATCGTTAAAAATCACAACAAGATAAGATTTAGCAATAAGATTTAAATAACCTGTAATATATCTCATTTGCTTAAAAAAGGAATTTTGAAAAAGGAAGGAATGAAGAAAGAATCTTAAGTAAAGTTGGAAGATCATACTATATTGAATGATATTTGGTTTGGGAGTTAATGAAAAAATCACTTATCCTACTCCCGTGCAGAGGCACGTTTTGATGTCAGGGGCAGGGCGACAACCTGCAGCGCACGCTAGCACGAATGGTTGAATCGGCAGGCGCTCCGACCCCAGCCGGTGGGAAACACAACTGACTGAATTCAATATGACTGCTTAGAAATAGACGTACGTACAAATTTAGCATCACTTATCTAATAAAATTAATAACAAATAAGAACTAGATGGGCAAAATTCTTACACTCTGGGACAATATTCACTGTAAACGACGCAATTTTAATAAAATATCAACTTTTTTGAATTGTCAGTTTATTTAATTGAGTTTGATAAATACAAATAAATGGAAATAATATCATAGAAATTCAAAGATGTCTCTTATATTTTTATTTTATCAAATGTCAAAGGACTACATCAATATTTGTTAACAAAAACTTACGTTACTTTTCGGCATTTGTTTTTCATTCGTAGAAATTCTTGCAAATGACAACTCACAACTAACTACTTAGATTGTAAAGCAAATATTGCTATGTTTAGCTTTCATTAGAGAAGATCTTTATCAATTTGTAAAGTAGCCAGTCCATCACAGGCATGTTGGGTAACCACTCCGCCACAGGCCGTGCAGTATGAAAAGGTGCTCGATCGTGTTAAAAGATAAAATTGCCATCGAATTGCTCTTCAACAGTGGAAAGCAAGAATGTGTTTAAAACATCAACGCAGGCCTGTGCCGTGACAGTGCCATGCAAAACAACAAGTGGTGCAAGACCCCCCTTCCATGAAAAACACGACCACACCATAACACCACCGTCTCCGTGTCCGGATTAGTGTGATGAGTTTTTTACAACCTCATTACCCAGTATCATAATTTGATGAGCTTCCATTAAGGATTATATAAAATCTTACTTTCAAGGTGATTTGATAAAAAACTAACGCACAAAATGCTTTTAAAAATTTTAATTATAACTTTTTTGCCTTTTTTTCAAGTCACTGTAAACAGATACAAAGAAGCGTCCAAGAAATTTGAAGCGTCCAATAACGTGGTTTTTCAGAGGAATGCGACTCCGTCTACTCAATAGTGCTTCATAAATTGCCACGTTGCGTCTTGTTGAAGGCGCTTGAAAATGAACAAAGTTCTTTGTCTAGGTTTCCGTGTTCCTCTCCATGTTGGAAGAGCTCTTCCTGAACGACATGTTGTCTTATAACCAACTGAAATAGGAAAGGCCTTAACGTATACAATACTAACAAATTAATAAATAGTAATGTTGATACCAAATTGTATTAGAACATAAAAATTTTAAAATGGTTTGTGCGTGACCTTTTTCAATATTTCAATGGAATATACTTCATTTTAGTCATTAATAGGCAAACGTTCTTCCATTTATGCTACAGGCAATAATTTTTGAGAAAAAATGAAAAAGTCATTACCTTATGTGGCGTCATAACAGTCGCCTTGTACAAAATTATTTACGCGCATTTCAGAGACTTGAAATGCACATGGGAATACGTTGCGGGCGTGTGTTGAAGGGACGTTTCGCAAATTAAAAGTGCTATATTTGGGCGACGAGAAAACTTCCGGACGTGCGCTGCCACACGGGCAGCCTTGTGAACCCCGTCGACATGCTGGCCGGAGAAATGCGGCTGGCGGAAGCGGCGATATGACGCAGTTCCGGAGCCAGGCCACAAGGTATATATAAGACGGCCCCAGAAGAAAACTCTTTCTTCTGGTTCTGGGGCTCGTCCGTAGGTCGTCGTGGGTGGTGCGGCTCGTGGTACGCCGAAGTGCTGGCTACGGAGGCAAGAGGATGAAGCCGGCGCGCACGCGTCGTGACGTGAGGGATTTCAGGTGTTGGTTCACATTGTGAATAAATATTCAATATTTAACAACCGTTCACGTATGTGTATTCGTGTAAGGCCCCCGGCCATGACGCCACACCTAGTGCGGATACTTTTAATCACACAGTGCAAGTTCCATGGCGCAGCCGATCAGGGCGATTGGCGTCGCGAGCTAAACGCAGTTACGCGCCGAGAGATCGCAGCAGCGTCGGCGGGGACAGGGGAGGGGCACGCGGACGCGCTGGCCACTTTATTGCATTCCGAGAGCGATGCATGCCGCCCGCCCTTCCCCCCCCCCGCGGGGTGGGGGAGCGACTTCCGGCGCCAGCAACCCCCCCCCCCTGGGGATCGGTTCGCAGGGCTAGCGCCTCACGCGACTTCCGGCGGAACTCCAAAGGATCCGAAGCACAATTTACTCTTCTTGTTTGCAAGTACAACCGGGCGATTTTTACTCGTTTACGAATGCGAAAACGAGAGGTTGTCGAAAGATATCTTGGTGAGCACTTTGGCCTGTGTGATTGATTGATTTTGACGGAGGGCTGTAGAGATGATTTGTTTTCCTTCATCGAAATGCAAATATCTTCGCGGTTTCTCTTTTTTTATTGTGACAATATTCACCATGCCCCTAATATGACGATGCAAAAATGGTGGAAAACGTGCATCTTGATATTACATTAACGGAACTTCATAGAAAAACTTTAATTATTGCCATGTGTTTAAATTAAAACTATCTTCTTGCGTTAAAGTTTTTAAGTTGCTCTTGTCATAGAAGTAATTACGTTTGTTTAAGCAGAAATTTAATTGACATTTGCAAAATTTACTTTAATTTTTTAATTTAGACTCATTATTTATCGTTATTTTTTCCTCACTTCAGTATCAGGTTTTATTTTTCCGCTTGTAAAAATATGATGAGATTTTCTCCTCCCAAAGTGAATAGTTTCACACTTCAAGGCACAAAGCTTCCCAGAAGTTGGAAGTACCGAAAGAAGAAAGTATAGTCCGCAGAGACTCCTCTTCGGGCGAAGTTAAGCAATCGGTGAGTCAAGTAATGAATGGATGGGCCGTTTGCACAGCGCCTGTGTTTGGGCTGCGTGGGAGGCGCGAGGCTCCTGCAAGAGCCTTGCGCTTCTCCGCCGCTGCAACACGCGAGTCACGCCAAGCGCGCTCGCCCGCCCTCCGCCCCGAGGAGTGATGGCGAATTTTAGCATAACATCGATTCATAAACAAAAGGTTTTCGATGTCAATGAAAACACCGACAAACACATCGATATTTCAAATATGATGAAACATATCCACGTTTCAAATACGATGAAAGATATCGAAGTAAAATATCCTGATTCTAATGTAATACTAAGACATCAGTGTTATTTTAATGTATATTCCGCCTTAAATTTTACAGTCATCTTATTTTTCTAATCAATATTCTATGCAGCCAAGGTTAAAAAATGCAGCTTAACGATATTATTACGTAAAAAATAATAAGAAGGTAAAATACTGAAATGAATTTGCAAATAGCACACAGTTTCGTGTCGTCTGGGGACAACAGTGGCAGTTGCGAATGGCTGTTGATTCCGAGAAATCCACATACAAATTAGATACTGGAAATTTTATTTGTATGAAGAGAAATTGTTTTTGAAGACATTGATGTTTCTGTGAAATCGTTTTCTGTGAAAAATAGCTCAAAATTCCGCATTTTCAGAAACGCTCAAACGCTATTCTCTCATACATGGCTGCAAATTTTTTCTTGAAACTTTTTTAACGGATAGTGCTAATTACACTCTTTAATATGACGTAAAGTTTATTTTGAAGTATTTTTTTGTTTTTTCCAAAATTTTTATAATTGTAATTTTTTTGAAAGATCTCTAACATCTTTAATATGCACATTACCAGAAATTTGTAATGATTATTACATTTGTGAGTGTAAGTGCTTCAAATAACTTTAAATAAAGTATTTTGAAAACTAACATTTTCTGTGAAAATGAGCTTCAAATTTCGCATTTTTAGTAGCGCTAAAACGCAATTTTCTCTTAAACGGCACATAATTTTTAAAAGAAAATTGCCATTTATGACTAGGTTTTTGTGTTCTTCAATTTCTAAAATGAATATTTTCGTTCTACCATTAGGAAAACAAAAAATTCAGAAAATGATAAAAAATGTGATTTTGGCGGTGAAAATGTGCGTGCCGGTCTACCGGCATGTGTGGTAGTGTAGTGTAAGTGTGTGTGTGTGTGTGTGTGTAAGAGGTAAAGATAGGACAAGGAAGAGGAAGGAAACATCGCGCACAGTCCGTGGCCCGTTTGTTAGGGTACTGCCCTGGCATTCGCCTGGTGTTGATCGGAGAAACCACGGAAAAGTACCGATCAGAGCAGCGGACCGCTTCAATTCTCCTCAGACAGTGACTGAATTCGACCTAGCTGACGATCTAGTGTAGAAATCCTTCCATAGTAGAGACTCGCACACACTACCCGATCAGATGCACTGCACTGACATCAGTTGACACACTCAGCCACCATTCTAGGTTAATAAGAATCTAAAAAAGGAACAACAGAATTCAAATTGATCATAAATTCTACTCCATATTTGAAAGGAAAATCAGACGAGTATTTGCAGTACGAGGAACAACTTTAGTTAATATAAGTAAAACTATTTCAAGACCCTCCTTTGCTATGAAAATGAGATGAAACACTTAAAACTGCAGATTAGAAACAAGTATATATTTTTTTGTTTTCTAATTTATTCCTTCAATGTCCAGATTTCGTCTTTTTTATCCTTTGTACTAAGCACTACTGTTATACTAGGGTTTTTATTTCTTGGCGCGTGGGGTCTTGTTTTCATCGATGAAATATCTCACGGTATTTTGCGTCGTTCTCAGTTGTACCGCCAGGAGTCGCAAGATCGCGACTGTATCGAGCAGACCTGGCGATCGTGCGACTCCAAGCGGCACGATCGAGAACGTCGCGAAATACCGCAAGATATTCCATCGAGAAGACAGGCTCCCATGCGCCAAGAAATAAAAGCCCAAGTATACAACCTGCTTAGGGCACGCGCTGTTGGTTGAAATTGTGCGGGCGCGCGCGTCGTGGAAGGGGCCGGGCGCACTGTGCGAGTGCCGCGGGCGAGGATCGATGCCGCGCCCTGCGCTAGCGATGCTGAAGCCGCCGCGCCGCCCACGCGCCGCCTCAGCCTCCGCCCGCTAATGGCCTCTGTAGGCGCTCCGGCGCACGCCCCGCCCACGGCCCCGCCCACGCCGCGGCGCTCCTCTTCGCTCTCCTCCTCTGCCCCGCCCTCGCCGTCCCCCTCTTCCCTCCGCCCTCCGACAGTCTCCTTTGCCCTCCACCCTCCGACAATCTCCTTTGTCCTCCGACATTCTCCTTTGCCCTCCGACATCCTCTTTTGCCCTCCACCCTCCAACAGTCTCCTTTGCCCTCCACCCTCCGACAATCTCCTTTGTCCTCCGACATTCTCCTTTGCCCTCCGACATCCTCTTTTGCCCTCCAACCTCCGACATTCTCCTTTGCCCTCTACCCTCCGACATTCTCCTTTGCCCTCCACCCTCCGACATTTTCCTTTGCCCTCCGACATCCTCTTTTGTCCTCCACCCTCCGACATTCTCCTTTGACCTCCGACATTCTCCTTTGCCCTCCACCCTCCGACATCCTCTTTTGCCCTCCACCCGCCGACATTCTCCTTTGCACTCCGACATTCCCCTTTGCCTTCCACCCTCCGACATTCTCCTTTGCCCTCCACCCTCCGACATCCTCTTTTGCCTTCCACCCTTCGACATTCTTTTTTGCTCTCCACCCTCCGACATTCTCCTTTGCCCTTCACCCTCTGACATCCTCTTCTGCCCTCCACCCTCCAACATTCTCCTTTGCCCTCCACCCTCCGACATTCTCCTTTGCCCTCCACCCTCCGACATCCTCTTTTGCCTTCCACCCTCCGACATTCCCCTTTGCCCTCCGACATTCTCCCTTGCCATTCGCTCTCGCCCTCCTATTTTCCCCTCCACAATCGCCCTCATCCTTTTCCTTCCAACCTCCTTCTTCTCCGTTACCCTCCGACTTCGCCCTCTCTTTTATCCTCCCGTTTCGTCTTTAGCTTGCCCTCATCGGTTTCTTCATCGATGTGTTTCATTGCGGAGAGCCATCAGTTGAATCACTCGTCCTATTAATCAACCGATGTCCAGTCTTTGCTTCATCTGACATTTAGACTTTGACAAAACGCTCCTAAATTTTCGCGATGGAAATCTCATGCAAAAAATGGATTTTCTGTATTTGATTGATTCTAACTTGACAATTTTAGATTAGAAAATTGTGTGATTGTAAATTTAAAAATATGCTCTCTCACAGTAGAGACAATTAGAAAACTATGATATTTTGACTAAGAACTATATGGGTGTTTTAATCCTCAGACACAAAACAATTACAAAATTTTCATTAACAAATAAAATATACAAGTAATGTGAAGGTGCTGCTATTATTGTACTATACAGGCCAGGAACGTCTCTTAGCAGTGGCACCTTGGTGCTTGCGGCAAAAATTGTGTTGGTAGCAGTGGGTCACAAAATAAAACATAAATACCGCACCCACTACAATCATGTAAAATACTGGAAATGTTGTTCCATTCACTTGTTTTCCAGCGATTTGTTTGCTAGCATCATCACTGGCATTTTTAATAGGGGGCTCTGACTCGGTCTCGGTGCGGACAGACCCTCCTGGCGCGCTGCATTTATAAGTACAAGAAAAGAAGATAAAATGAATGTCTCCCCGCAGTGGCACCTTGCTGCTTGCAACAAAAATTTGTTGGTAGTAACATGTACCAAAAGAAAATGTAATTACCGTACCCACTACAATCATAACCGATGCCGAAAGTGTTGTCCCCTTCATTTGTTTCCCAGCTATCTGTTTGCTAGCAACATCACTGGCACTTTTAATAGGGTACTCTGACTCGGCCCAGTGCGGAGAGACCCTCCTGGCACACTATATTAAGGACGTCCTGCATACAATTTCTCTTTGCGGAAGCAGGAAACTTGTGAGCCAGAGCAGTCTGCCACCTGCTTTCCAAAGCAAAGAAAATAAGTTCCTTCGCATTATTCCCCCCCATCCGTATCCATCCACTCTGCCGCTCGCCCATCTGTCCGCTCGACGGCGCGTTCGCCCGCTCCGCGCGGCCCATCCATTTGCCCCCTCCCCTCCCCCGGCCCCGCCCCTTTCCCCTTCCTCCCTCCCTTCCTCCCTCGCGCGCCGCCCAGAGGTCCCTTTCGGGCGAGGGACGTCTGACGTTTGCGCCATCAATCCCTCTCTCGGCGATTAACTCAATCGCACTTCGACTAGTTATCGCGGCCCAGCACGCGCTCCTGCAGCGCGAAACCTCGCACTCCCAATTCGAGGGCGAATGATAAGATGAGATCAAACCGGCTTAGATCGGTCAGGGCGTCCATGGGTGTCCCTGCAGTCACTCTGACCGGGTGATTCTGAGGTTCGAGTGTTGATGGTGGCAGGATTTTCGACAAGATGATATTTGAATATTTTTTTCTTCAATTATTTATGGATAGGAGGGAGGCTTTACAAGAACGGCGCGAGTCTCATTTACGTTGAACTCTTTGAATTTTACAAAAGGGAAAATTTAGTTTTAATGAGAGAAAGCATGTGCTGTTGTAGCACTACTAGTTTTGCAGCGTCATTGCTTGGGTTCAGCCAGCATTTACATTTCAACTTCTGCCTGGGGACTGCACATTCACAATCTAAACAATGTAAATTAGTAAACAATAACAATATAACAAATGTTACAGACGGACAGACGGACGGACAGGCAGACATTTTGCCGTCAATCAATTTCTCGTTTCAATCTTTCTCATTTCAATCAAATGAAGGATGCACAAAACATGGATTCTGGCTACACTACGTGGTAGAGGAACTTGTTTTCTATATTTAGCCACTGGATTTATCCATTTTTTCCTTACCAGGGACCAACAATAAGAGATTTTGTGTCAAAAATTCGCCGTTTTCCGGTTCACGATTACAATAATTTATCTTCTTACAAAGTAAAATATGGACATTCGTGCAAACAAAGGAATGATAAATGAGACATGTGCGTACCGGGATTTATTGGAAAATTTTATAAGTATTTCAGAGTATTATATATTTTCATAATTTTGGTGTTATTTATCAGTGTAGATGGCCACAGTCATGCAACGAAAGGAAATCTTGGTATAACCTCGTATGTTTGTATGTACAAATACGTTTATGTGAAGAATTTTGTGAAATTTTTAAATATTATTATTTTGGAAAGGCTGCGTTCACCCCGAGATTTACTTATTTATATCAAAAACAGTCGAATTTGTGTGTCATGGGAGTAATACTCTAATTCCGGTCGGAACTAACGGAATATTTTAACAAAGGAAACACTGTGATTGAAATCCCCCCGTAACTACTTAAAACTAATATTATACAGTAATGTATGAATTTCATTACAGCGGGACAGTTCAATAACTTACAAATATCAGTCTTGAAAACTTTTGAAGACTATACTTACGGTTCTGCCCCACACTTTCGCTTAATTTTGTTTGTCGTAATCTGCCATTTGTGGTATCATGGCAAAGGAACGAAAAATTAAACGTCGACTTGGATGCAGAGAACGCTTCTTCCATCCGCTTGCGCCGAACAGGGCGGGGAGTGGGGGCGGGGGTGGGGGCGGGGGCGGGGGTTGGCATTAGGAGCCCCGTCGAATGGGCGCGCGCAGGCGAAGTGATCGTCGGGGGTGGGTGGGGAGGAGTGGGGGTGGGGATGAGGGTGGGAGCGCTCCCAAGGTTCAAGGGCGCGCCGCACGCGAGGCGCCGCAACGTGCTTCCTCTTTCTTCTATTTGTTACTTCCGCCGGCAATTGCAACTGATAACTGTATTTATAACTGGTGGCTGCTCTCTTTTTCTTTGTTCTATTTGCTACTTACGACAGCAATTGCAACTGATAACTGTATTTATAACTGGCGACTGCTCTCTTTTTCTTTGTTCTATTTGTTACTTACGACAGCAATTGCAACTGATAACTGTATTTATAACTGGCGGCTGCTCTCTTTTTCTTTGTTCTATTTGTTACTTACGACAGCAATTGCAACTGATAACTGTATTTATAACTGGCGACTGCTCTCTTTTTCTTTGTTCTATTTGTTACTTACGACAGCAATTGCAATTGATAACTGTATTTATAACTGGCGGCTGCTCTCTTTTTCTTTGTTCTATTTGTTACTTACGACAGCAATTGCAACTGATAACTGTATTTATAACTGGCGTCTGCTCTCTTTTTCTTTGTTCTATTTGTTACTTACGACAGCAATTGCAACTGATAACTGTATTTATAACTGGCGACTGCTCTCTTTTTCTTTGTTCTATTTGTTACTTACGACAGCAATTGCAACTGATAACTGTATTTATAACTAGCGACTGCTCTCTTTTTCTTTCTTCTATTTGTTACTTGCGTCGACTGCTGGTGGGCAATTGTAATTGATAATTATTTGTAACGGACAGCTGCTCTCTTCCTCTATGCTCTACTTGTTACTTGTTGGGCGATTGCAATTGATAACTGGATTTGTGTCAATTGTGAATTCAACAACTAATCAATATTAAGTTAGCGTAAACAGATTACCATAAACTTCAAAATAATAAAGGGGCTAGATATAGAAGAAAATGATTGAAAGAACACCTCTGGAAATAGGTGGCAAACCTAAAGAAAGTATTTAAAACATGAAAGAACCAATGACAAGTTGACTTGCAAAAATTAACAATTTTAGCATAAGTAGTGGGAATGCATAGTCTATCGAAATATTTCCTCGTCCGTCAGTAGGGATTGTGCTAGCCATAGCATTATCCTTGATTTGAACCAGCTCTCCAGTCGGGGCAAAAAAATCCGCCACATCGGGGCTCGAACCCTAGCAGGTTCACGGGTTTCGGCGATGGATTTGGTTTGTTTAGCAGTGCAATTGCTGCACGCTTTAATCAACACGTTTCAATCGTTTCCAATCGATTGCACATTTTGGTGGAAGCAACGATGCGAGAGCCAGCAATATTTACTACTAGCTGAAGTCACCTAGCGTTGCCGGGGTATTTATTTATCACCATCGTCTATCAGACAGGGGCCTTCCGCTTGCTCATGGACAGCGTGATAGCTTTCCGTGGTGCGATCCCGGGTTAGATTCTCTGTCGAGGAAAAAATAGAGTTGTAGCTCTCTAATACAATTGTCTCAGTTTCTGTAGTTGTGTGACGAAAGGCCAAGGTCATAGGAAAGGAAAAGGTCATATAGGCCAAGTAAAGGGTGAAGGGAATGCGTTATTCTCGCCACATGCCTTCCTTACGTCCAGGCATGGATAATAAATAGGGAACGGAATTAATTTTAATAAAAAAGGCAAAATATATACATATATAATACGTACTTATTTTTTCCAAAAGATATAAGAAAGAATAGAAAATAAGTAAAATAAAAATTGATTACTGTGTTTACAATTATTCTGTACAAACATTTTCCGAGCACAGAACGTACATGATCAGATCTTAACAAGAAATCGGAGTGGCTGAAAGTAGATTCTATCTCTACAAAAGTAATTGAACACTAGATTGCACCACAAAGAAAAATAGGAGATTCACCATGAAGAATTTTATTCGAAATATAAAATAATATATTACAATGTTTATGAGGATTCGGTGTTCAAGACAGCAGTAGTAACGTGTAGCCAGCGATGAACTTTGGGGGAAGGGGTTAAAGGGAATATACCCCTCATAAATCAAACAGCGGGGTGAGACGATTTCCTGATTAAAATATTTGTTAAGTTTCCGATCGAGTAACGATGTGCTGTTTGAAACGTTAGCAAGCATGTGTTTAAAATTACTTTTCTTTACAGAAATGCGCTCCTCCTTAACTCCAAGTTTGCAGTAAGAGTTAGTGGTAATCGGGAGAGAGGGGTAAGTATGACAATTCGTGGAGAAGATTTGGTAGTCACAGAAGCATAGCAGAATAACATTTGATTTGTAAAAAAAGATGATTCCGTAATATACAGCAATCCCTCAACATTCGCGAAAGTTAGGTTCCCCCAAAACCTGGCGAATGTTAAATCCAACCAATTTAATTATACCAATCAAATACAACGTTCTTTTAGTTATTCTGTTATGCAATTTTATAATTAGATGACTAATTATAAATGTGAAAAACTTGTGAATGTTTGAATGAATGAAGCTGAACGTCCTCAGTCTTCTCACTAAACAAATTGCACAATGTATCTTTTTATTTAATAATACATTAATTTTCTCGTTGTATGTATATTAAGTATGTTGAATAAAAGTCGTATCCATTATATATTTGTTTCAGAATAATCTCAGTATTTTAATTTAAACATTAAATTTAATGTACAACACATTAATATCGGTTTAATTTACAAGGTACATAACGTTTAATGTAGTCCTACATTAAATCTACATTGATTTTAATTTTAACATTAAATTTAATGCACAAACACATTAAAATCGCTTTAACATACACGGTACAGTAAATTTAATGTACTGCAGTACATTAAATCTACATTGATTTTAATTTACACATTATATTTAATGTACATGTACATTAATATAGTTTTAATGTACACTGTACATTAAATTTAATGTGAAAAACTGCATTAAACTACATTAAATTTAATGTAATTTCTGACAGTGTGCTTTAACCCATGGACGCGAGGCCGGATCGCTGCTTACCGGCTATGGCCCATAACGGGCCGACGAGCCGAGTACAGACAAACAGAGAAGTCGCCACGTTCTTTCCGTCTTCTTCCCGCTCCGCCTCTCTCTTTCGATATCCGCGCTGCGCTGAGCGTTCCCCGCCCCCTTCCGCTCCTCTTTGCCCCCCACCCGTGGGCTCCGGCTGGCCCTGTTCCACTTAGCCCCTGCCAACCCGTTCCGCACTGCCGCTTCGCGATTCCTACATTGATTGATTGTTCGTTATTCCGCGCGCGTCACCTACAGAGCTCGTTAGTCCCGTAAGTGCAGTGCGTATGTTTTCATCGGGAGGTGGCGATGTTCTTTTCCCCGCTGGATGGCGAGATCCGGCGCCGACCAGTGGGGGTTTCCCCAACCAGGTATCTCCCACTAGCGGGATACGCTCCAGCCAGTATAAGCTCTAAACCCCCGACCGGTCTCCCGGCATGTGTGGTAGTGCATGTTAGTGTAAGTGTGTGTGTAAGGGGTGTGGATAGGACAAGGAAGAGGAAGGAAAGATCGCGCGCGATCTGTGGCCCGTTTGTTACGGTACTATTAGAAATCTTCTTCAGACAGAGACTGAATTCGACCTAGCTGACAAACTATTGTCGAATATCCTGCCGCCGTGGAGACTCGAACCTAGGACTTCCCGGTCAGATGGACTGCAGTGACATCAGCTGATGCACTGAGCCTTCTCTCCCAGTCGATTCCTAGATGCACTGCGGATTATATTAAACAAAATTTTAAAAAAGTGATGGAATTTAGAGACAAAAGTATCATGTTGAACTAGTCCAATTAAGTTGTATCAGGACCGAAAAGTTCATGGAAATCGGATTATTGGTTGAAATTTTTTTTACAGAAAATACATTTATTTCTTTTATAACGAAGATATTTCATCCCATACTCGGTACTGTATTAACTAAAATACCAATCTCTTCACCAGCGTTTGAACGATAGTTTATGACGACAGGATCTGTGCAAATGTATTCATATTTACTCAAGCCTTGTAAGTACACAATACATAGTTACAAAATATTGGTATTTTATTTTACGTTATTTTAAAACATAAATATTATATATGTAATTAAATAATCCTATTCTGACGCAAAGACTACATGGAAGTACTCTCTTCTGAAATAAAGTTGAGATATAAAATCAACATTTTCATAGTTACGTTATTCATTCACTCGAATAATTTATTCACAAACGCTCCCACAGATCAAACGACCATTGTGCAAAATCAAAAATTAAACTGTAGTCAACCATTTATATAACGACTGAATGAGAGATAACTATCGCTTCAATTGTCCTCCCAGCTCTAATGAGCAAGTTATGTAAACGTTCAATGGCAGGGACGGTGATAGTGGAGGACTTCGTACGAGCTCTACGAGAAAGGAAATTCAAAATGGGAAAAGGAGTTCAAATACACGCGGTTCAGAATTGGTTTGAAACGCTGAGTACACAAAAGCAGTTTCTTAAGAATAGTATTTTCAATCTAATTCGTGACAACTTGGATAAACTATGAAGATAAATGTCTTAAGAATTTTCTTTCATATTTAGTACATCAATGAGTTGTACTACTTGACATCAATTAATTCAGTAATACTAGAAAGCTCTTCAATCGACTTTAAACGGTGCTTTATCTTTAAATGTTCTTGTATGAGAAATATATTCGATGATTTACTGCATTTATTTACTTTACAGTTTTATGTATTTATGTTTGATGTTCCGTTCAACTTGCGAGGATATACATATTTTTTAAACTGGAAATCAGGATGGTAGAAAAGAAAGAGATAGTGTAGAAAATCGGATTTTGTTAACTTTAAATTACATTGCTTCTTTATGATTTAAAACATCTTGTTGCTTTGAACAAGTAATCACAAGCGTAAAATTTCATTGCGTAAAACTGTATGGACAAGCGATTATATTTTTCGAAAGGAAACGTTTAAAATACTGAGTTTTGTTTTTAATTAATTAAACATTCACAGTAATGGTTAACTGCAGGTTAATTTTCTATATTGAAATAAATAATATTTTTTTATAACGATCTCATTGTTTACCCATTGTCGTAAGTCATGTTATTTACATATTTCGAAAATTCCATTCAGTGTCGGTGAAAGGAAAATATTTTGTTCCAATGAACTTTTTTTTAACACACATTGCCATCATTCATATTTAGGAAACTTTGCTTCCTAGATCCTTTAAACCAGTTTTCTGTTCCCCATAGGGGCTATGTTTCCACCCACGTAGGAGTTTTCTGTGACATGTTGAAAATTTAACTCATATTCTTTAGTCTTTAGCTATCCAACTCCGAAGCGAAGATCGTCAGATATTCAGTTTGCTGGTTTCTATGTTAAAATTTGGGTGTTTAATAATTGACGCAATTTTATTGCACGATTTTAAGTCTTTTGTTTGTTAACAAAAAGTTTGCAACATTAGATTTACACTTTTATAGAACCGGGTATATAATACACACAGTTCGGAGCTAGGTCGTTCAAAGTGAGAAATATGATATTCACTTTCAAACAATGAATTACAATTCGCAGAATATTTTCACGGGTTCAACTAATACATATGTATTTAGTTAATTAATGCTAGACCAGCAAGCCCAAATGTTTTTAATTGATTTTTTTAAAATAATCATCAATTTGTTTGGTTTTGAGAAATTCAAGAGTCACAAAGGCGAAAGTTTGTCACCATTAGCGCACCATTATGAAGAATTACGTAACACATGAAAGGAAAGAAACACATTAAATTATTCGAAACATTGTCAATTGTTAAGTATGATTGACATTGTAAAACTAGTTTTAGAGCACAGTTATAATTCTTTTAAAAACTAAAAGCAATTAATTGTATAATTTAGTGCAGAATTTGTCGTTTGGTATTGAACAATGGCATACAGATACATTTATTTTCGTATATTAACATTCATATGCACACTGAATACTGTTATCTCAATTTTGCACACCCAAAAACTGATCCCAGCAGAAAATGGGACTACCGCTGGCTGGCCAGTTGCTAACAAGATAATCGTGGTCACAGTTATAAAATATCATGTTCACACAGACATAGGCATTATTTACGCAGCTCGAAATCCATTATGCGATCATTATAAAGCGGGGAGCCATCCGCGAGAAAATAATGTTGCAGCACACGCTCATTCTTCCTTTCCGTGATTCCAAAAAAAAAAAAAATCTCTCGTCCTCCATCTCTATCGAATTACTCGTGATGAACGTGTGGTCCAGGGTGGCTGTTTTCTCGCCGCGTTTTCGTTTGTTTTATTTCGCGACACGAGCGCCCTCCCTCCCCGACGGCGAAGCGCGTAAACAGCGCCCTTGGCCGCGGCAGCGCCGGCATTCGTCGACGGTCGCAGGGGCGGGGGAGGGGGCGGAGGAGGGGGAGGGGGCGTGCGTCACACGCGGTCACACGACCGGTGAGTCACCGTCAGCGAGTTTACGACCCCGCCCGCCGCGCCGCGCCGCGTCGTGTGACCAGATGGCAAAACGGTGGCCAAAACCTCGAAAATAAAAGTGCATTTTGGGAACTTCTTCTGACCATCCTACTCGAAAGAGAAATGTTTCGTACGTCCGTTCTGAAAGTATGGAGCCTGTACTGCGGGTTTTCTAACTTTGCCCCTCAAGGCCCGTCTTCGCGATGGAATATGTCACTGTCTTTGTCAGTCGTGCCGCTAGATGTCGCATGATCGCGATCGTATCAAGCAGAGCTTGCGATCATGCGACTTCAACCAGTAACCAGTTTATAAAAATCGCACTATTATCCCTGTCCCTGCTGGGTGCTGTGGAAGCTTGAAGTTGGAATACGCGGTCATCGCTGTTGTGGCGTCAGAGGAGATAGGTCGTGGTTTCTAATGTTTATAAAAACGTGCTCTAAATTATTTTTTACTATACTTTTCAATCATTGATGTTCCTGTTGGTGGTAAGTAAAACAAAAAATATGTTAATTTAATGTAGATTACAATAATGTGTATTTAAAGTCATATGGTATAAAACATAACTAGCATAAAAGTTATATATATATATATATATATATATATATATATATATATATATATATATATATATATATCAGAATATATCACCTCAAAATTTATAGAGAAATTTAGCTTATTTAAAGTTCATTCAATTAAAGGAAAATGTAGCTGCGTATTGCCGCAGATTAATGTTTTACGACAATTTTCCTATGAACGCGTATATCTCGCAGCGGCAACCTGCATTACTGAAATGAAACGAAGCATCCAGTCCGGGATTTTGTATTAATATACACATTTATTAGTACAAAATCGGGATTAGTATTGAAATCAGCGCCCTCGAAGACCCCTAGGCAGAACTTCGTTACTAATTTCGATGTCATTTGAGGTTTTGGTCACGTTTTCGCCATCTGGTCACACAGTGCGCGTCCTGATGGCGCAACGAGCGCTGGTCTCGAACGGCGACGCCTCGTCCCGTGCTCCCGCCCCTGGTCTCTCTCCCCGGCTGCTGCGCTTGCGAGGAGGGATGCTCGGGCGCTCGGGGCGGGCGGTGCAGGACGATGCGAGCGGAGGGGAATGGGACCAGCAGCAATGTCGCGGTTGCGAGAGCAACGACGCGATAACGCACGGCGGACGAGAAGGCGGCCATCCGATCGGAATCACTGGGCTGGCGGAACGCGCTCGCAAGTAAGAGGCGGCTGGATGGGCAACCTGGCGTACATGGGCCGGCTGCGAAATAGGAGTGGGTGATGGGTGAGCGGAAAAATCTGCTAGAACGCCGCGGTGAAGAATAAGGCCCTTGAGTGGTACAACACCTAGGGCCGTATTCATAGTCGTCACTTATAATAAGGAAAACCTTAAGGGGTTCCTTATAACGTTTTTTCAATTCATAGTGGCAACTTATCCGCTTGCATAAGAAACTTCTTATAGCTATAAGGAAGGTCCAGCTTCCACTTATAGCTATAGGTGAATCGTCTCTTGGTGGGTTGAAAATAGTCGTAATGTAAAAGAAATGGAAATGGACTGCGATTTTGAACATTATAAAAATGTTTATAATTGCATTGTTCTTCGTAGCAACTATATTTACGTGATATGTACAACCCTCCGGAAACGCACAATGATCAAGAACATTTAAGAAAAGGTAGCGTTTCACCCGGACGAAATTATGTTTTGGTAAACGTTGGTGGCAAAAATCAGCGACAATTAATTGAGGTTTACCGATTTCCCACTATTTAAGACACTGTTTAAGTTACTACCACTATTTAAGTAATTATGCAGGTTAGGTTACCCCACGGATGCCTACGGACGCATGCATAAGAATAGTTCACGGCCAGCTTGATGGGACGTTTCAGGTAAGATTCAAGTGGCTGTGAACCACCCAATGCGCTGTTGCCACACGAGACGCTGCTAGCATTGTACTTATGTTAAGTATCGTCTATGAATACCAAATGTGCATAAGCATTTCCTTATCAAAAGTAACTTCTTATAGCTTAAGTATTTTCTTATTCCATAAGTGACGACTATGAATACGGCCCGTAGCCTATTGGGTTGTTGTATCCAAGTTCTCGTGTTCAAACTCGATCGAAGCCGTGGAGTTTTAAGGGCGAAAATATGTTTCGTATGCTTTCCTATGGAGAGGAAGAAAGCTGGCTGCTCCAGACTGTAGATTTACTGCATGTAAAAGATCCTCAAGCCTAAAAGAAGCCTCTGAGCTAAAATCAAATCACTTGTTTTGTCGTCCGAGTAATTCCGAGTTTTTCCGCTAGTGGTGAAAGGAGCGTAGCGATATTTCCGTGGTCTGACGAAAGAGCAGGCCTCATGGCCCAACTATCGCCACGTGAAATAAGGCATCAATTCAATTCCATGCAACCAGAAATCGGAGGAAGAGTGGTTCAGAGAACGTTCTGGGGGATGGAGAACGTGAGGCCCAGCTAGTCGGGAAGAGCCGTGAAGAATCGGTTGATTGATTGATTGATTGATTGTGATTCCCGGCGCGTCCACAAAAGGATATTAGCCCCGTACGTGTAGTGCGTGTTATTTCATTGGAAGATTGCGGAGATCTTTTCCCCACTGAATACCGAGATCCGGCGCCGACCTACCGTCGGCTAGCGGGATTTTGCCCTCAACCAGGTATCTCCCAACCGTGGGGCACTGCCCCAGCCGGGACAAGCTTTAAACTACCGACCGGTCTCCCGGCATGTGCATGTTAATGTAAGTGTGTGTGTAAAGGGTGAGGACAAGGATAGGACAAGGAAGAGGAAGGAAAGATCGCGCGCGGTCCGTGGCCCATTTGTTAGGGTACTGCTCCGGCATTCACCTGATGTTGATAGGAAAAAACACAGAAAATTACCGATCAGAGCAGCCGGATGCTAGAAATTTCCTCCAGACAGCGAGTGAATTCGACCTCGCTGACATGCTAGTGTCGAAAATTCTGCCGCCGTCGGGACTCGAACCTAGGAGCGGAGCCATCTCTCCCGGTTGTGAATCGGAAAAGTGAGAAACGAGACTGAAGGAAGGAAAAGCAGGCAAAACGGGAAGTGGAGAGAGTGGCGGCGGGCAGGGCAGTGGTGCGTGAAGGGCTGGATGCGTTGGGCAAAGCAGGGGAGAGCGGAACAGGAAGGGCGAGGGCGAAAGTAAGAAACGAGATAGAAGGAAAGGCAGGCAAAGCGGGGAGCGCTGGAAGTGGTGGGCGTGGCGGTGGGCAGGGCAGTGGTGCGTGAAGGGCTGGATGCGTAGGGCAAAGCCGGGGAGAGCGGAGCAGGAAGGGCGAGAGCGAGAGAGAAGAGCGCCCGCCGAACAATCGCGGCGCCAGCGGCGAATCAGCGCGCGCGCGCTTCCGAAAGATAACGCCCGGGAAGATAACATTGAAGCCGCGAGCGCGCAGTAAAGCCACGGGCGCGCGTTCGCAGCGGGTGGGCGCGCCAAGGCGCATGCGCCGCCGATCGGCACCCGCATCCCTTTGGTTTACGCGCTTTATTATTGCCCTCGCGAATTATGGTCCCTTGTTTCAACAGGATGGTCACAGGAACCGCGGAATTTAAAGGTTGTGAAATTCGATTGGAGCATTGAGTTATGGATGTTTCGTTTCAATAGGATGGTCACTGGAACCGCGGAAATTAAAGGTTGTGAAACCCGATTGGGGCATTCATAATGGTCTCTTTTTTCAGCAGAATGGTCACAGGAACCGCGGAATTTAAAGGTTGTGAAATTCGATTGGAGCATTGAGTTATGGATGTTTCGTTTCAATAGGATGGTCACTGGAACCGCGGAAATTAAAGGTTGTGAAACCCGATTGGGGCATTCATAATGGTCTCTTTTTTCAGCAGAATGGTCACAGGAACCGCGGAATTTAAAGGTTGTGAAATTCGATTGGAGCATTGAGTTATGGATGTTTCGTTTCAATAGGATGGTCACAGGAACCGCGGAAATTAAAGATTGTGAAACCCGATTGGGGCATTGATAATAGTCTCTTGTTTCAATAGGATGGTCACAGGAATTGCGGAATTTTAAGGTTGTGAAATTCGATTGGGGCATTGAGTTATGGTCCCTTATTTTAATAGGATGGTCACAGGAACCGCGGAAATTAAAGGTTGTGAAATCCGATTGGGGTGTTAAGTTATAGTCCTTTGTTTCAATATAATGGTCACAGGAATTGCGGAATTTTAAGGTTGTGAAATTCGATTGGGGCATTGAGTTATGGTCCCTTATTTTAATAGGATGGTCACAAGAACAGCGGAATTAAAAGGTTGTGAAATTCGATTGGGGCATTGAGTTATGGTCTCTTGTTTCAACAGGATGGTCACAGGAACAGCGGAATTTAAAGGTTGTGAAATTCGATTGGGGCATTGAATAATGTGAAAATAGGAATAGAAATGCTTTCGCCGTGAGTTACCTTTATTATCTGTTTTCGGAGAAATACACATACAGTATATATGCACAAATATACTCTGGATTGAAATTTGAACATCTAACAAAAAAAGTGTGTATGGTCTTGGTTTCTGCACAGCAGTATTGAAAAAAAATATCTTAAGAAATATTTCATTAAAAATTCCAACTGTTCGGTACTGGGGTATCTTTTAAAACCATATTAACTCATAATTATATCTTTAGATACGGTATGTAAGTAAAACTACTAAATGAAGGTAGTTGACATGTGCATGACATGTACATCGTATAATGCTTAAATGTAGATGAATCGCTAACTGCTGAAAGGAAACTACAACGCGTTTCCTAATTTCACTGGGCAAATCAAAAACTGTATAAAACTCGTCTAAAGAAAATTTTCTCTTTACGATGCATTTTTGCATATGAAGGCAGAGACCTACGCTATCGAGTGACAGCTACTCTATCGATTGTCAGTGCATCGAGCTCCTCACAACCCTTCCCGTCAAAGAAAAATAAGCAAAATTGGACTAATTGCCTTTCTGCAATTAGCGGTTCATGTACTACTGCTGCTGATTGCGCTATCTGAAGTCGGGGGTTCCTCAAGGATCGTTCTCGAGCCGAGTTGGCTGGCGTCGCGCGCAGCTGCACCCGCCGGTGGTGGGGTGGGGGTTGCGTGGGGCGGGGGCGTGCCCCTCCCCCATTATCCCATCGCCCGTGTTCGTCTCCGCCCCCAATTGTCCTCATGGTTTTCAGTTACTGGTGCAAATGACGGGAAGTGATTGGCAGTTAATTATTTACTCCGTTGTTGCGCCTAACGCCCCTATTCTCAGAGTCATGCACAATCTCAGAGAAAGCTTTTGGCCTCTCTGAGGCACTCTTGCGACAACTAGCAAGGCGGAGTGAGTTGAAACAATCAAATTTCGTTCCTTAAATTTTATATACAAAATATTCGTAGAATTTACATTTTGAATCTTATATAGTCCACCGCACCTACAATATAGCAGAACGTTGTGGCCTTTAATTTTAATACGCTATGTGAATTTAGCTAATACACACTGTTCATGGTTGCATCGTTGCTTCCACTGCTATTCAATCGATTCGAAATAGTGGAATCGGATTGATTAAAGCGCTGAGCACATCACTTGTACTACCTAACGAACTGCCCGTCGGGGAGGCGCTACCGACTGAGACTGCTCACTGACATCAGCTGCGATGTCCGTGACCGAGAGGTCCTGGAGCTCGAGTCCAGATAGGGGCGAATTTTTGGCAGTAACTTCATGGCGGACGAATTGAGCAACTATCTGGAGTTGAACTCTAGCGGCTGGCAGCGCGAATCGGTAGTTGTTCGTGGTTTGCCGACCATTGCCAGGCGACTGCCGGAGCGGCATCCTAACATACGAGCTATGGATAGCTTGCAAACTTCCCTTCCTCATTCTTATCCCCTTTCCCGCATTACAGATCTATACGTACATACGTTTCTCTGCTACACGTCTAAAAACCTCTTGGAACTTTGATATGGTTTGGGATGGGGTGGGGCACCACTAGAATAAATTTCTGGTAGGCGAAAAATTGCGGATGCCGAAGAATAGGTCGGGTCTGGAAGTTACATTCCAACGGTGGAGGAACACTACAACTTCTGGGAATTAATTAAAACAAGCACTATACTCACGTTGGCTCTGGCCCCCGTGTCTTCCTAGCGCGGGACTGGATCACAGAGCGTCTGCGAGTCTACCGCGCGGCTGAGTAGTCGGTGTAACCACTGTTCGTCCGTCAGTAATTCTTACAATAAATAATAGTCAGTTCTCAATACATGGGCCAAATATAATATAATTTAATGAATATAATATGAAAAGACATAAATATAAAATAGTTTAAGAACCTCTCTTAAGTTTTAACCGAGATTGTCCGTCAAATATGCTCTCTAGTATAATTTTGCGGTTTTGCTACAGGGATCAGTGTTTCTACTATATCAAAATATTAGGACACACATTTGAATGCGTAAGAAATAATATTTATTTCCGCTGGTTCGACGAGTGTGAAAAGCGGTCTCGCCCGGCGAGAGCCGTCAGTCGCTTTGATCGTCGGCAGGAGCGGATGTCCCGTTGCGGAGTAGCGATGACGTTTAAAGTTGAAACGTGAACAAAACCCACAAATCGTGTACAGTTGAATGACATTTTTGCATGTCGAGCAATGCAGACATAGATGTCAACTGTGTAGTGTATAGTGTCAACATACGTGTTGCCAATTTGTAAATGTACTGGCGGACGAATAGTGGTTAAAGAGATGAACAGATAACAAAGGGCATTCAGCGGAGGAGTGCATTCTAGTGTAAAGGAGGAGACTTCGAACATTTTGTAAATATGTTGACTTCCAAAGATCCTGTGATTAAAATTTGTTTTAAAATATTATATAAATTTAAAGTTAATAGTATGTGACTGTGTGTGATTGCTTTCGGAAAATTAGGATCTCTTGTCTCTTAAACTTGTCTAGTCAAGTCATTCCACATTCCATGAATTAATATAATTATTACAACAATGGGAGATTCTTGTGTATTTTCCAGTTAACCACGTATATGGGAAGTTAAAAGAAAATTAAGACACTCCCTATAAACGTAATTTATGAAAGAATTTCACCTTGTGAGAAACGACTATATTTGTGTTGGACGATATCTAAATGAGGCATTGCGACTATATTTTAATAAAAGCAGATAATCGCGCTTTCCACAGCGTAATCCGGGGTTCGATTCCCTGCCGGGGCAAAATTATAACAGTGTACTTTCCTCGCAAATTTCTCGGTATCTATTGCTGTGTGACGATGAGAAAGCCCACGCCTGGGGTTATGAAGATTAGTATATACGGTGGAGGGCTGTCTTGGGGCTAACCACTCAAACCCATTAACCCGTGGCAGAAAGGCTGGGCCGACGCTGGCCGGCCAAGGCCCGTAGCGAGAGATCAGATGAGTATATACGGTGGAGGGATGTCTGCGGGCTAACTACTCAAACCCATTAACCCGTGGCAGAAAGGCTGGGACAACGCTGGTCAACCAAGGCCCGTAGCGAGAGATCAGATCAGTATATACGGTGTTAGATCAGTATATTCGGGCAAACCACTCAACCCATGGCAGAAAGGCTGGGACAACGCTGGCCGGCCAAGGCCCGTAGCGGGCGGTCGACCCAAAGGGCGGGGCAGGACAGGTAGCGGTTGGCCGGATGGGCTTGCGAGAGTCGCGCCGCGGGCGAAGGGGCGGGGTAGGCCCGCTGCGTAGGCGCTCTGCCAAGCGTTGCAGGATTTACGTCCCGTTGCGGAGACGCAGAGATAACTCGCTGCTTTGTGCCACGGGCGGCTGCACAAACCGCGCCATTGTGGAGCAGTTATTATTTGTAATAATTCTTCAAGGAAATGAGATGTGCTTGGCCGGAAGAATATGCTTACAATAGGAGGGTAAATTTGTAGGGAATGCGTTTGTTACTTCTTGCCAGTTGAAAAATGAATGTTTTTTACGACAGATTTTGATGAGACTGGATGATTACACTTACATAGGTCTTGACATCGCGAACCACGAAGGAAGTGATTTTAATATTTAGAATTCGGAATTGGTTCAGGCCAGCGAAGAAACTTCCTCCTTTTAATTTTTATTTTCTTTAAATTGCAAACGAGTTTATATAAGACCATTAATTATAACCATAAAAAATAAATAAGATTGTACAAAAAATTCAGTTTGATATTTTAAAAGTAAGCTGAACAGACTTCTTGATAAAAATAATTCAATGTACCTAATTTCTGTGTTACTTCAAGATATATGAATAACGGGTAGTAGTATTTATTTTCCTAACAATATTTCATCAAATCCTATTTACAATGCCTTTGCAATAAATATTTCAACTTGTAAAGAAACTAGCATCAATAGCTGACACTGGATTATTTGCATGCACGTATTTATGGAGGCGATTTTGAGTTACTGTAAAATTATACAGGAAAATGGAAATTGCAAGTCGTATTTTTTCTTATTGGACATAGACGCTACCACAAATGTATATACCGTCTTCACTTCATTCAAACTGCCCACCAACTCTAGAGTCTGAGCGCAGAGCTTATCCATTGAGAAGCCCTTTATAAGATTTTAATGAGCGTTTTAAATGGTCGCGTATCATTGAAGAAGTTACACTAGAACATGTTGCATTGGACAGGGCGCTGCTTCACGTTGTTCAGTCCAGCAGCCCAGGAGGGAGAAACATTGAAAGTTTCTATTGAACGCGAGTAGCAAAATACTCAAAATTATTTGACAAGAAGATTATCTAACAAATGACGATATGTGTGTAATTAAATTTCTAGTTTTACAATCATGTTTGGCTCAAATAAATGCATAGTTTGTTTGGAAAGAGCAAAACAAAGTTGACTTCAATATATCTTAACATACATGAAATAGAAAGAATTGAATACGTACATCTATTTGTCCTGTTACACGTCTGGGGACTATGCACTACAAAATCCTTAAACACACAAAACGGCAAGAGGTACTAAAGTTACTTGTTTATTAGGTTAGCCTGTAGTACGTGTATTCAGTTCCCTGCTGCAATGAGAGTTCTTTTTCCTCAAGAGAGCTTCATTCTCAAACCCAGACGTCGGTATTCACAGCCAAGTAATGAAAAACGCGAGACACAACGCCAGCTGCCGAGGCGAAGTGCAGGCGGAGGGCTGGCCTTCTCTGCCCGCCCCTCCGCGCCCGCGTCTAGCCATCTTCCTCCGCTCGGGGCGGCGACTGTTTGGACAGCAGGCTTTGGTATTTGCCAATTTACGCGGCGTTTACACACGGCTCCGTCTTCTCGAGCACACCTAAGGTGATTAATACGTAGGCGCTGACACCCGGTCCCCGGATCGACTCCCCCTTCCTCCGACGGCCGAATCAGAATCTCCGATACATCGACCCGGCCTCGGCGCAGCGGCATCGGAAGGTCGGATGGCCCCCCGTGAATAATGGGCCCGATATATTTCGTCTTCCGAGAGAAGCTATGCGCGAAACGGCCAGAAAAAGGACGCAAAAATCGCAAGGTTAGCATATTCGTTTTTTGGGGGAGCCATTAAATATATTTTGCATACTTACGAGGATTTATTTTGTAGACTCCTGGAAAATAAGCCTTGGACCGCGGAGTTTCGGCGGAAGTCAGAGACCACGATTGTCTTCGTGGTAAACAAGATTTATTAATTGAAAATCATTGGATTTTTCTTGAATTTTACAAGTCTTTCAATTCCATTCTAGAGGTAAATGTCATAAAATGTTGATGGGGTGTGGTGCATTGAAATAAATCTTCCATCTTTTCTCATTTTGAAAACGTTGTTCGTAGCGGTGGAAATATTTCTTCCTCAAGGTTTCTAGAACAAGTTGTAATTTACGCCAATGTTTCACGCTGGAAACGAAATTATGAAATGTGCCGTAAAAACGACCGAAGATAATGGAGAAATATCATTTATTAGAAATGTGCAAATTGGACGGTAAAACATCAAAACAGAAAATATGAAGAAGAAATTTTTGACAATGATTGTGAAATGATAAAATTTTGTTTCTTCATGCTAGCCTCTGCATTTTTCGCGATTACAATGTGTAATTTTTGAAAAATTAACTCAAAATACTTACGCACGGAGTACAACACAGAATGTAATATGCTATTTAGCAAACAAACTCAACCCTCACAGAAACTACTACCAAAAATCAATAATCTTATTGCTGTTCACAAACATTATTGTTCTCGGAAATGCGTCCGCACATTACATTTCAAGGTAAGGAAGATCTTTCTTTTCTGGAAATGCAGTTTAACAAAGAGCTCACTCGGTCGCGAAAAAGGAGACCAGGTTTTTAAATTACTCTTTTTTACGTAATTTTTTTCTTTTCAGGCAAGATTAAATTCATTTATCAAAGCGAATGTTGCTGGAACGCCACGTTACCTGCGCTTTAAAAATGAAGAGTCTGGGTTTTATATAATCGTTACGACTCCTTCTTTGTAGATTGCTTCCTAAAATGAGCAAAGATATGGAGAACAATGTATTGAGACTTGATTAACATTGTTTTCGTGGAGTTCAGTGGAGTTATGAAATTAAATGACTGAAATATACAATACAGAGCAAAAGTATCCGTAACCATTCATAGATAACGTTGTTTTTACGTTTTTTCGAGGCAGAAGAAACATCCACCACAAAATAAAGCATTCCGTTTTCCTCTTGTTAGATTTTTAATTCTGGAGAGGAATGTAATTACATTAGAACACTTTTAAATGTAATTATAAAAGAAGAGATATCACTGTTACTCACAAATTAGTTTATGTATAAAGAGAGAAAACTTATGAGTATTTCGAAGCTCCAATAATTTGCCTGAGGTGTAATTTAATTTGTCTCTAAACAACCCTCTATCGATACCGCTTCATTTACCTTCTTAACTTATTGCAAATATTAATTTTTAAGCTTATTGAACAGCGAATGTTTCAGCATTCTTGGTATGTAAATTAATAAATTACTGTAATATGTTTTTTCAATACTCGTGAAGTCTATTTTCGTTAAAATATTTAATTCGTTGCAGTGTGATAAGAGAGTATTTCATTCGATGTTCTTGAACAGAGCGCGTGACACATTTTGCGAAATCGTTTTATGTTTCTTTTCTGCAGCATTTTTTCTGCTACAGGCAACTAGACGCATTTTTGCTGCTACAAAAGCTTGAATTGTTTCGGTGCCTTCCTGCTCAAGTAGCTTAGCTGACTCGGTGTGGTGCGAACCGCTTCTATACTGCGATTTTTGTAGGAAGAGCTCTCAAGGTCACTCAAATCCCATCTTCGCGATGGAATATGTCACGGCATTTCGTGTCATTCACAGTCGCTCCGCTAGATTTCGCACGATCGCGACCGTATGAAGCAGTGCTTGCGATCATGCGACTTCTACCGGCAAGACCGAGAAAAGACGCCAAATGCCGTGACATATTCCATCGCGAAGATGGGATTGAGTGGCCTTGAGAGCTCTTCCTACAAAAATCGCAGTATAAAGGCTGTGTTTCTCGCGTGGTGCGCCGAGGCGTCTGCGCGCCGCGCCCTCTGTCGGAGGCCGTTTCCTCGAGCGCGGCGCCGTCCCCGCCCCACGCTGGGCCTTATTTAGGCGAAATGTGCCGGCGGCGGCGGCAGAACGGGCCCTTCAAAGGCTGCGGCGGCGCTCGCGAGGGAGCGGGGCGGGGCGAGCGGAACGCAGCGGGGACGGCGGAGCGGGGCGAGCGTATGGAGAGAGAGTAATGGGATGAGCGGGGCGAACGGAACGGAGCGGGTGAGTGGAGCGTAGCCGGGTAGGCGTGGCGGAGTGAGCGTATCGGGGTGAGCGTAGCGGAATGAGCGTATCGGGGTGGGCGTAGAGGAGTTAGAGTAGCGGGGTAGGCGTAGCGGGGTGGGCGTAGCGGGGTGGGCGTAGCGGGGTGGGCGTAGCGGGGTGGGCGTAACCGGGTGGGCGTAGCGGGGTGGGCGTAGCGGGGTGGGCGTAGCGGGTTGGGCGTAGCGGGGTGGGCGTAGCGAGGTGGGCGTAGCGGGGTGAACGTAGCGGGTTCAGCATAGTGGCGTGAGCGTAGCGGGGTGAGTGCAACGCTGCTGCGCATGCTCCGCGAGCCACGAGAAAGCGGTGACCAAAAGGTGATGTCGCTGTGATGACCTCGTTCGCAGCGTTAAGCATAGGTGTGCGGGTGTCGATTGGTTTACGGACGAAAAGTACAACTCAGACGAAAGCGAGGCATGTGATCGATTGATTGATTGATTCGTGTTTTCGGGCGCGTCAACGGCTCAGGTCATTAGCCCCGTAAATGTAGTGCGTCTTTTTTTCTCGGGAGGTGGCAATGATCTTTTCCCCGCTGGATGGCGAGATCTGGCGCCGGCTTACCGTCGACTAGCGGTGTTTTCCCCCAACCAAATATCTCCCACCAGCGGGGCACCGCCCCTGCCGGGACAAGTTGTAAGCTCCCGACCGGTCTCCCGGCATGTAGTGGTAGTGTAGTGCATGTAAGTGTAAGTGTGTGTGTAAGAGGAGAGGATAGGACAAGGAAGAGGAAGGAAAGATCGCGCGCGGTCCGTGGCCCGTTCGTTAGGGTATTGCTCCGGCATTCGCCTGGTGTTGATCGGAGAAACCACGGAAAACTACCGATCAGAGCAGCCGGCCGCTAGAATTCTCCTCCAGACGGCGACGGAATTCGACCTAGCTGACAAGCTAGTGTCGAAAATCCTGCCTAGGACCTCCCGGTCAGAGGGATTGCAGTGACATCAGGTTGATGCACTGAGCCATCTCTCCCGGTCATGTGATCGAACGGGTACGCAGTGCAGAAAAGTGAAGTTGAGTTGGCGAATAGAAATTGTGAGGGACTTTGTAGTTGCCAGGATAAAGCCAAAGAAGGAAAAAACGGGTTGAAGGTGGAAACTGATGATCTTTGATATCCTACAAATTTGTAGACGTGACCCCGAATACGATAAATGAAATGTGGAGGTAGCAGAATATTGTTGAGTAGTGGGTGACGTATTTGCGTTATTGAACCTTCGACAGACGCAAACATGGCGTGCACAAACTACTGTTGGTTTACTAAAGCTTGTATCAATTCAGGGGCATTTATTCGTGGTCATCCTGAAAAGGGAAATCATTATGTCGAGAAATATTTTGAGAACTCTCATTTTATATATTAGCTTTACGGTTCTTACTGCAGTAAATGGAGCAAAGGACTAGGCTGTAAAGGAACAAGGGAGAAGGAGAAGCCAAAAAAGCAATGGTTCGTGACGGTATGGAGCGCCCGAGCAGGCGCCTTTACGTTGCCTGCTTGCGATGTGAGGAATTGCGTTTCTCTGCCGGAGGCGCTTGGCGATGGGGCGTGAACATCCCCGACGAAAAAAAGGTCGAAGCAGGAGCTGCCGCAGAAAGGTGACAGTGCGTGGCTTTGGACGGGGCGGTGAGAGGGGTATTGGCGAGGAAAAACGAAACGCACGTACTTGTCTCCTGTCCTCTTCCTCCCCGCGCTGGAGGTGGGGTGGGGCGCCTTGTGCGCTGACTCCAACGGCCCATTCGCCCCCCTCGCAACCAGTCGCCTCTGAGAGACCCCCGCCCCGCTCCGTCCCTCCCCGCCACGTCCCTCCCCGCATCACATCGCCCCGTCCCGTCCCGCCCCGCCCCGCTCCGTCCCTCCCCGCCACGTCCCTCCCCGCATCACATCGCCCCGTCCCGTCCCGCCCCGCAACGCCCCGTCCCGTTCCGCCCCGCCCGTCCCGCACAACCCCGCCCTGCACCGCACCGCATCGTCCCCGCCCCTGCCACGCCCTGCATCACCCTGCACCGCACCGCCAACGCCCCTCCCCACCCCCGCCCAGAGCGACGAGGGAGATACGTGGGGTTCGTTTCCCTCGCCCCCTCTCGCCGCCACGTTCACAGCCACGCAGTGTCGCTTTCTACCGCAGATTCTGCTTCGGACTTTTTTCTCGTTGGGGATGCTCACACCCTATCGCGTGGCGCCATCTGCTGGGTGCGGGGTGGGTCGGGGTGGGTCGGGGTGGGTCGGGGTGGGTCGGGGTGGGTCGGGGTGGGTCGGGGTGGGTCGGGGTGGGTCGGGGTGGGTCGGGGTGGGTCGGGGTGGGTCGGGGTGGGTCGGGGTGGGTCGGGGTGGGTCGGGGTGGGTCGGGGTGGGTCGGGGTGGGTCGGGGTGGGTCGGGGTGGGTCGGGGTGGGTCGGGGTGGGTCGGGGTGGGTCGGGGTGGGTCGGGGTGGGTCGGGGTGGGTCGGGGTGGGTCGGGGTGGGTCGGGGTGGGTCGGGGGTGGGTCGGGGTGGGGTCGGGGTGGGGTCGGGGTGGGTCGGGGTGGGTCGGGGTGGGTCGGGGTGGGTCGGGGTGGGTCGGGGTGGGTCGGGGTGGGTCGGGGTGGGTCGGGGTGGGTCGGGGTGGGTCGGGGTGGGTCGGGGTGGGTCGGGGTGGGTCGGGGTGGGTCGGGGTGGGTCGGGGTGGGTCGGGGTGGGTCGGGGTGGGTCGGGGTCGGTCGGGGTGGGTCGGGGTGGGTCGAGGGTGGGTTCGTGGGGGTGTCGGGTATGGGTCGGGTGTGGGTCGGGAATGGAACGGGGGTGGGGCGGGGCGGTGCGGAGCGTGGAGGTGCTTGAGCGGCGCGGGGCGGGGCGGGGCGGGGAGATGCTGGGCGGCGCTGGGCGGTGCGGTGCGGGACGGGGAGGTGCTGAGCGGGGCGGGGCAGGCCGGGAGGGGCGGGGGCGGGGTGGGGTGGGGCGGGGCGGTGATGGGGCGATGCGGAAGGGGGCGGGGGCCCTCAGAGGCGAGCTGTTGCGAGGGGGGAAGGCGAATGGGCCGTTGGAGGCAGCGCAGATGGCTGCAAGGAGGCCGCCGTGCGCACGCGAGCAGCAAGAGCGCGCGAGGTTCGCGGCAGCGGCGACAGGGGCGCCACCTGGCGCGCCGTGGAAGGAAGCGGCGCACGAAACATCCGCAGCCACTTTCTGCCGCGACCGACAGCCAAACAGCGCTCCGGAACATACTCAAAGAAGTGCACCCGCGCAAAGCAAATACTGTTTTCAATAAATGTGTGGTGTTTTGTTTCAAGACTTCAATGTCGCGGAAAGATATTTGAAGATCTCTTGAGTTGTTTTTCTTTGATGTATAGAATGAAGAACGAAGGGAAGACATTTGTACGGATGGAACATATTTGTAGAAGTATACTAGAATTTCGCGAAGACGGTTATGCAATTTTACGAATACTTGCATATTTATTTCATAAATTTTGTTGCATTTGTATCGGTCTCTGTAATATTTTTCTGATATGAAATAGTTCTGCTCTTCACTTGTATTGTTTTATTTAGTCTCAGAATTGAGACTTTTGTGGCACACTACTTAAAAATAATTTTACACTTTATTTTTTCTCATTAATATAGTATTAAGGTAGATAAAATTCAATATTTTATATTTAATTCTAGGAAAACAAACAATGAACCATTAAAACATATGTCTAAACCGATTGAAAATAGTTATTTACGATGCAGGTGGTAAAACTATGATTGCGACACTGCGCTTAGTCAGCCTAGAGTATTTCATACTCGCAAAATAAAATCACTTTTATCACGTCTGTCATACGTTTTTAAACAGTGTTTTTGACTTCCTTTTATTTTAATTAAGTTTCATTTATTCAAGTATATAAATCACTTAATGATACATTAAAATCAGCAGTAACTGATGCGGCCAACCGAAAGAATTTTTTTTGTTGCCTTCACAAACGTATCTAAAAACTCGAGCACAATCTCCATTTCAGCACAAGTACTAAATATTCAACTTCTAGCACTCTATGACATGCATTGAAACAACGGCTTTTACAAGCGTGTGTCTAAAAAAAACAACATTGACAACTTCATTTCCTGAATATGGTAGTACATTTGAAGATAGGAAAATGAACCCTTTGTGTGTAATTGGGTTTTTGCTCGGGTGGGTGTCGGCGTGTGCGAGGCGAATTCGCGTGGCGGAGCCTGTGTGGGGCGCGGGAAGGGGACGTAGTGAGCAGCGCTGGCCCTCTAGTGCCATTTTTTAAAACTTTGCCTCTCAAGCCTCTATGACCACGATGGAATATCACACGGCATTTCGCGTGTTTGTCGGTCCTGCCGCTAGATCTCGCGTGATCGCAAACACTGCTTTATGCGATTCTCCGTCGTGCGATATCTAGCGGCACGACAGAGAAAGACGCGAAATACCGTGACGTATTCCATCGTGAAGACAGGCCTACAGAGGCAGCAGTTGGAAAAATCGCACTACAGGCATGGGCAGATCGGCGATCGCCATGGGCCCTGCAAGTCAAGGGGCTCGCTGATGAGACTGATTTGAAAATAATAACTAAAAAAACTGAAAACGAAATTAGAACTCGAGAAAATCATCAATCGTAATTTTAGACGTCGCAGGTGTAGTAGTATGACATTTCATATAATTTTCAATTAAATGTTTACCTAAAATAGTTAATTACTAGCCATTACTTACACAGTCGGACTCTAAGAAATGAATCGAATGACGCTAACATTCAAATAAGTTCTGCTGAAATTCATATTTGTTATTTTCTGTATTTAACAAGTGATTTTCTTAAACACTAACACAACAAAAGCTCATAGAGGTAGTCGTATTATTTGATCACTAAATTCTTTTTCATAAAACATTATTTAAAATATATTTCAAAACCCTTTTTCTAGCTCAAACGTTGAAAATTATTGTTATTTGTTGAAATAAATAAAATAAATTATATAGTTTCTTAATGTTTCGTTTCTTGAGTTAACTTTCTTACTTTTAACCTTTTTCGGAGAGGCTACGTGTTAGCATTGTCCCGGGCCCAAAATTGTGTAGTTCCGACACTGGTGGTGAGGGTGTGGTAGTGCAGTGCATGTTAGTGCAAGTGTGTATGTAAAGGGGGAGGATAGGACAATCAAGAGGAAGGAAAGATCGCGCGCTGTCCGTGGCCCGTTTGTTAGGGTACTGCTCCGGCATTCGCCTGTTGTTGATCGGAGAAACCACAGAAAACTACCGAACAGGGCAGCCAGGCCTCTAGAATTCTCCTCCAGACAGCGACTGAATTCGACCTCCAGCTGACAAGCTAGTGTCGAAACTCCTTCCGCCGTACGGGACGTCGAACCTAGGACCTCCCTGTCAGAGGCACTGCAGTGACAATCAGTTGATGCACTGAGCCACCTCCCTAGTAATGGCAAGTTTACAAAAACATCGATACATGGATACATTGCTAAAGGGTTTTCGCTGTCGATGAAAACATCGACAAAATTACATCTATGTTTAAAACATTGATGCTTAAAATACAGACTAACAAACATGCAGTTTTCTATCCGTTTTTAATTACCGATTGCAAATGGGATATATTTTACTTTTGGTTAGCAGCAAGTTAGTAGTACTGTGCTAATAAAAGTTATTATAGAATATAAAGAAGAAAATTAAAATTTAAGAGCATCGTGTTTCCTTATTTTACCATCTTAATCTTTTCATCAATATTCTACATATACTATAAAAAATACCATAAAAATTACATAAACACTCTTTAAAGACATAATGAAGCATCGTACGAATAATATACTCAAACATCGATATTTTTGCACCAAAATATCGATGTGAAGAAAACATCGAAAGCAAAATATCGATGTTAATACATCGATGTTTCTAGTGGAAAATATCGATGTTTTAAAAACAACGATGTTTTTGGCGGAAAACCGAAACTTTTTGCCACCTCGAACGGTAAGCTCTATTGATCTTCTGCGCATGCGCAGATGCACTAAAGTGATGCGAAACTTGAACTGCGCATGAGCAGAAGATAGTGCTTTCCGTTCGAGTTGGCAAATAACTCCCAAATATAGATGTTAATACATCGATGTTTCTAGAGGAAAATATCGATGTTTTAAAAACATCGATACCGCCGGTTTGGTGGGTGTCGGCGAGTACGAGGCGGGGGCTGCGGATTCGCGCGGCGGTGCATGTGAAGGGGTTGGGGAGGGGAGAGTCTGGGCGGGGAGAGTCGGGTCGGGTCGGGGAGTGTCGAGTCGGGGCGTGGAGTGTCGGGCGGGGCGGGGCGGGGCGGGACGGGGTGGGTCGGGTGGGACATGGTGGGTCGGGCGGGACGGGGAGGGTCGGGCGGGGCGGGGAGGGTGGTGCGAGGCGGGGATGATCGGGCGGAGCGGAGAGGGTCGGGCGGGGCGGAGAGGGTCGGCCGGGGTGGGGAGGGTCGGACGGGGCGGGGAGGATTGGGGGGCGGGGAGGGCCGGGCGGAGCGGGGAGGGTCGGTCGGGGCGGAGGGGGTCGGTCGGGGCGGGGAGGGTCGGTCGGGGCGGAGGGGGTCGGTCGGGGCGGGGAGGGTCGGTCGGGGCGGAGGGGGTCGGTCGGGGCGGGGAGGGTCGGTCGGGGCGGAGAGGGTCGGGCGGGGCGGGGAGGGTCGTGCGGGGCGGGGAGGGTCGGGCGGGGCGGGCAGGGTTGGGTTGGGTTGGGCTGGGTTGGGCTGAGGGCGTGAAAGGCGCTGCGGGCGGTTTTTCGCTGACGCCCGCGCTGCAGCTGCCGGCGCCGCCTGTCGGGCCCGTCGCCCCCTCCCCCCCCTCCCCCCAGCAACCCCTTCGAAGCGCGGACGTTTCTCTGAAGAGCCTTGTTGCCTCTCCGCGCCAGATGCTCGCCTGCGCGGAACAGAAGGAAATTGGCTCACTTCTCTCGCGCCGATCCCAAGTGCGCGTGCCAAGGATATGAGTAAACTTGAGACACTTGACGTATTGCAACATTTTAGGTGAAACCCAGTCGATATATTCAACTTATGCACTTGCAACTCGACATATAGTATTCCTCCAAGTTTTAATGTGCTTATTTCCAGAAACTAGTCTAGAGTTTAATATACGAGGGCAAGTCAATAAATCAGTCGCAAAACGGAATTGAGGCAAAAATAATCAAAGTAACTTTCTGACATTTATTTCACTTTTCCACATAATCACCTTGTACATTCAGGAACTTATTCCATCTCATTACAAGTCCTTGAAAGCTAGCAGAAAAAAGACCTTTGGTTGCTGTCGCAGCCAACGTGTAACCTCTTCGATTACGGTGAAACTGTGAATGCCGCGTCGTACTACACCACTCTGCAGGAACGCCGACAGGCCATTCGCCGCAAGCGACCTGACTCCTGTCAAAGTGTATGATTCTTCTGGATGACAATGCCCGCCCTCACACAGCAAGACCAACGCAGGAGCTGTCACGGACATTTCATTGGAAACGTTTGGGGCATCCACCGTACAGCCCTGACGTAACCCCCAGTGATTTTCATCTGTTTGGGCCCCTAAAAAATCATTTGGGTGGCCGTCATTTTGATACAGATGATGCCGTAATCTATGAGGTTACACGTTGGCTGCGACAGCAACCAAAGGACTTCTTTGCTGCTAGCTTTCAAGGACTTGTAATGAGATGGGATAAGTGCCTGAATTTAGAGGGTGATTATGTGGAAAAGTGAAATAAATATCATAAAGTTACTTTGATTATTTTTGCCTCAATTCCGTTTTGCGACTTATTTATTGACTTGCCCTTATACTATTAAACTCACATAAAATATTGACCTTTAAACAAAAGCAAAAAGGTCTAAGAAACCACTCGTGACGTACAATGATTGATACTACCTTTCAATTTTTTTCAACCTTCTAAAAAACAACATTGTGAGAAAAGCTTTCTGGCGTCAGGCACAACGCTCCATGTTAGCGAATTGCTTGCCACCTCAAAACTTTTATGAAGGGGTATTCTGTAAAAAGCTCTCAGAGCGAGAAGAAAATTCGTTAAGGTGCAGCGTTGGTGCGTACTCAGCTATTCGCACACGTAACTCGCGAGTGTGGTCAGCTGGCCGCCCGCAGCTCCAACTTTTGCTCCTGCCGCCAGTCCCAACGAAACGGCTTGTACGTCTGTTTCAGACGAGAGACATAGCAGTGAACTAAAAATGTTTCAAGAAATTGTATTAAAAGGAAATATGCTACTATTACAAACTGTTCGGCTTGAAATTTGCTCAAAATCCCACAATTTGTACAATGCATGAATCCAGAAATAATTTTATATTTTAATACAATTTTGCTGAGCATTGGAATAAGTTAACCAAAATAATTATTTATTAATAATATTTATAACTAATTGTACTAAAAATTACAAAAAAGAATAAAAAAGTAACAATTGGATTCTTTATAATAGAAAGTGCACCAAGGAAAGAAGCAAAAAAGGTTATAGTCTAAATTTTTGATGTCCAAAAGCAACACCTCCAAGAATAACGCGGAAATGTCCTTCAGGACAGCACATTTCCCTTCTAAATGTTGAAACAACCTTCTTCCATTTCAAAATGCACCGTGAGGGTTGGGTAAGACCATTTGATAACTAAAAGGGAAGTTGGAACCCGCGATAAATGGTAAATTTCAATACAGTACATTCATTAGTTTTTGAATAGTGAAGTTTCTAATAATAAAAATCTACTCCTATATATTATTCAGTTCATTCAAACTGCGACTGCTCATCTTACAAGGATATACTTATATTGTGTGGAGGTTCAATATCAGTAGCTCTTTAATTTCAGTATCTGAACACATTTGAAGTTTTTTACATTCAAGCTTTTATTCTGCGAAAACTATAGAATGTCGTAAGTTGTATGTAAGTTTGTTATGTTTTTCGACGGAGAGCAACATATTGCAAATCATACAAAATAAGGTATGGAACTTTTAAATTACTTTACCTCTTAAACCTTCTCAATTATGTCTAACAACTTTTGAGAACATTTTAATTTCACATAGTTTACAACAGATTTCAAAGCATTTACTTCATTAAGGAAATTAAAACAATATTTTAGCTCCTGTCTCCAATTGCTTAGGTCTTCACGCTGAGTGTCTGAGAGCCAGCCCTGGCTAATCTAGCTTCTTGACGAGCGCACACTGCACCCCAGTGCCCTCATTAAAGGTACACTCGACGCCAGCGAAACGGCCTCCCTCCTTCCTACTCCGCGGCCCTACTCAGCCGCGCTCCGTTGGCCGGTGCTGTACTCTGCACTTGTAAGAGCTCCCTTGGGACCCCGCGGCATTAACTACTGCTCCACTACTGCTCTTGCCGTCGCCATCGGTTGCCTTCGGGCATCTTCCCATCGACGAAACTGTTGCCAAGGATTTTCTCTCTTTGTCACTCTCTTAATTTGGGTCTTTCTTTCACAGATGCACATGCAGACACATGCATATTTCACATTTCCGTTTAGTTATTAAATCTTAATATATTGATCACTCTACTTCCAAATTACTGTTCTGGAAATTTGCCCCAATTCATCAGTTGCCTTCGGGCATCTTCCCATCGACGAAACTGTTGCCAAGGATTTTCTCTCTTTGTCACTCTCTTAATTTGGGTCTTTCTTTTCACAGATGCACATGCAGACACATGCATATTTCACATTTCCGTTTAGTTATTAAATCTTAATATATTGATCACTCTACTTCCCAAATTACTGTTCTGGAAATTTGCCCCAATTCATCAGTTGCCTTCGTGCATCTTCCCATCGACGAAACTGTTGCCAAGAATTTTATCTTTTTGTCACTCTCTTAATTTGGGTCTTTCTTTTACAGATGCACACGCAGACACATGCATACATGTATATTTCACATTTCCGTTCAGTTATCAAATCTTAATATATGATCACTCTACTTCCCAAATCACTGCTCTGGAAATTTGCCCCAATTCATCAGTTGCCTTCGTGCATCTTCCCATGGACGAATCTGTTGCTAAGATTTTTTATTTCTTTATTCTCATTTTGGCTTTCTTTTATAGATGCAAACACAGACACATACATATATGCATATTCCAAATTTCAGTTCAGTTATCAAATCTTAATATTTATCACTCCACTTCCAAAATTACTGCTCTGGAAATTCGCTCCACTTTACCCCATGCGCCAGCCGACTTCAATTCCGGCACGTTTGTCGTCATCACTCGGATTTTTCTCCCACATCGCGTACTACGATACGCAGTTGCCCCCACCACCTCGTCGTCTCCGCCCCATTTTCACGCGCCGCAGTCGCTACGTCCCATCAACGGTGAGAGGGGCGGGTGAGAGGGGCGGGTGAGAGGGGCGGGTGAGAGGGGCGGGTGAGAGGGGCGGGTGAGAGGGGCGGGTGAGAGGGGCGAGTCGGAGGGGCGGGTCGGTGGGGCGGGTCGGAGGGGCGGGTCGGACGGGCGGGGTCGGACGGGCGGGTCGGACGGGCGGGTCGGACGGGCGGGTCGGACGGGCGGGGCGGACGGGCGGGGCGGACGGGCGGGGCGGACGGGCGAGGACGATGGTCGGAGCCGTGCAGTGCGGGGCGGTGGTGGCGGGGATGAGAAGGGGTGGGGTGGGGCGGGGCGGGGCGGGGCGGAAAGGGCCCGCAGCTCAGCTGGGCCGACCGCGCTCGCAGTCCCCTATTCGGTGCGGCGGGGTGCCTCGGGCTGCGCCAACAGTTGACAACCGCGCAACGAACCTCCCCCGAACGCCCGAAGCGGCGCGTCCCGCTCCGCGTAATGTCATTAATTGTCGTTAGCGAAGGCAGGTAGCGACGAAAAATCACAATTTCCACCTGATTATTGAAAATTTTGCAACTACAATTCTACTGAGTTGAACATCAACTATGCCAATATTCCGAAATGAATCTCTGGACAAAGTTATTTCATAAATGTGTTTGGAAAATAACATATTAATACTTAATATAATTATTGTTTCAATTTAAATAGATTGAAGATCTGAAAAATAGACAATATTTTTAGTGCATTATTTCATAAAATTTCGTCATTTTCATTAAAATGAAAAAATGAACTTTTACTAGTAACTAGAATTTCAGGAGCAATTAAGACGAAACTGTGTCCGTAAGTAGATCAAACCTTCTAGTTTATAATGAATTCATCTTTAAAATATGCTATTTTCTCTTGTATTCACAAAATTTATTATTTTCCAAATATAAGACATGTGAAGTAGTTTTAAATTATTATAAAAGGATTGTAGGTTCACGGAGCTTGGTCAGAGTTTAGTTGTTTAGCTAAATACTCAATTTTTTCATTGGCTACGACCAATGAACCAGCCTTCATTATATTTATGAATGTAAGAATTCTACATGTTTATTTATGTGAGTGATTATGTGTGTAAACGTTTTTCTTGTAAAAGAAACGATGTACGAAACTTAGAATAATCATGAATCGCTACATTGTTATTTTATATGTCAAAACGCTAAAATTTCCAAAAGTGATATTAAGAGTTTTAGACGAATGATATATTAACTATTTCTAAGATAATTTCAGTGAAAAGATAAACATTTTAAAAACAATATAAGGATAGAACAATTGAGAACATAGAGAAAATAAATAAAAAATTATGTAAAGACATTCTTACGCGATGGCTGTCACGATAGGAAATTCTTTAAAACCCTCATCTTTTGAAAGACTAAAACAAAATAAAATATGTTCTTGTTTCTTTACTCTGGGGAACTTCGAATAAAAGTGTGTTTTTCACGAAATTTGTAATTAAACCATTGTTGCTTTAAACTTGGGAATTTTCGAATAGAAGTGTGTTTTTCAAGAAATTTGTAAATTACCCAATGTTCCGACTACTAATTAAATAGATTATTTTACTCGTACTATATGTAGTGTCGTGCCGCGGGGTGCTTTTTGGAAAGCGGCCAAACGGTCGTGGGTGATCGCAAAATACCTTTATGTTAGTTTGGGGCTGAATTTGATTCGCGTATCTGATCAATAAACATTTGATTGGTTGAGCACATTCGTCCACCAGCTGATGAACAAAAGTTGTGCTCACTTCTGCCTTCAACGAAATATTAATGTTACACCTATATTGATTCAATAGAAAACGGAATCAGTCCCTTCTGCCTTGATATGACATTTTCAAAGTACTACATTTGGACGGTGTTATGCATCAACCGGCTATACGACATCATACAAGTTTTGAGACAATCGTGTTCAAAGGTTTTATTACATTTTCAAGTCTAAAAACTGTAATTTAATTATTTCATTCATTGAAGCGCCAAACTACACAACCATGAGTGGAGTATCTGGAACTTAGCTGCATAATGTGAAATTAAGAACAGCAGATTCGAAGACCTAGGTTTATAGCCGGTTTTTGCGAAACATAAAATCCCTGACGTGACTGATGGCGTTTACATTTTTCATTAATTATCAGGCTATTTTTACAGATTTGGCGCCAAAATTTTGCGTACACTTAGAACATGGTCCAGTGCAACTGATGGCGTCCACATCTCATTCTTTTCAAAAATTGCGCTTAGCCGGTTGATGCATAACACCGTTTATTTAAACAATCAATTTCGTGATTTATTTCCTCCGCCAGAAAATAAAACAAAACAAAACAACTTTGAGGGTGCAAGTTCGCACTCGGTCGGTGAGGTCGTAGAGCGGGACTTGCAGTAAAGCGTCTTGGGGCGCGAGGGGGGGGGCGCCGTCTGAGAGGCCTCTAATGAGGGCGGAGGGCGGAGGGCGGGGGGCGGGGGGCGGGGGCGGGGTCGCCTCCCCGCGGACTGTGCTGACGTCAGCGCCGCCGTCTGCCCGTAGCACGGCGGGCCAGCTAACGGCCGTCTGCGACGCCGGGCGCCCAAGAAAGAGAGCCGGGCGTCCAGAGCAGGGCGCAGCTCCCGACGATATTAAACGAGACAACGAAAGAAGGGAACGCTCTCTGTTAATCTTTTCCTTCACATTTAAGGATTCCTCGTAGTATTAATTACCCCTATAAATTTAAAGTCAGTTAATATAATTTATTTTTACTTTTTCCATTACTTCGACGTTTCAAGGACATTTTGGCGTCATTTTAAACTACTGAAGTTTTTATAATATAGTAAATATTTCAATGTGCAAAAAAATTTAAATTCGATTTATAATATATACTTCAGTAATAATAAAAATAAATTATAGTCTTTAAATTTATAGGCATAATTAATAATAAGAGGAATTGTATCAGACAGTTACAATTTACAATCATTTAAGGATTCCGTTCCATGTATTATAATAGTTACTTACGTACCAATCCTGAAAAGCATTACTTTTCAGTCGACGTCAGTACAAACGTTTTTTGCATGGGCCTAGTCACCTCGATTTAATTGGTTGGAGATTAGAAATATTCTAATGTCGATGATTTAAATGATTATACTGATTGAAGGAAAGTACTATAGTTGACATTCGTTTGCGTTTTTGGTAGTTGTTAGTCGAATCATTGTTGCAAACACCTGGCATCTAGGAACGTCTCTGGCGGTCAATTTATGGTAACAAATATCAAATCATGTAATGGCTCTGTGACGTTGCTATATAATCGTTTTAAATAACGCGCATTCGATGTGACATCGCAATGCACGTTAATATGGCATGAAGTTATCTAATATCCTGCAGCGCAAACAAATAGATCAAATGATGTCAATTATAAATTAAGCGGAAGGGGCAGAGGGGGTGGGTGGGGAGAGGAGGGGAGGGGAGGGGCGCTTCGCCGGGGGTGGGGGCGGCAGGGGCGATGACAGGCGCAGCGCCGGGGGTGGGGGCGTCCCTTGCTCGCGCTGCTTCCGGATTTGTCAGAGGATCGCGAGGATCCCGGGGAAATTAATGGTAATTACCCCAGGGGGACGCGTCCCCGCCCGCCCCCCGCCCGCCTCCTGCCCCCCGGCAGCCGCAGAAGGCCAAGGCGCCCGCAGAGCGTCTTCAGCTTGACGGCGGACGGCGACGCCATCCGTCATCTGCGCGGACGCTCCCCACTCTCGTGATGAAGACGCCTAGATTTGGCACTTGATGCATTTGGAATTAAGCAGGCAAATAAATTAAATCAATAATACCGACAATACAAATAATTACACATTCAATTAAATTTTAAAATATTTATGTTTGGGTTTTTATTCCTTGGCATGTAGGGGCATCTCACAGTATTTCGCGTCGTTCTCGGTCGTGCCGCTAGGAGTCGCCTGATTGCGCAATCGTATCAAGCAGTGCTGACGAGCATGCGACTCCTAGAGGCATGACCGAGAAGGACGCGAAATATTGTGAGATATTCCATCGTGAAGACAAGCCCCCACGCGCCAAGAAATGACAACCCAAGTACATTCAAATTTGAAAGAGTGTGTCCTTGAATAATATTCTTGATTAATATTGTATTATTCTTGGAATTCAGAAAAATATTGTATCAAATTGGTGGAACACCTTTTTTGTCATTTAAGAGTCCTCTTTAATTTATTTTTAAAATGGTGAATTGTTGATACTGTTGGTAATTATTACGTTAAGAGCTTCAAAAATATAAATAGTGTGAAATGTCCGTAATGTGACGTCATGATAGCCGTAGAATAGGTCATGGCGAGTTTATTAGAGAAGACATGGTGAACTTGGGCGGTGAAGATACAAGTTGAAAAGTCTGTTGAATAATTATGAAAAAAAAATTTCAGAAAACTCGTTTTGATGCAGCCTGTATTGTTAAGTACGTTGGCGATATGTCGAGGAAAGTTTTACTCCGTTGATAACAATTAGATCAAGTTGTTACAACTTAAAATGTGAATAATTCGGAGGCAGACATTACTGAGAGTCAAACTGATTATTTCTGAAATATACCATTCCTTAAGTTAACATTGATGGTTATTAATTGAGAGTCTCATAAGGAATTAGAGAAGTGAACTGCAGCCACGTTCTTAGGAAACTGGAACTCGGCCGGCTAATACGAAAATAAATATTAGTGAAAGTCAAGACGCTTCGCAGGGCTCTTGCAATCATCGAGACAGTTCAAAAACATTTTGTCGACTGGGGTTGGGGAGAGTAGCAGCAATGTCATTTTTCAACCTTGTTCTCATTATCGTCATCTATCATCGGTTGCCTCTGAAAGCCATGCCCAGGTGCGTCCACTGTTTTCGGTAGATCTTATGGGAAATGCGTAATTGAACTTCGAAGAACTTCATCCTACACACTATTCGTTGATATTAGAACATACTTTTTAGCAAACGTAATTAATACCACTATCTATGGAGAAGAAAAATTACGCAGTGAAACAGGTGAAATCCATATTTTACAACAGAAGACATTGTTATATAACTGTAGAAAATAACTTTTGTACTGTTGGAAATTTGTTAAATATGTATTTCGTAACAGTACAGCATGTCATGTATCCTGGAAATAATCTGTTAAGGCATCACAAAATCAAAATTGAGTCTTTCGAGTCGTATTTTAAAGCAAGATGTGTTGAATGTGTTCAATATTACTTGCTGGTCAAAGTAATAATTTTACTCTTCGTGCAATTTCGTTTCATTGCAATTTGCTTCAGAATGAAACACATCCATTCGTGTACTGGTGTCGTGGCGATTGAACCCTGCAACAAGGTGTCGCATTTGCAGCGACAAATAGAGCGCGTGCTGAAATAAACGCTTGGGTCGGCGATGCCTTTGACGGCACCCGCTGCCGCGCGCCGCGAGCCGCTGATCGCTTGTGGACGCGCCGCGTGAAACTAGGTCTCGTTTGGAGATGTGGCTTTTGCATTCAAAACGCCCCTCGACATTCATCATATCCCAATCGCGTTTTCTCTTTGTTTCCCAAACACGTTAGAGTGCACGCTGGGCCAATTACGTTTCATACTAATTACCTTGACATCTCACTGCTGAACCATAATCTATTTACAAAGGATAATAAGATTTTATGGCTAGTCCTCTGAGGAGGGTACATGACCTTTTTGTCAGAGTGTATTCATTTCTTATTTTACATACATTTTATAAACTGCGGTATTTTCGAGTATACACCTCTTAATTTCCATATAATCTGTCACAGCACTAGATCTTTCTCATGATTCTTCTGCGTAACATTCGAAGTTGTTTCAACGCATAATTTAGGAAGCGTAAGGCATTGACGTGGCTGGAGATATTCCAATGAAAATTAAGAGCTTTCATCTGGAGATTAATTTGAAGATTTTTGGAGTTGCCAATTGACAGGCGTGTTATAAACACACAACATATGTACTAGAACACACGGATATCTTTTGAGATGAAATGTCCCGGTAACATTTCGCGAATTGCGTCACTAACAAAATAATTAAGAGTATCAGTCCTACAATTTGAATGTTTTCGGACCTCAGTTAAAAAACGTTAGTGTTAATGCACGTACAACTATTTCTTAACTTTCTTCCCGAACACTAACTTTTAATTTCGCAACGGATGCTTTGTTTTACAGACATTGATCATTAGTCAGCAAGAAGAATTCAATTCAATTCAATTTTGCCCGATGGATATGATCCAGATACTGGAAGATTGTTCAGAGTAGTATTATTGTTGAGTGAAAAAGTTTCAAATTGCATTTTTGAGATTTTTACGAATAATTTCGTACATGTAAGGATTTATAAATAAAGAATACTATACATTTTCATAATGTATTATTCAAACCTACAATATTTTGCTTGAAATTGAAATATAAGCCTAGGTTTTTAATTTATAACATACACAAGCAGGCACATTCATTGGGTGGATGTGACATTCAACATGTTTTTCAGGTGTGGTAGAAACAGAAAATCGCATAAAATCCGGTTTTCATATCTCAAAATGACTTTGACGAAGTAAAGAGGTCTAAAAGGGCAAGAAGATCACTCGCGTATCGAATACGATTTCCTAATATTTCCACACAAATCTCATACTGTAACGGGTGAAGGAGAACAAAATAAAGATGATCCAGTTTCTTCTATATTCCTCGGAGACTTCAAAGGAGCGGTGAGGATAGTTTGTCGTCATAACTCAGAAGACGAATATGACTGGGAAAGCAGTAGCGAAGAGCGAATTTTACTTTCGCTGGTGAGTCCTCGAACTTCTACGACTGATTTCATACTTGGAGGAAAGTTTAGCCTCTATTTCAGCACGACACACACTGCGCCGGAATCCGGTCTTCGCGCACCACGTGTGCAATCGAATAGCCAAACGCAACCCGCACGACACTCCGGCAGAGCCTGCTCATGGCGCAAGCCATATGCTCTTCTCCACACACAATTCGGCTGATTGATTGATTTTAGTTATTCCTGACGCGTCAAATGCTCAGGTCATTTGTGACGTAAGTGTAGTACATGCATTTTCTCTCGAGAGATGGTGGTAGTCTTCTCCCGCTGGATGGCGAGATCCGACGTCGACTTACAGTCTGCTAGTATACTTTTCCACAACCAGGTATCTCCCACCAGCGGGGCACCACCCTAACTGGGACAAGCTATAAGCTCCCGACCTGTCTCCTGGCATGTGTGGTAGTGTAGTGCATGTTAGTGTAAATGTGTGTGTAAGAGGAGAGGAGAGGACAAGGAAGAGGAAGGAAAGATCGCGCGCGGTCCGTGGCCCGTTTGCTAGGGTACTGCACCGGCATTCGCCTCGTGTTGATCGGAGAAACCACGAAAAACTAGCTATCAGAGCAGTCGACTGCTATAATTCTCCTTCAGACAGCGACTGAATTCGACCTAGCTAACAAGCTCGTGTCGAAAATCCTGCCACCATCGGGACTCGAACCTAGCCCCTCCCGGACAGGGACAAAGCAGTGACAGCAGCGGATGCCCTGAGCCACTTCTTCCGGTACACAATTCGGAGCCGAGCGCGTTGGCCGGAGGTCACCGAGGGCTCACGGACGCAACCGAACCTCCACGAATCGCTCTGGACGCCATTTTGGAAATAGACTGTGAGAGATTCCGATTATCAACAAGAGCATTTGAATTCGATATGTTGTTACAGTATTATGTATGACGATGAACATTTATTCGACAGTCATTCTCTGAATTGTGTAGGTATGGCAATAAGCCAGCCGTATGTTTAAAAATATTTTTTCACTATCCAAATAAAACAGACTATAAAGAAAAAGATTATAAACTGCATGGAATGTAAAAGATTTTGAAAACAACCAAATGAACAAATTAAGGCAATTAAGCGTTCATTACATGAATTTTAATACTGTCTTAAAAGTTAGTGTTTATACTGAAAAACCTGTAAATAATAGCACGGATTTAAAGCGGAAATCACGAAATATGGTTGAATAGATATCGCTAATTCCTTTCTAAACGAAAATCATTGGTGTTTTATACTAGAGATTGTATTTTTAGTTGAAGAGTTTAAAATTTTTGACGTTAGGTTGATATTCAAGTAACAATTGTAATAGTAAAATAATCAATTGGATTTTGTTTCCTGTTGAGTTTTATTATAGAGTGCAAATAGGCGGCTACGGTAATTTCGTGCAGGTTATTCTTCCAAGTTCTATTTTGAAGACTATTTCTGATATGGGAACCAAACAATTTTGGAAATCAAGCTGAAAAAGTATTTTGATTTAACGAAATGTTTCCGAGTTGCATTAAACGATCACATATTTAAGTCCATTTTTCATGATTCATTGAACTTTCAGGAAAATGTTGGTGATTGATTTTGAACTATATATTATTCTTAGCCAATATTTAAAGAAATTATTTTTTTCTTCATTTTTATAAAACTTGTAGTAAAAATTGTAATAAATTTTTTAAAAGAATGAAGGAAAGAAAACAAAATTGTCTTTAGAAATTGGCCGAGGATAATATACGTAAGAGCGTAGGCTTCCGCGGCCGGAGTCAATATTAAGTTGGCTGTCCGGGTGACGCCGCGTCCATGGCAAAGGTGCCGACGTTTCGGTCGCCATTCTGCGACCTTCCTCAGGGCGTAATGCACGGAGTTGTACTGTGCACGGATTAATACGGCGCGGCGTCACCCGGACAGCCAACTTAATATTGACTCCGGCCGCGGAAGCCTACGCTCTCACTTGACCAACCTCTACGGGGAGGAAATATTTAAACTCACTCGTGAGTTCACTACATTGCGTGACAAACGGAAACGTAAGCTGAGTCAGCTCGCTTTCCTCCAACGGTGCAGAGATGAGGACGTTCTGCCGTCCTTTCTCGAAATCCGTCACCAGACTCAGACCCAGGCAGCATTGCGGATTCTCCGTAGAACGGGTTTTGCCCTCCTGCGTGAGAGGATCCGCGATACCAGGATGCAACTCTCTAACATCGAACGTAAGTTGCTTAATATTCATTTAAAGCTTGCATGTTGTCTTAGTGTACCTGATTTTATCACACTTGATACGGTTTCGGCTGAAGCCGCGGAAAGTGTATTTGATAAATCTAGATGTAAGCAAATTCGGAAATTCGACAAACTAAAGGTCAAACAACATCCTGAGACCTGTAGGGTTGGCTTGACGAGTACTGTCGTCAACCTAACTGACGAACAGTTGAACCAGGCTACTGTGTCTGTATTGAGTAAAGGCCTCAATTTCGCCCCCCTGCCCGACCGCGTTCCTACCGCGGATATCGTGGCAGGGGTGGAAAACGCGGTTTCAAAACTGCCTGCCGACCAGGCTGACTACATACGCAGAGAATCGGCTCGTTTTCTGGCCCATTCTAAATTGCCACGTAGTAATTTGCCACGCGAGGAGCGTTTAGCGTTGCGCGAACTACGTAAGCGTGAGGACATCGTTGTAGTACCGGCAGACAAAGGCAATGCCACGGTGGTCATGAAAACTATTGACTACCATTCTAAAGTTGAGGCGTTGCTGACAGATCAGGCCTATACTGTTCTGCAAAGTAATCCCGTTCGTAAGCTGAGGGGAGAGGTCGCGGCACGGATTAACAACTCGGCTGCTATAGAGTCGGAGGCCAAACCTAGGTTAAAACGTGGCAACCACTGTATTCCTAGGCTTTATGGTCTTCCTAAGATACATAAGCCCGACGTGCCACTGCGCCCCATTGTGAGCGCTATTAACTCCCCCACCCACCCTCTTGCCCGCTATGTGACCGATAAACTGCAGCCTTTGACTGACGACATCAAGTCAGCTGTCAGGAATTCGGCCCACCTTATTGACATTCTTAAGGAGCTCCGCATAAATGACTCGGACATCCTCGTCAGCTTCGATGTCACGTCTTTGTTCACTATGGTTCCAGTGGACGAGGCGGCCACTGTCATACGCAGGAAACTTTGCTCCCGTGGGCTCACGTCGGAATGGGCCGACTTAGCTGAGTTCTGTCTCACGTCCACTTTCTTCCAATACCGAGAGCAACTATATGCTCAAGTTGAAGGAGCGGCCATGGGTTCTCCCCTCTCTCCAGTTGTGGCTAACCTGTTTATGGAGGCCTTTGAAACGGAGGCCCTGGAGAATGCCCCACTAAAACCAACTGTTTGGCTCCGGTACGTGGACGATACACTAGTAGTGTGGCCCCACGGTCCTCACACCTTAGCTGACTTCCTCCAGCACCTTAACAACACACACCCTAAGATTAAGTTTACGATGGAGGTGGAACATGAGGGAAAATTACCTTTCCTTGACGTGCTGGTGAGTCGGAAAGCGAACGGTAGACTAGGACACAGTGTTTACCGTAAACCCACTCATACAAACCGTTATTTGCATGCCGGCTCTCACCATCACCCGGCAACTAAACGGGGGGTTTTGAAAACTCTGGCCATCAGAGCAACTAGAGTGTGTGATAAGGAATCGTTGGACTCGGAAATGGAGCTCCTAAAGACCACATTTCGAGCTCACGGATACAGCGCTAGCGCTGCCAACCAAGCGGTACGGCAGGCTACGACCACTTCCAACACGGTCGATATCACCACACCTAGTGACAATACCAACCAAACTATAGCCACTCTACCGTATATACGAGGTGTCACCGATAAGATTGGCAAGCTATTGAGCCGCTTTGATATAAAGACGGCCTACAAAGCCCAGGAAAAACTTGGGCAAAAGCTTGCACGCGTGAAAGATCGCGTCCCTCCCCTTATGTCATCAGGGGTATACGAGATCCCATGCAGCTGCGGCCATAGTTACATTGGCGAGACGGGACGCACAGTAGATGAACGCCTCCGGGAACATATTCGTCATTATAAATACAATAATACGAATAAATCGGCCATAGCATTGCACGCATGGAAAACTGGCCATGCCATCTTATTTGATGACACCCGCCTCTTAGCCAGAGAAGACCGCTGGGGTACGAGGAGGGTAAAAGAGGCGGTGGAAATAATTAAACACCCGCATAATCTTAATGCTGACCAAGGCATTCGTCTTCACGATGCCTGGAAACACCTATTTTACCAGGACGTCCGGTCTCGAACGGACGCGGTCCTAGCTGCTCCCCTACGTCCGGTAACGGACGGAGCGCCGTCCGTCAACAGCGCCCCGCGGAGAGCCCGGCCCTGAATGGCCGGTGCATTCTCTCCGCATTGGCCGACCACCCGCCAACCGGTACACAGGTAGAAGGGGAACGTAGCCCTATATTAGCCCGTGCACAGTACAACTCCGTGCATTACGCCCTGAGGAAGGTCGCAGAATGGCGACCGAAACGTCGGCACCTTTGCCATGGACGCGGCGTCACCCGGACAGCCAACTTAATATAATATACGTAGTTCAAAAAGATTTACAAGACAAATATAAATAAAATTGATTGATTTTGAAATGATTTTATTAGAATGTATTGATTAACACTGCAGTTGCCCCGATAGGAGAAAATTAATTTCAATGTCTCTTAATGGAAGACAAATATTCATCTTTCGGGGTTTTTCTGCCTGACAAAAGAAAATTTTCAATAACTTTTCCAACATTGTGATTCCCATTTCCAGTGTAAAGGTTGTCTCTCTCCTCCTGCACCACGACTGCTTGCGACATCGGATGTCTTCTTGCCTTCGATCGGTCAATCCGTTTCGAGAATGCAGCAGTCACTTTCCCCTACCATCGCTTTCCAGATAATCCCCTTTACACGTTTCGTTCCATGAGAAGGCAACGTCCGACTCCATTCCGTTTCGTTTATCCGGCGTTTCGGAAGGGCTAAACATTTTACGTTTTAAAAAAATTGATATGTAACTGTTGTCTTCTCATGTATTTATTTACTATATAGTTTCATTCATACTATATCATTAATGTTGTCTACAATCATGAATGAAGCTTTATGTAGCAAGTACAAATTATAGTTAAGTTTGCATTCTCAGTAGCGCATAAGAAGTTCTCGCACCATTCCAGTGAACACCTCGAACACAGGTAAACATGTCAGAATCTTTGGAAATGTGTAAGTCAGCTAAGTTAGAAAATGCTCGTGATGATTTCATGTTTCGTTTTCACAAAGTTTTAAGAGATGGCTTTCAACGATGTAAGTGCTACAAAAGGATATCCAAATGTTTCTTAAAACAGAAGTGAATAAATTATAATCAATCAATGTGATTCTAAGCGGACTACGGGAAACGTAGAAATTTATCTGATAATAAACAGGAAAACCGAACGGGATGCAGTTTGCAGGTTATACTTTTGTGGAGAAGTATTTGAACGGAGGCGTAGGAAACGTTGAAAGCTAAATGCAGTCGGGGCACCCCTGTCTCGCGGCGTCGCTTCGTCGCTTCGCCTCCAGCGCTTCAAGTCAGGCATTTCGACGCCACTTTTCACCGCCGCGATCCACAGGCAATGGGTGCCGAGAGTGGGAGCAGCGGCGGGGAGCGGGGAGCGGGGAGCGGAAGGGTGAGGAGGGACGGAGGGAGACGGCGGGGGCGGAGAGTGGTGGAGAGGGGTGGAGGTGGCAGAGAGGGGCGGAGGGGCGTTGATGGAAGAAGGGGGAGGAGAGGGTGGGGTGGGGCGGACGGAGGCGGAGAAGGGTGGTGAGGCGTGGAGAGGGGTGAAGGAGGGCGGAGGGGTGTTAAGGAG